>JASDQU010010544.1:213215-227561 GCA_032191745.1 Picea mariana | reverse complement strand
AGCAAATGATTCTATGCTGAACTTTAAAATGTATTTGAAATCATTGACAACACATACAATTGTTAAATGTTCACACTCACACAATCACACAAAAATCCAGAATTATAATTACAAATAAAATACAATGAAGCTTACCTTGATTGGGTTGGTGGGCCCTTGCCATACCAACAAGGAATATTAAGAAAGACTTACAGAGAAGAATACTTGAACATACACATGAAATCCATGAATTGCAACTTATATCATTACTTGAGAAGTAGGTGTACAATCAATAATCTTCAAAAATCAAACCTACAACATAACAATTCCTTCTTCAAGAACCAATCTTACAAGATAATAATACTTCCTTACTCATACCTATGAGGTCTTATTTATACATAAAATCCATGGAGGAATAGATGAAACCAAATCCCCAAGCTAAGAAAACAATTTTTACAATTTTAGGATAAATCCCAAAAATCTGTTTTTTTTTAACAATTTGGGTAGATTCGAGTTAGTCCCCCACCCATATCTCCCCAAAAAATTCTAATTTTGAAACAATTCCCACCTCTTACTCAATTTTCTATATTATGGACAAAACCCATGTATTATAATTTCTATCTTTCATACCATATGCACGGAAATCGAGGCACAAGTCGACAGTTTGAGTTTTTTTGCTAATTTGGGAAAAATCATTACCCCTGAGCTGGAGGTCCACACGTGTGAGCTGGGTGGATTTTGAAACACATTTCCACATGAAAAAATCACTCTAGACAAAACCCATGAGCCAAAGTTTCTTCTATAAATATTCAAAAATCTCGAATTATGTCTAGTACCGGATTAGCATAGGCTAGTACCAGAATAGGTGGAGCCTTGGTACCAGAATAGACTGGGTATCGGATCATGCTTCTTAAGAGTCAAAGTGATTAGGATAATACATAATCAAGCATTTAATCGAATTAACTCAATAAAACTAAACAAATCATGCTTTAATCATAAGTTACCTCTTATGCACGTGAACAAGGTCATCGGGTGTATTTATGGAGGAAACAGTTAATTAGATACACATGACATAGGTAAAATAGGCTCAAATAGGGGGTAATATAGGGTATTAGAAGTGTCAAAATGGAGACTTAACATGGCCCTCGACATGTGTTCCTTCCAGAGTGTGTTTCTCCTGTCAAATGAATATCTCTTGGAAGCCATGACCGAGTTTTGTCCCTTGACATGGTGTCTTTCCGAAGCATTGTCCTCTTGCAAGCGATGATCAAGAAGAGTCTTTTTAGCATGGTTTTATGATTTCAATATCGTTAAAAATGAAACCAGTTATGAGGATAGTTTTTCATCTCTATAGAAACCTTGTTAAAAAATGAAACATAAGTTACGAGCATTGTTCTTGTTTCTATGTCAAGCTCATTAAAAAATGAAACAGAGATCTAGGGATTGAACCTGGATTCTCGAGCATAGCTCCTATTCCTGTGTTAATCTCATTAAAAAATGAAATATTTTTTCCCCCTCTCTGTTTGAGTCAAGTCCTTCATCTAGTATTTGAAGAATAATTTCATCTGACTATGTCGCTGGACGAACCGAAGCTTGGGGGGAAATGATTCCAACTTCTAGAATTCATGCTAAAGTTGAGCTACTAGTTTCTTATGTTGGGGGCTAAGTACCATCCATCCTTGGATAATGCGTTGGGAAGTCCAAGCATAGTTTTCTATGGTTCAAGATTGTGTAAAAATGAAACCACCTACCTCAAGCATAGTTTCCTCTGGTTCACGCTTGTGTAAAAATGAAACTAGGTACAAGCATAGTTTTGGTTAGTTTTTAAGCTTGTGTAAAAATAAAATCTATCCCAAGCATAGTTTTGTTTTGTTTTAAAGCTTGCGTAAAAATGAAAACAATCTCGAGCTTAGTCTTTGTTATTTCTAAGGCTCGTATATACATGAGAATAATTTACCGAGATTAGTCTTTGTTCTTTCTCGTGCTCATAAATACGTGAGAATGTAACCGAGTATACTTTTATCATTTTTTCAGACTCGTAAAGGTTATACAAAAAAGGAACCCCCTAGAGTTCCCTTTAAGCTCTTTTCAGACTCTCTAAATATGAAAAGATTGTCGAGCGATCTTGTTCTTTTCATGATCATTAAAGTATTTGAAGAAAACATCTTTTGAGAAACAATTTATCTATTTTTCGGTCTCATCAGACTACTTTACGAAAAAGGACTTTTTGGAGTTTTCTTTAAGTGTTTTTCAGACTCTCTAAACATGAAAAACCCTCGAGTTTTCTTTCTTTGGACTCGTAAAACAAACATCAAAAGGCCCATATGGGACCAAACCATTACTTCCTAGGTTTTGTTAAACAGAATCCGAGGGACTCGTCCAAAGGATGAGATTACAGTTCAAGCATATGTTATCCTCCTCAAGCTTGTGTAAAAATAAAGAGGTACTCGCCAGAAATGGTGGGGGAAAATTGGGAAATAAATGTATCTAAACCTGTATTCTATGAAAAACTCACTTTTTGTACATGGCACCCTTTTACTCGATTTGTGTCTAGGTTGGAAAATCTGCTTGTCTCTTGATCATACTCCTTTATAAGATTACAAATTGGTCTATAATCCCTATTGTTGAGTCAGTTTTTCCAAGACAGTTGTCATGTCGCCAATATGTTCAAAGAGAGATTCAACCTAGAAAGCCTTCTATTGCGTCGACCATTTCTACATTCCTTAAGCCTTCTATTACATCGGCCATCCCTAAGTCACTCCTGAATCCCTTATTACTCTGATCTACTTCAAATATTGTTACCTATTTCGTGTCATTGATGGGGGATACATTAAGGCCCTCATGTAACGATTATTTTCCTATCAACTTCAACTCATTATCCAGGAACTAGACTTAGAAACTAACTGGTACCTTGGAACTTGCATGCCTCAATGGCAGGTTTCCTCACTTTCGACAATGGGTTTTCATTATTGACTCGATCAATAGATTTCATCGAGGGTTTAACTTCAAATCATTAATTCACATTCATTGGATTGTACTAGATTACCTTGGGAGTCATTGACATTAATGGTGATTTCCCTTGCACTTGTTAACGATATACACTAATGACCGGTATTCAAGTGGTTTCTACCATGTTTGACTTCAGCACATGTATTCACATGGTTAGATTCGTAATATAGAGTGGTGGAGATGAACACCCTAAATATTTTCTAACAGATTCTGGTTGTGTTGGAGTATATTCATATTGTACTGTTGCATAGATCTGCATTGTATTTCCTATGGCTATGTTCAAATTTGAGTCTTTAACACATAGATACACAGTGTGTTTTTGGTGGCTATGATCATATTTGAGTCATAATGGTATGGATCCACAGTGTATGTTTGGTGGCCATGGCCTTTATTAGTTGGCATGGATCTTCACATGTTGGCATTTATGCTTTGAGTCATTTGCATTCTGAGTATGGGAATGACTACCTCAGTGATGATATATTATTGTACTGTATTTCCTTGTTTTTTGGTAGGTTTCCGATCGACTGTTCCTTGTTCTCTACACACACTCGACAAAGTATTTTAGATATCACTCAGTTCTAACTTCATACTTTGGGGGGCTCTCTGTTACACATTATTTTTTTCACCCTTCCGGCCGTTAATGATGTAAACCTATCTGTTTCCTTCAGAGGGGTTAGTGGCATGAATTCCTGAAGAAAGAAGGGAGAATAACTTTTACCGAGATAAGAAGTTTTATTTTCCTTTGTAAAAACCCTATTAAAGAGGATTTCCACAGGCTACTCTATACACAGGGTGCGAAAATGCCTGATTTTCGCAGGTTGTACTAAAGCTAGGCTACTGAGTTTCCGTGGATTTCACTATAGCCAGGGTGTGAAAATTCCTGTACGTGTGAAAAATGAGCATCTTCTCGATGCTTATAGAAGGAAAAGATTCTATGGTGAGGTTTCCTTTGAATGGTTTGGATCTTACTCGCTATCATGATTTAGTGGGATCATCCTAACCTCCTCACCTTATCCTCTTCAATTTATAAAAGGAGAGGAGCTATCATGGAGAAAGTTAGTTGAATTTGGCTCGATATTGTTATCTTGGATAGAGTGGCTTTGATCTTTTCTTTTTCAAGATATATTTTGAGTGACTTTTAGATCTATAATCACAGAATCCTTGGAGCAAGAAGTGTGTGGGAAGCAAAGAACTGTTGGAAGGAACTTGACAACATCAAGGCATCTGGTTGTATCTTTCTTCCACATTATTTAATACATAACACCCATAGAAGGAAAATGAGAATAAATATATCATACACGCTCCCTAAATTGATATAATTCATGTAAATAATCTTATACATGTGGCCTACAGTGGAGACGGTTGTGTAGACCTCCAAAAAAGTGACTTTTTTGCTTGTTTTTCAGGCTTTTTTCAGCCTTGTTTTAGCTAGTTTGGGGGAGTTTGGTCCTAAAAATTTTTGTGGCCTATAGGAGGTTGGTAAGGCCTTAAATTTAAATGGAATTTTTTTTTTAATCCACATGTGTATCCCTTTTGTCCCTTGTATTGCATCACTTTAAGACTAGTCTCGTTCTCAAGATCTCAATTTTTTGGTCACTGTTGTGGTTATCTTTGAAATGTGAGTTTGTATTCGAGCTAGGTAATTTTATTTTTTGATTTAGTTGGATTTTTCAAACATAAAACCACAAAATTATCTTTCTTTTAGTATATTTTATTAGTTTTTTCTTTGGTAGAAAGACGAAAAAACGAATAACCTAGTTTGCTCCTAGTTAAGTCCTTTTTTTTTTCTTTGCATTGTTTTTTGAAAAAGAAAAAGATATTAGAATAGGATTTTGTTCTCTTCTCATATTGAAAATATTTTCAAAATAAAAATAAAAAATAACACCCTTCTTGTTTTCTTCATTTTTTTCCCTCGAAAGGTTGCATTGTGGATTTTGCATCAAAAAGAAAAAAATTGCATTTCAAGGTTTGGAAGATTGTTCATGCATTTTTCTTTTTTTTTAATTCTTTTTCATTGAAGAATTAGTGTAAATTTTTATTTTCCAGTGTTCTTAGAATTTTCATTTTTGCAAGAGTCTCAAACAACATTAGTTTCACTTCCGTAACCTTTGAGTAAAAAAAACTACTAAAATGAATGCTAAACTTAAAATTTACTAGACTTTGTTTATAGGGTTCATTAAAAAGTTTAGGGTTAGGGAATTGGATTAGGATTGGAGAGGTAACTCTCGAAAGATTCTAAACAAACATAGGAGTCTGATATAGGGAGAATCAAATACAACTTTCATATAAGTATAGACGGGAGCCTCCTCTAACACAAGAGTTAAACACTAGGTGGCATAAGGAAGAGTTGAGGAGATCAACCCTCCAAGTCTTGACCGAGCATTGTGGAGAGATTGTATTATGGGAGCTTCTATAGTAACCATACCTCCTTGAGAGGTGGTTCTTTCATAGCTTCAATATTTTTTACCCTTCCCATAAATTCAATCCCAACTATCGATTGTACCCCCCAGACGCTAACTACAAGTTGGTATCCTTAACTGGTTTTTCTAGGTATATGAGAAGTGACTATAGGGGGTTTCCCATGTTACCTAAGGAAGACATCATATCACACTATCACTACCCTAGGGTGCCCTTCAAAGAGAGGGTTACTTGCACTAGGTAGGGATGGTAAGTGGAGGTCAGGGTAACTACTTCTCACTCCTTCGTTCATTGGTCTCAGGACTTGATCAACCCGTACCGGTTTCTAGAAGGTTCCTTTCCACTTGTTCATTTCTTTCGAATAAGGACCTTATCCACCTAGGATGAAGCTTTGGAGAAGTTGTTTGTTTGCGATGTTTCTGTTGTTGGTGTTTACATGATTCTTAGATTTGATAATTATTGCCTTATGATTAATAACAAGATTCACTTTCACAGAAAAATTATCATAGAATAAATATACATTAAAAATATCGACTATAAAAATGTAGTGGAAATAAAAATATCTAGAAATATTAACCATGCACAATACACACAAGAAGTCAACACAAGAACACAAGAGTTTATCTCAAGAGACCCAAACTTGGGAGAAAACCTTGCAACATTTCTATAGAATAATTTAGTCCAATATATTACTAGTACATCACCATCAATAATCAAATTACCACATAGAGAAGATCCTCCCCAAGGATGGCATAACCAATACCTATATCCTCAATAATATGAACAATAATAACCAATCAAGAGCTTCTCCAAGTTTGGTGCACTCTCCAAGATAACCAGTAACCCAAAAATAGAAAAACTATCAAGACTCCACCTACAACTACCTTGTGCGCACTATAGAAGGAGTTGTATGACTATCAAAATGAAATGAAACAGTCCTGTATTTATACTAATCTAGGTGCCAATTTAGGGCTGACTTATTATTTTTGGGTCTTCAATTTTATTCTTGTTTTTCCCGTGGGGCTGACTTCTCTTATTGGGTCTTCAACTTCTTCCTGGGGCTTCTGTAATAATGTAGATGAGTCTTCTTGTACTTTCTTGTGAAGAATGACTTCCCAAAGTTTCAAATATCCAACACTCCCTCTCAATGAGGGATGAATTCTTCATACTTGTATTTCTTCTATCATAGAAAGGTTGTCTTCATGAGCCATATTTATGTGCCATATCTACACATGCATTCCATCCTAGAATATGCACGTGATAGCATCTCAATTCCATCCACTCTTTGATAGGATAAGGACTACACCTATGCCATTCACCACTAGCAGAGCCCCATGAGTGAAAGAATCATTACCCTTGGTCATATCAACACTAGTATAGCCTCGTGTATGTTAATATGGGATAATGTCTTATTGATGCTTATTTGGGACACTCACTACTAGAAAATCCTCATGGATGAGTGAATCATTCTCCTTTTGTCATATCAACACTAGTATAGTCCCATGCATGAGAAATCTAGGAATAATGTCTTCCCGAACCTGGAGAACATCAATATACCTAGGCCATTGACCAATAGAAGAGGCCTGTGAGTGAATGAGTCATTCTCCCCTTGGTTATATTATCACTATCATAGTCTCATGCATGACTAATATGGGGTAATGTCTACTTGATGTTATCAACATACCTATGAATTCACCACTCGAATATCCTCGTGAGTTAATGAATCATTATACCTTTATACCTTGGTCATATCATCACTAGCATAGCCCCGTGCATGATCAATATGGGATAATATCTTCCCAATGTTGAAACATCAATGCTCATCACTAGCCAAATAAACATAGTTAATCTTGTGTATCCTCCTCCTCAACCAAATCAACATGGCCACTATAGAAGGATATCTACAATCTTCTCATCTGTGGATAAGTACTGGAGCTTCACTACTCCCTTCTGTACCATGTCTCGGATTAAGTTCTGGCATAATACTCTGAAGCTACACTACTTCATGACTTGCGATACTGGCCGTGACATACTTAGTCTCTGCTATACTGAGTGCTATAGAATCTTTCTTCCATCTTATCCCAAAAATTGTAATTGATTCCAAGCTGAAGAAACACCATGAGGTGCTCAATATTTCTACTACACTCCCTTCTCAATGACAATATGTATATATCTGCAACCTTACTTCATCACTTGATGAAAATAATATCCAACTGTACCATGCTTCGTTGCCACCCACTGGAACTGCCTTGGTGTCAACCAAATATTGGCTCAAAGTGCTCACTGCAAAGAAAATATATGGCCTGACATTAACCAGGTACATAAAGGATCCAATCAACTACCTATACATTGTGGGATCCACCAATTATGAATATGAAGTATAATCACTCAACTTATTTAGATTTTTCATCATAGGTGTAGTCATAGAATTGTAGCCCATCATATTGAATATCATCTGTCTCCCTTGAATGAGGAAGATATCATATAATTTTGTCACACCTATAATCCCAAGAGTACATCTGGACAGGATCCTTCATCTTGAACTCTAAAGCCAACTCCCTCTGTCACTGGAGAAATTACTATTTTCCAGTCTGCCTCACTGGCTTCTCCCTCTCTGATTGAGACAAAATACATACCCAGTCATCTCGACTAGATGCCTCCTTTTTTACTATGGCAAGATCACATCTCCTAGAATCCTCTTGTCTCTAAATATTCTATCTGGCCTTCTTAACTCATGACACCTGTCTGTTAGTCCTGGGAGATGTCTCTCTCCCAATTGGATCTGAGAGGGGAACTCCCTTTGAATAATCAACTCTCTCTTGAGCCAACTGACTCTCTTTGAGATCAGGCTCACTCTATACATTCTTGTTTAAAACCAAGCTCATCAAGTATCCATCAATCCTGGAGTACAATGATCCCTATGAAACACGACTACCTCTGAGTTTGTATAATATATAGAGCCATCGGTTCCCTCTCCATAGTCTGAAGTTTGATCTCCAATGAACTATCATGGGAGGCTTCTCCTCCCTATTAGATATTGAGGGTCGAATCCCTTTGAAATATAGCTTCCTATAAACTGGTACTAGGTGGGGCGATACGCCTCACCACTGGTGGATCCACCTACTCCTCCTCATCAATCTCCATTTCGAAGACTCTGTATCCCACAAAAGTATCCTTCTTTTCGGAAGGTTCTAACTTGTCTTCTCCTCCTTCGGTATATGGATGTATACTATCATGTATACAAATCCATGTATGGATATCCTGCTCCATGTATCAAACTAGATACCATCTAATATGTTTCATCCTACAACCATCACTATCGATCCCTCTCAGAGATATCACCTATGACCTTCCTGGAACAAGCACAATAACAAAAAAAATAGCTAAAAAGAACAATATTCTTATGATAAGGAAATATGAACAAGAATAAAAAAATGGGAAATAGGAACGACACTTTTACAATGTTGTTACCAATCATTCCTCCATGGTAACCTTCCAAAAACAAAACAAGAACAAAATACAATAACAACATTTTTCTAGTGTTGTGTCCTCCATAGTAACTTGCCCAGGACAAAGACAACAACCAGGAAAATATCCTAGAAGAGATCAGTTTCATCTTGTAAATAAGTGCATCATTAGTACTAAACAATGAGCATTTACACAATGATCATTGTACTAACAATATTCAAAACATTTGATAACAAAATTACTTAGCAGTAATAGATCTCTAAAGACTATTGTCCTAGTTTACAACATTTACTTAAGATGCAACAATATAAAATATGAAACTTGATATGCAAACCTGGAGTCATAATTGCTAGAGAAGGTTCTCATTTCCTATGAATGCACTAGATATAATGATCCCTTTGGGTCATTTATTGGACAAGGTACCTTTTACATCCCATGCAAACACCCTTATACTATTCTAAATGATATGACTTGGAAACACACACACACACACACACACACACACACACACACACACACACACACACAAGTGCATACGTTTGAAATTTGCAGCACCATCTAGCTTGTCTTCTAATCTCAAGGTTTTTGCAACTCGAAACTAGCAACTGAAACCTGCAACTACAAATGCAACTCGAAACTGCAATTGTAACTGGAAACTAGAAACTAAAATTACAACTTCAACTGTAACTGTGCAGTGGAAATATTTCAACTAGCTCTGATACCATGTTGGTGTTTACATGATTCTCATATTTGATAGTTATTTCCTTATGATTAATAAAAATATTCCCTTTCATACAAAAATTATCATAGAATAACTATACACTAAAAATATCAACTATAACAATGCAACAGAAATAACAAGATCTAGAAATATTAACCATGCATAGTAGACAAAATAATACAACAAAAGAACACAATATTTTATCTTGAGAAACCTAAACTTGGGAGAAAACCCAACAACCTTTCTCTAAAAGAATTCAATCCAAGATATTACCAGTACATCACCATCAATAGCCAAAATACCATATAGATAAGATCCTCCCCAAGGCTATAAACACCAATTCCTAGCTCCTAAATAATGCGATCAAGAATAACCAAGGAAGAACTTCTCTAAGTGTGGTGCACTCTTCAAGATAACTAGTAACCAAAAAATAGATAAATTGTAGTTGCAATTGCCTTGTGTGCACTGCATAAGAAGCTATCTGACTGTCAAAATGAAATGAGCTAGTCCTGTGTTTATACTGATATGGGTGCTATTTTGGGGCTGAATTCTTATTTTTGGGTCTTCAACTTCTTCCTGGGGCTTTTTCAATGGTGTATATGGGTCTTCTTGTACTTTGATGTGGAGAATGACTTCCCAGAGTTGCAAATCTTCAACATCTCTTAGGAATTTTTATTCGAGTGCTTCTTTGTATAGTTGAAATTAGGTTGTGTCTGTATCACAGCTTTTGTATCATTGATTCAAGGTGGTCAACCATTCTCTTTGATGATCGGGAAGGACCCTTGGTGTTTCTCTTGAAAGCGTGGAGCCATTTCCTAGAAGGCATGGGTTTTTATACCATTCACCTACTAGAGTCAATGCATGAGACTTTTTTGGACATGAACAATACCGGTAGGGACTAACCTATGCATAAGAAATTCATAACTATAGTTCTTATGAATACCAACCAAGGGACCCCTTCCCAAGGTAATTCTTGTGATTTTCCATTCTTTGGAAATGTTGGTGCCCCTTTTATGGCCACTTTGAACATTCTTGGGTTGAATGTAGGAATACTAGTTTGGTTTTGGACCACACCGAATGTCCCAAATGATCTTGATGATTCCCAGATAAGAACCTTATGTCATGGGCATCGAATGGATGTTGATCCTTTATCTTCTGCATACACGAAGTCTACTTCTTCTCTTTCTCCCTCTTCTGGTGAAATTCTAGCTACTAGTAACCAAAAGTATAAAAGGAATAGGAAGAGGAGGAGTAAGAAGAAGAGGTCACCAACCTCTATAAGTCATGTTGGAGACCATCAAATAACCTTTGCAATTCATGCTATGAGAGAAAGTTTAGTCCATTCAAGTCATACTAGAATTTGATCACCAACCTCTGCTAGTCACATCAGAGATGTGCCACCTATTATAGAAAGATTTTCGTCACCCTATGCAATCTTGCACATAAAGCCTTTTTCCATTTCCCTATGCAGACTTATCATCCCTATTTGTAAATACCAGATCTAAAAATGCATATTTTTATACATGTACGCACCTTGCCTACTATACAACATGCGTATATGAAGGTTGCACCACTACAACCCACGTACATCAGGATTTGTGCCAAAAAATGAATAATGGAGTCGGGTTTCCATGTCACAATAAGAGATTTGTGATCCTTGTCCTTCCATCTAATGGAAACGTTCCAACTCATCTCTTCAGTTCCATTTGAAAGATATAAATGGGACAATTTTGAGCTATGGAAAGGAGGAGAAAGAATTTAACTTTGAGAGCAAATTTACTATGGAGAAATTATTTACTTCATATTGAGTCTGCATCCCTTTGTCATTTAAGTCTGAACATAGTGTTCATCCCCCAAGCTCTTCCCTTATTGATTAAGAATATCATTTTTTATCTTTTATGAGATTTCCTTTGGTGGAGGATTGAAGTGGTAGAGGCCCAACTAGAAGGAAATTAGTTCCTCGGTTCCGAACCATGTTGACACAGGAGTCTATAACATTTTCACTTCTGTTGATCATATATTAATAGAAATACTCTTTTCCTGTCCAATTGATATCTTGCAAATATTTGAATTATTATTCCATGGGGTGTATTTGTCATGTTTATTAATGGATTATTCTATTGAATGAGCTAGCATCATATAATATCACCATATGCTTGCTTTACTTGGTTGTTGAGGACTAGTTGCAGGTATATTTCTTTGGGTCAAGTTCTCAACGATGGAATTCATCGAACATCAGGAAGAGGTAGGCATTTTATCTTGTCTTGCTAGCATATTTGTTTACATAGAATAATTGAGAATAGAGTTGATTTTTGCAGTCATTTTCGTCTGTTGCGGTTTACCCCATAGAGAGATTTTTGTCGTAACAAAATTGGCGACCATATTTGGGATTGAATCTTCTTTATTAGGGTTTGGAATACTTTTCTCCTTAGATTGATGTCATTCCTATTGTGTTTCTTATCGTATCATTGCTTGACATCCTATGTTCACTCTGGGTCTGAGTTTTTCATCCTTCTCCCTTGCCTAGCCTTTTTTTTTAAAACATATACATGGTTTTTGGCTTGACAGTCGTGTATATACGCAAGCTGTCCCTCTGCAAGTTGTGTACATACTCTCTGTTTCCTTGAACAATCACGTACATCAGCCTTCTTTCCTTGTTTGTTGGGTCTAGTGGTTGCTAGGTGGGATTTGATGTTTGATGAGTCTTCTTGGGTCTCTGTAGTGCCTGTTAAGTGCTTGTGGGATGACAGGAAACCTATCTGGGGTTGAATTTTTGGGTGGAGTCTTCCTCATCACCTTTTCATTTTGATTGTCCTTGTATATTGGGCTGGGTGTCTTGCTACTTGGTATCCTACTTGAGTTGTCTATTTCTATACACAATAGAGTTTTATATATCAAGTTATTGTTTATTCCATGCATTTTCATTTGTATTATATTGAAAATACAAAAATATTAGGCATTTTTCATTGCTTGTCATTTTGGTATTTTGAGTCTTTGTCATTATCTTAGTGCATATACTGAAAGATTGCATTTTTACTTCAGAATTGCAGAGTTAAAATTGAAAATTGCATTAATTTTGAGAAGCATATTATTCATTGAAAATTGAAGTTAGGACTTTGCATTATATTCATATTTACTTTTCTTGTTGAGTCATAACATCATAAGTTTCAATAGCATACCTTTTTGAGTAAGAACGACCACTAAAATTAATGCTATAATTTAAAATTGATTAGTCACTATTTTATTTTCTAGGGAAACTATCTTAGGATTTAGTGCCTTGAAATAGGATTTTGTGAGTAAACTTCTCCAAGGCAATTAAATCAACATATGTGTCTAACAGAGGGAGTGGATAAATACATTGTATAATTGGTAATATCAGGAGGCTCCACTCACATCGGAGTTAATCACGAGGTCACATGAGGTTGGTTGAAGGGATATCCCCCCGGTATATCATCATAGATATTTCTGTGGATCTATTCTTATTTGGGGATCTTGTTAGTGCCTTTACCTCCGTGAGAGGCGGTGCTTTCAAGATTTTGGGCTTTGCTACCCTGCCCATATGGTAAACCTGACTTACAAGTGCTCTCCTGTGCATCAGTTATACAATGGTTTATTAGTTGCTTGACTTAGGTGCCACATAGGTTACTTGTAGGGGTTATTCTGCAGGTACCCTGGGTCAGATAAGGGTTGGACAATACACAACCTTTATGAAGGATTAACTCTCTGGGGGGATCTAACGGACTGGTTGTTAAGCCCACGAGGGCCCTTATAACTGATTCTGTTACCTCTGATATTTAGCAGGGAATCTCAAGCCCCTCTTGGGAAAGACATATGTTCTTTAGGGAGGGAGGCCACTTTCAGCCAGTTTACCTTGTTTTTGTGCATATTGGTCGTTTGACTTTTGGTGTGCTCTTTGATTACTAGTTGGCCTTAGGATTTATTTTTCATATTTAGAGTCTTAATTCATCATGGAGTCGGACAAACGTCCCCGCTAGTCCCATCTCTTGTTACAGTTACCACTATATTTTGAGTATTTTCCTTCTAAAAGGCGTAGAGTTATTAGGTGTACTACATACACCTCCACTATTTAGATTTGTGATTCCACAAGGTTAAGTATTGAACCTAGTATTCATCACACTGGGAGCCCTTCGACTCCCACACCCACTATAGTTAATGGCACCCCTTCGATTCCTGCAACCACAATGGTTGTAGTGCTAGAGGCACCTATCATTACTATGGATCGACCTATATTGAATTCTCATTATCTTTCCTCAAACCCATTTGGGTCTCTTGGTCACTCACAAGGATATAATGTTCACTCCATCCCTATGGCCTCTAGTATTTTTCCTATGGTATGCTAAACTTTACTTCGTAGTTTTCAAACGCCATCCCAACTACTGGCCCTAATGCTAGAATTGGGCTTGGGGGCACTACACCTCATTACACTCCTTTTTCTTTTGGTGGTTCTCAAATCCCTCAAACGAATCCTAACATGGGAGGCATTTCTACTTTTAACCCCGATGTTACCCATGATTTTGGTCATCATCATGATGTATTGATGTTGGTGTACTCAGGATTCTCATAAGAACTTTCTCCTGAGAAAAGTGATATTCATCTCTTCCCAGAAAACTCACTTTTGAAGAGAGTTTGTAGGTTGCTAGTATCCCAGGGTGCAAGAATGACCCATTCTCATAGGCTGCCTTAAGATAGGGTGCGAACTTCTCGCACTGTGTAACATAGCTAGGGTGCGA
>JASDQU010010544.1:183080-213165 GCA_032191745.1 Picea mariana | reverse complement strand
ATCTGGACAGGATCCTTCATCTCAAACTCTAAGGCCAACTCCCTCTGTCACTAGAGAAATTACTATTTTCCATTCTACCTCACTAGCTTCTCCCTCTCTGATTGAGACAAAATACATACCCAGTCATCCCAACTGGATGCCTCCTTTTTTACTATGGAAAGATCACATCTCCTAGAATCCTCTTGTCTCTAAATATTCTATCTGGCCTTCTCAACTCATGACACCTGTCTGTTATTCCTGGGAGATGTCTCTCTCCCAAATGGATCTGAGAGGGGAACTCCCTTTGAATAATCAACTCTCTCTTGAGCCAACTGACTCTCTTTGAGATCAGGCTCACTCTATACATTATTGTTTAAAACCAAGCTCATCAAGTATCCATCGATCCTGGAGTACAATGATCCCTATGAAACATTACTACCTTTGAGTCTATATAATATCTAGAGCCATCGGTTCCCTCTCCATATTCTGAAGTTTGATCTCCAATGAACTATTATGGGAGGCTTCTCCTCCCTATTGGATCTTGAGGGTCAAATCCCTCTGAAATATAGCTTCCTATAAACTGGTACTAGGTGGGGCCATATGCCTCACCACTGGTGGATCCACCTACTCCTCCTCATCAATCTCCATTTGGAAGACTTTGTATCCCACAAAAGTATCCTTCTTTTCGAAAGGTTATAACTTGTCTTCTCCTCCTTCGGTATATGGATGTATACTGTCATGTATACAACTCCATGTATGGATATCCTGCTCCATGTATCAAACTAGATACCATCTAATATGTTTCATCCTGCAACCGTCACTATAGATCCCTCTCAGAGATATCACCTATGACCTTCCCAGAACAAGCGCAATAACAAAAAAAATAGCTAAAAAGAACAATATTCTTATGATAAGGAAATATGAACAAGAATAAAAAAATGGGAAATAGGAATGACACTTTTCCAATGTTGTTACCAATCATTCCTCCATGGTAACCTTCCAAAAACAAAACAAGAACAAAATACAATAACAACACTTTTCTAGTGTTGTGTCCTCCATAGTAACCTACCTAGGACAAAGACAACAACCAAGAAAATCTCCTAGAAGAGATCAATTTCATCTTGTAAATAAGTGCATCATTAGTACTAAACAATGAGCATTTACACAATGATCATTGTACTAACAATATTCAAAACATTTGATAACAAAAGTACTTAGTAGTAATAGATATCTAAAGACTGTTTTCCTAGTTTACAACATTTACTTAAGATGCAATAATATAAAATATCAAACCTGATATGCAAACCTGGAGTCATAATTGCTAGAGAAGGTTCTCTATTCCTATGAATGCATTAGATATAATGATCCCTTTGGGTCATTTATTAGACAAGGTACCTTTTACATCCCATGCAAACACCCTTATACTATTCTAAATGATATGACTTGGAAAGACACACACACACACACACACACACACACACACAAGTGCATACCTTTGAAATTTGCAGCACCATCTAGCTTGTCTTCTAATCTCAAGGTTTGTGAAACTCGAAACTAGCAACTGAAACCTGCAACTACAAATGCAACTCGAAACTACAACTGTAACTGGCAACTAGCAACTAAAATTACAACTTCAACTGTAACTGTGCAGTGGAAATATTTCAACTAGCTCTGATACCATCTTGGTGTTTACATGATTCTCATATCTGATAGTTATTTCCTTACGATTAATAACAATATTCCCTTTCATACAAAAATTGTTATAGAATAACTATACACTAAAAATATCAACTATAACAATGCGACATAAATAACAAGATCTAGAAATATTAACCTTGCATAGTAGACAAAATAATACAACACAAGAACACAAGATTTTATCTTGAGAAACCCAAACTTGGGACAAAACCCAACAACCTTTCTCTAAAAGAATTCAGTCCAAGATATTACCAGTACATCACCATCAATAGCCAAAATACCATATAGATAAGATCCTCCCCAAGGCTATAAACACCAATTCCTAGCTCCTAAATAATGTGATCAAGAATAACCAAGGAAGAGCTTCTCTAAGTGTGGTGCACTCTTCAAGATAACCAATAACCAAAAAATAGAGAAACTGTAGCTGCAACTGCCTTGTGTGCACTGCATAAGGAGCTATCTGACTGTCAAAATGAAATGAGCTAGTCTTGTGTTTATACTGATATGGGGGCTATTTTGGGGCTGAATTCTTATTTTTGGGTCTTCAACTTCTTCCTGGGGATTTTGCAATGGTGTATATGGGTCTTCCTGTACTTTGATGTGGAGAATGACTTCCCAGAGTTGCAAATCTCCAACATCTCTTAGGAATTTTTATTCGAGTGCTTCTTTGTATAGTTGAAATTAGGTTGTGTCTATATCACAGCTTTTGTATCATTGATTCAAGGTGGTCAACCATTCTCTTTGATGATCGGGAAGTACCCTTGGTGTTTCTCTTGAAAGCGTGGAGCCATTTCCTAGAAGGCATGGGTTTTTATACTATTCACCTACTAGAGTCAACCATGAGACTTTTTTGGACATGAACAATACCGGCAGGGACTAACCTATGCATAAGAAATTCATAACTATAGTTCTTATGAATACCAACCAAGGGACCCCTTCCCAAGGTAATTCTTGTGATTTTCCATTCTTTGGAAATGTTGGTGCCCCTTTTATGGCCACTTTGAACATTCTTGGGTTGAATGTAGGAATACTAGTTTGGTTTTGGACCACACTGAATGTCCCAAATAATCTTGATGATTCCCAGATAAGAACCTTATGTCATGGGCATAGAATGGATGTTGATCCTTTATCTTCTGCATACACGAACTCTACTTCTCCTCTTTCTCCCTCTTTTGGTGAAATTCTAGCTACTAGTAACCAAAAGTATAAAAGGAAGAGGAAGAGGAGGAGTAAGAAGAAGAGGTCACCAACCTCTATAAGTCATGTTGGAGACCATCAAATAGTCTTTGCAATTAATTCTATGAGAGAAAGTCTAGTCCATTCAAGTCATACTAGAATTTGATAACCAACCTCTGCTAGTCACATCAGAGATGTGCCACCTGTTATAGAAAGATTTTCCTCACCCTATGCAATCTTTCACATAAAGATTTTTTCCATTTCCCTATGCAGACTTATCATCCCTATTTGTAAATACTAGAGCTAAAAATGCATATTTTTATACATGTACGCACCTTGCTTACTATACAACATGCGTATATGCAGGTTGCACCACTACAACCCGCGTACATCAGGATTTGTGCCAAAAAATGAATAATGGAGTCGGGTTTCCATGTCACAATAAGAGATTTGTGATCCTTGTCCTTCCATATAATGGAAATGTTCCAACTCGGCTCTTCAATTCCATTTGAAATATATAAATGGGACAATTCCGAGCTATGGAAAGGAGGATAAAGAATTTAACTTTGAGAGCAAATTTACTCTGGAGAAATTATTTACTTCATATTGAGTCTGCATCCCTTTGTCATTTAAGTCTGAACATAGTTTTCAGCCCCCAAGCTCTTCCCTTATTGATTAAGAATCTCATTTTTTCTCTTTTATAAGATTTCCTTTGGTGGAGGATTGAAGTGGTAGAGGCCCAACTAGAAGGAAATTAGTTCCTCGGTTCCGAACCATGCTGACACAGGAGTCTGTAACATTTTCACTTCTGTTGATCATATATTAATAGAAATACTCTTTTCCTATCCAATTGATATCTTGCAAATATTTGAATTATTATTCCATGGGTGTATTTGTCATGTTTATTAATGGATTATTCTATTGAATGAGCTAGCATCATATAATATCACCATATGCTTGATTTACTTGGTTGTTGAGGACTAGTTGCAGGTATATTTCTTTGGGTCAAGTTCTCAACGATGGAATTCATCGAACATCTGGAAGAGGTAGGAACTTTATCTTGTCTTGCTAGCATATTTGTTTACATAGAATAATTGAGAATAGAGTTGATTTCTACAGTCATTTTCGTCTGTTGCGGTTTACCCCATAGATAGATTTTTGTCGTAACAAAATTGGCGACCATATTTGGGATTGAATCTTCTTTATTAGGGTTTGGAGTACTTTTCTCCTTAGATTTATGTCATTCCTATTGTGTTTCTTATCGTATCATTGCTTGACATCCTATGTTCACTCTGGGTTTGAGTTTTTCAGCCTTCTCCCTTCCCTAGCCTTTTTTTTTTAAACATATACACAGTTTTTGTCTTGACAGTCGTGTATATACGCAAGTTGTCCCTCTGCAAGTTGTGTACATACTCTCTGTTTCCTTGAAAAATCACGTACATCAGCCTTATTTCCTTGTTTGTTGGGTCTAGTGGTTGCTGGGTGGGATTGGATGTTTGATGAGTCTTCTTGGGTCTCTGTAGTGCCTGTTAAGTGCTTGTGGGATGACAGGAAACCTATCTGGGGTTGAATTTTTGGGTGGAGTCTTCCTCATCACCTTTTCATTTCGATTGTCCTTGTATATTGGGCTGGGTGTCTTGCTACTTGGTATCCTACTCGAGTTTTCTGTTTCTATACACAATAGAGTTTTATATATCAAGTTATTGTTTATTCCATGCATTTTCATTTCTATTATATTGAAAATACAAAAATATTAGGCATTTTGCATTGCTTGGCACTTTGGTATTTTGAGTCTTTGTCATTATCTTAGTGCATATACTGAAAGATTGCATTTTTACTTCAGAATTGCAGAGTTAAAATTGAAAATTGCATTAATTTTGAGAAGCATATTATTCATTGAAAATTGAAGTTAGGACTTTGCATTATATTCATATTTACTTTTCTTGCTGAGTCATAACATCATAAGTTTCAGTGACATACCTTTCTGAGTAAGAATGACCACTAAAATTAATGCTATAATTTAAAATTGATTAGTCACTATTTTATTTTCTAGGGAAACTAGCTTAGGATTTAGTGCCTTGAAATAGGATTTTGTGAGTAAAATTCTCCAAGGCAATTAAATCAACATATGTGTCTAACAAAGGGAGTGGATAAATACATTGTATAATTGGTAATATCAGGAGGCTCCGCTCACACTAGACTTAATCACGAGGTCACGCGAGGTTGGTTGAAGGGATATCCCCCCGATATAACGTCATAGATATTTCTATGGATCTATTCTTATTTGGGGATCTTGTTAGTGCCCTTACCTTCGTGAGAGGCTGTGCTTTCAAGATTTTGGGCTTTGCTACCTTGCCCATATGGTAAACCTGACTTATGGGTGCCGTCCTGTGCATCAGTTATACAATGGTTTATTAGTTGCTTGACTTAGGTGCCACATAGGTTACTTGTAGGGGTTATTCTGCAGGTACCCTGGGTCAGATAAGGGTTGGACAACACACAACCTTTATGAAGGATTAACTCTCCGGGGGGATCTAACCGACTGGTTGTTAAGCCCACGAGGGCCCTTATAACTGATTCTGTTACCTCTGATATTTAGCAGGGAGTCTCAAGCCCCTCTTGGGCGAGACATACGTTCTTTAGGGAGGGAGGCCACTTTCAGCCAGTTTACCTTGTTTTTGTGCATATTGGTCGTTTGACTTTTGGTGTGCTCTTTGATTACTAGTTGGCCTTAGGATTTATTTTTCATCTTTAGAGTCTTAAGTCATCGTGGAGTCGGAAAAATGGCCCTGCCGGTCCCATCTCTTGTTATAGTTACCACTGTATTTTGAGTATTTTCCTTCTAAAAAGCGTAGAGTTATTAGGCGTGGTACATACACCTCCACTATTCAGACTTGTGATTCTACAAGGATGAGTATTGAACCTAGTATTCATAACACTAGGAGCCCTTTGACTCCCGCACCCACTATAGTTAATGGCACCCCTTCGATTCCTGCAACCACAATGGTTGTAGTGCTAGAGGCACCTATCATTACTATGGATCGACTTATATTGAATTCTCATTATCTTTCCTCGAACCCTTTTGGGTCTCTTGGTCACTCACAAGGATATAATGTTCAGTCCATTCCTATGGCCTCTAGTATTTTTCCTATGGTATGCTGAACTTTACTTCGTATTTTTCGAACGCCATCCCAACTGATGGCCCTAATGCTAGCATTGGGCTTGGGGGCACTACACCTCATTACACTCCTTTTTATTTTGGTGGTTCTCAAATCCCTCAAACGAATCCTAACATGAGAGGCATTCCTACTTTTAACCCCGGTGTTACCCATGATTTTGGTCATCATCATGATGTATTGATGTTGGTGTACTCAGGATTCTCATAAGAACTTTCTCCTGAGAAAAGTGATATTCATCTCTTCCTAGAAAACTCACTTTTGAAGAGAGTTCGTAGGTTGTTAGTATCCCAGGGTGCGAGAATGACCCATTCTCGCAGGCTGCCTTAAGCTTGGGTGCGAACTTCTCACACAGTGTAACATAGCTAGGGTGCGAACCTTCTCTAAAGCTTGGAAAAAGGTGAATTCTTGATGGTTCTAGAAGGGAATATTCTAGAAGAATGGTTTGGCATTCAAATGGTTATCCTTGTACTGGATTCCCTGATATTGTGGGATCATTCTTATCTAAATAACCATCTCATTCTCTCCTATATATTGATGGAATTCTCATGGAAAAGGTTAAGCAAGATTCATTGGAGAATTGGTGAAAGAATTGTGTGAAGGAATTAGCTTGAACAGGAGCTTGGAGACTCTAACAAGTCTATCAAGAGGATTTTATATTTTTCATACAAAGATTGAGAAAGTGTGTGTGTTGGAGCCAAGAGCCATCGAAAGGAAGCTTGCGACATCAAGGAGATCAGGTTGTAATCTTTAATTTCAATTAAAATGATACAGTGGCATGTCCCTTTCCCATAAAGCTATTGTCACTTTATTGTGTAATTCCTTGATCATACACATAAGTTGACAGTTGAATATATTTTTCTACTTCACTTTGGTTGGTTTGTGTTGTCTTGATCTTGACCTCACGAGAGCACCAGAGCAAAGCAGGAGCAACAGAGACCCTAGGAAGTGATACAAAGGTATGTTACTTGTTCCTTCCTACTAGCTAATTCAATGGTCAAAACTTAGGGAAAGAGTCATGTCTTATCCTATTTTTTTCTAGATCCAGGTGGATCTAGGGAGATCTGTTAGTGTTCGCACCTATCGATTAGTCCGATAACAAAATTGGCGACTCCACTGGGGAAATAACCTGTTTTCTTGTGGTTTTTGGTATTTTTCCTTGGCCATTTTCTCTTGCATTACCTTTCTCCATTCAAATCAATCTCTAAGTCTTCAGGATACCCTAATAGACCCTCTGGGTCTAGAGGCATTTTCAAATTTTGTGTCTTTTTCCAAAAATTTAACTAGTTTCAGACATTCTCGCACTACATGCCACAGTGGCCTGCGAGAATATACTGAGTTCGCACCCTGCCTTTAGGTTTAGTGCTAGGTTCTCACACTCTGCTCAAATCTCACCTGCGAGAATCACCTATTCTCGCACTGTGTAACACTCTCAGCTTGCGAACCCATTTTTTCAAAAATTTTTCTTTAAGAATTTTGCATGATCAACTGCCCAGATCAGTATTTGTGCTTAATTAGAGTTTCTTGGACAATTGATTGATGTTCTTCTTGTCTTCGTTTTGTGCATGAACAGTGTTAGGATTTCAAAGGCTCTTCCTGTCACTTTTGTTTCTTGACTTTTCTGTGTGAAGATGTACTCTCTGATTTTGGAATTTGAGTGTGCTTGATTGGTTAAGGACCGACGATCGGTTGAAAGTTGAGCTTCTTGGTCTTTATCATTTGCTTATTCTTTGAAAAATCACTTTTCTTATGCAATTGAGAAGACTAGTTTGGTTTGCTTGTTATTTTTGTTTCCATTGAAAGAGTGGTTTGGGTTTTTTATCTATTGCTTATTCATTGGTTTTTGATTTTCTACACTCTCACCATCAGGGTGTAGGTCCTTTTTGAAAAGTGAACAAACGTTTTTCTTTCAAAATCATTTTCGTCTTCGAAAACATTGAAAATCAATTGTTGAAATTATTGAAAAAGAAACAATAGAGAATTGTTATTTTTCGCGTGATTTGTTGCAATTGCATTTTAAAGGAAATTGTGTCTTGTAGTTCCAAGTCTGATCCAAAAAACTTCTCTCTCCCTCCAATACATAGGATTCATTGAACGAAAATCGATATATTTCATTCTCATCCATGCCTCGTTGGGTCAAAGTCTTATACAACATCAGTTTCATCTCTGTTTCCTTTGAGTAAACCACAGCCCTTAATAATACTGCACAATTGTAAAATTTACCTAGTAACTCTTTTCTAGGGCTCTATTACACCAACATTTAGCTAGGCTAGCACTTTGGAATAGGAAGAGAGATACACTCTCCAAAGCACAAAACATACAATAGCATCTTGTGTTAGGGAGTGTTAAATTCCATTTGCAACATCTTGTCCTAGGAAGCCCTTTGCACACAAGGGTCAAACACGAGGTCGCATTGATATTGACAGAGTTACTCACTCTGATTTGTTGATATCAATGTAGAGATTGTACGTATTATGAGGGTCACTTGGAGGTATACCCACAATGATGAGTGGAATCCTTTTGAGTTGATTTTGGGCTAGATACCCTGCCCTTGCGTGTGGATCGGACTGTCGACTGTCCCCCCAGTATTTATTGTTGTTGGTGGTAACCTTAGTGGCCTATCTTTCTAGGTTTTTACACGAGGTGAATGTGAAGGGGAAATTCTTCACGGTACCTAGAATTTACATTGACCAAACTCACTCAGACTCCTTGGAGGGTATACCCATGATTATGTGTGGGAGCTTGCACTAGGGTGAAACTCCGTTAAGAAGGTTGTCAGTGTAACTTTTTCACCCTAGCCCAGTCCCTTCTCGTCTTGTTGTTGCGACATTGGATTTCTTCACCAACTAGTGACTTCAGAATTAGAAGGTCTTGTTTGCTTGGTGTTGCTTCGTAGATTTTTTTTACTAGCGCATGTTGTTTTTACCAAAGTTGACCATACGATTTTATTCATGAAGTTTGTCACTCGTTTACAATAGCTCCTCCACGTCGTTCACATAGAATGAAAGGTTTATCTCCAGAGCATATGGAAGGTTCTCAACCCTTGCCTACAAGTTCACCTAAGGGCTCTCCTCAGCAACGTGAAGTCCTAGTTGTCACCACGCCCCAAGTGGAACACACTGACTCTCTAGAACATTTTTGAATTACAAATACTCGAGAGGACGTTCAACTTCACCCTGATTCTGAGAGAACATTTATGCAGCTGAATTCTTCCTGAGACTTAGTTGCTACATCTTCTGGATCACCAGTTGGACCCTTTCCAGGCATAGAAGGCCAAGATCTTTTTTGGTGTACGGGTGTTTTTCGATGGGACCTTTTTGGTCCAGGCTCACCTGTGATTTCTGAGATCATCCCACCTGTGATTTCCAAAATCTCTATTCCAGAGATAGTACCGTTTACTACCGCCTATCACTTTACCGTCCTTTTCGAAATGGCCCATCTCAAAGATACTACGAGTGTTCCAACTGGGTTCACTGCAGTTAGTATCGCTCCCATTAGCACACCGCAAACACCCAATGTCACTCCGAAACTACCACCTGGATACCGTGTGTTGAATGCTTCCATTCCCACTCCTACGCAAACCCCATCCGACTCTCCTCATGGTCCTTCTTCTTCTGGGCACTCTCTTCCCGATTTTATTCCAACACTCCCTCAATTTACTTTTGGAGGACCTTCTTCGTCTTCTACTGGCAGTCTTTATCCTAGTGGCACTATTCTGTCATTCACACCAAATTACAAGATTCCCGTTGGTGGAAAATTTTACTGAGGTGGGACTCAACCCCCTCTCAGTGGGCACTTTCCTATTGGAATGTAAATCCCAATTGGAACGCAACCCCCAATTGGAACACCACCTTCGATAGGAGGATGGACCCTGCCTTATGGGAAAAACATACCTTCTTCCTTGGCCCAGTATTGGAATCAGTTGATACGACATCCTCCACAATTGATTGGGGGCCAGTAGTTTCCAGCTACATCAGTGATACCCCCTAGTATAGGCCAATCATATCCAGGTACATTCAATCCCATCTGGGGGGTGAATGCTCAAACTCAAGCCCCTGTTCCAGGGTACAATCCTATAAGCTACTATCCTCTTCAACCACCACCGAATCTACCTAGGTCTTCACATTATATGCATACTTCTTATGGTCCTACTAGTTTGCTGACAGGGCTTCCTCCCCAAAGCCACCAGTACCCGCAGGTGAATCGAAAGTTACCCTTCATAGCCACTTTGGATCTTTTGGATTTGTCAAGGATTTTATATGATCCAATTCGTCACTCTCCCCAATGACCTGCTATACTAGCCAAGCTACCATCAGACATTCCCAAATTCGACGGCAAAGTGGGAGAGGACCCAAACAATCACATTATGAATTTTCACCTATGGTGTTCATACAATTCGTTGATGTATGACTCTATTCATTTACATCTTTTTCAATAAACTCTCACAACTTCTGCTGCGAAGTGGTATATAGAATTGCCATGAGGTTTCTTCTCTGACTTCAACACCCTTGCTATGGCTTTCCTCACACACTACCAGTTACTAATTCGTTATGACATGGGGAGCAAGATTTTGACTTCTTTCAAATGGAACAAGGCCACTCATATATCCGATCACATTCATGAGTGGCGACGGTGACGACGTCTTATTAAACTCGAACTCCCCGATCAGTTGTTGGCAGAATGGTTCACCAAATCATTTGTGAACGACATCAATCATGACATCACCATGGGTGGAGTAGTCATGGAAGAACAGGCCATAAGTCATGCTCAATATCTTGACCTCGTTTACTCACAAATGGGAACCCTTTATGATTTACTACCTGACTTACCTCGTCCTTCCACTTCCACCACTTCAACTACTCCAGTTGCTTCGCATGCAGCTGACGGTGTGATTGGCACTTTCCAGGACCAACCACATTTCGCCTCAAGCACAAACCCCAAACCTTCTTTTTCTAATGTTCAAAATGCTCCGTCTCCTGCCCCTCCCATCAGCAAGACTTTTGAGGTAAATGAAGTTCAATCTACCCCAGCTAGTAAAAAAAAATCCAAAAAGGGAAGGGGTAAGAATAAGGAGGACAAAAATACTTCTCAAGCAGAGAGAACGAAAACTACACTTGTTGAAGATTGTGATAAGTGAAAACCTCGATACCCTTGTATTATCTATGGTGATGATCACTACACGAAGGATTGTCCACGACGTGTCAAGGTCATTAAGTTCCTTCAAGGAGCTCCAAAACCACCTGCTTCGGTCATTTTTTCCCAACCCTTCCCGTCTCAACAACAAGCTTAGTTGGTCATTCATGAACAACCCTCATCTTCCACTACATCATATGTTTTGATGTGTACTGGTGATTCAAAGCAGAGCGACGTTTCACTCACTACTCGAGCCAAAGATTATTCTCCCTCTAAAGAGAAGGTTGATGATCTACTTCCTTCCTTGGTACAACCCTCTCCTGTGACTCCACCTACCAATGGTCCTCTTCATCTCGAACGACCGAGCCTTGACACAGTTCTTTGACCCCACCCAAAGGGCGTCGTTCGGAAATCGACTTTCAATCCTCATGCTCGTGCGGCCTAGAACTACAACATTGTTGAAGATTTGGCCCAAGCACCTTCTGCGATGTCAGCCCTCGAAGTCCTTCAAAGTTTTCCCACACAACGGAAGGCACTGTTGAAAGCTATCGGTGGAATCAACCCGATGGATACAAATTTAATAATTTTTTACTTGGAATATCACATTCCAAGGTTACCCACTCAACTCGCATTCCAGATCCAAGTGATTGTCTCTGACAAAAACATTTTCCAAACCATTATCGACGAGGGTGCCTCAACGTGTGTTATGTCTCTTGCTTGCTGGAAAGCCATTGGCTCTCCTTCTTTGAATGAATCCTAGAACACTCTTAAAGCCTTCAATGACTCTGGTTTTAAGCCCTACAGTGTCCTTCCTTCGTTGCCCATCACGTTAGAAGGCAAAACGATCCAAGTCAAAGTGGAAGTCTTTGACGCTCCCCTTGATTACAATCTTCTGCTTGGCTGCAGCTGGATCAATTCTATGTGCACCATT
This sequence comes from Picea mariana, assembly GCA_032191745.1. NCBI lineage: Eukaryota > Viridiplantae > Streptophyta > Pinopsida > Pinales > Pinaceae > Picea > Picea mariana. The sequence goes on along the minus strand of JASDQU010010544.1, from coordinate 201,072 downwards.
GTGTAGACCCTTTTTCGTGTGGTACGTTTCCCACATCAAGGTAAGGTCATCACCGTCAACCAACTAGCCTTCTTTAATTCCAATACTCATACTGGAAACGTACCGTTTATCGCTAAAACCCCACCAGGTTATGAGAACGTCGGTGTAGGCCTTCTAAAAGACTCTTCGTTAATGTGTACTTTCCCCATTCCACTGCCCGATGTTCCATGCTTGTCTATTTCTTCCATCAACATGATCTGCACCTCGCCTCATGAACTTCCTGCGTTTCACGACCCCTAGATAGTACCTGACCCTGAAGATCATCTTTGTTTCAGCGACGAAATGTCGTTAAGTCCGGTTGAATCCACCTATCAGTCCATTCAATCGACAACCCCTTCTACCCCCTCTCTTGGTGAGTTGTCTCCCAATCCTTTTCGTGTCATTTTTCCCACCGATGAAATGATCATGTCTGTTATGGAAGACACCCCTTGGGATGATGGACATCATCGTTCCATCCTTTTTCTAGAGAAACATACTCTTGAGAACTATTAATGGATCTCGACCCCGTCGACCGTTGTCGTCATCTCAACCGTTCCCGAGTCCGCACATGATGTGTTTTCTGAAGGGAAATTAAGCAATATTTCACCCACTATTCCCCTTGACATCTCCATTAAACCTGAGATTGTTGAAAATGTCCATATCGGAGCTTTGTGTTCTTCTGAAGAAATCATCACCTATACATCCCTTTTCAAAGAGTTTCATGACATCTTCACCTGGAGCTATGAAGAAATGTCGGGTATCAACCCTGAGATTGTGATACATGAGATCAAGACATACCTCGACGCTAAACACGTTCGGCAATGCCTTCATCCAGTTCACCCATGTAAAGCGGTTGCTATCAAGCTTGAAGTCGAGAAACTTCTGAAAGCCGGCTTTATTTATTTGGTGGCTCTCACAAACTGGGTTTCCAATCTTATCCCAATTGACAAGAAACAAGGCACCATTCGTGTATGTGTTGATTATAGGGATATCAACAAAGCTTGTCCCAAAGACAACTTTCCTACCCCCTTCATCGATCAGATTGTCGATGATTGTGCCGGAAGTGAAATCTTCTCTCTCATGGATGGTTTCTCCGGGTATAATCAAATAAACATTGTTCCCTAGGATCAACATAAGACTTCTTTTATTTGTCCTTGGGTTACTTTTGCCTATCGAAAACTTCCTTTCGGTCTCAAGAATGCTGGCACAACTTTTCAACACGCTATGTCTTATGCTTTCCATGATATCAAGCACATCGCTCAACCATGCTTGGACAATTTACCCACTCACTCAATGCGCCGAGTCAATCACCCAACCCACCTCCGAGCCATTTTCGTTCGCTGTCGGTTCTACCGTATACGTTTAAATCCTCATAAGTGCATTTTCTGTGTGGAATCCAGCCGTCTTCTTGGTTTCATGATTTCACGTCAAGGGATCTGGGTGGATCCTTTAAAGGTTGAGGCAATCCTTAATCTCCCTCCTCCTTCTACTCTTCACCAATTACAAAGTTTGCAGGGGAAAGCAAACTTTCTTCATCGTTTTATCCCAAATTATGCCGAGATAAATCATGGGTTTATGCGGCTCTTAAAAAAGGGTTCAGAGTTCGTCTGGGATACCATCACCAACAATACTTTCGAAGCTTTGAAATTGTCCCTAACATGTGCTCTGCTTCTTTTTCTCCCCCATTACAGTCGCGATTATTTCCTCTCTCTTGCTGCCTCAGATTATACCATTGGTATGGTTCTCGTCCAATAGGATGATGCTAACGACGAACATGTTATCTACTACTTGAGTTGAAGTCTAACACCTACTGAAATTAAGTATTTACATGTCTAAAAACTGGCCTTGGCTGCCGTCCAAGCCGTTCAACGCTTCCGACACTATATCCTCTTGCGCAAGACTACAGTGATTTCTCACTGCAACCCTATGCAACACATTCTTACATGTCAATTGCTAGGGGGCAAGTACTCCAAATGGATAGTGATACTCCAGGAGTTTGACTTGAAATTCAAATGTGCCAAGTCCAAGAAGTCCTTAGTGTTTGCTGAGTTGATATGCGACTTTCCCTATTCTGAAATGGAAACAGTAGCAGCTGATTCATTACCCGATGAATCTCTTTTCCTTATCATCACTGATGATCTTTGGTATGGTGATATCATTATATATCTCCAAACCCAGACTTTCCGGCCAACTTTGTCTAGTACTGACCGACGTCACATATGCTATCAAGCCCATCAATATATTATCCTCCTGGATACTCTTTATCGTCGGGGGATTTACTCTGTTTTTCGACGTTGCCTAACATTCGACGAAGCTGAGTATTATCACTGAAATTTTGTCCGCACATGGTTACAAGAACTCAGCATCGTCAAACAATGATGAAGTCATTCATGAACCTGAATTAATACCACAACATTCAAAAAGGTAAAAAAACTATACAAAGTAGTGAAAAATTGAAGAGCGCTTTGCAGACATTAGGCGCACGCACTCATGCGTGGAACAAGAATGTAGAAATTGTGCATAGATGCAGAATGCGCGAATGTTAGCGTAAAAATCTGTGCACCTTCTAAACAGTGCATTTATGGAAGTGGTTGGCCTCCCAACCACTTATGGTTCATCTCCCAAGCCGATTTGACCCTCAAATTTGGGCTGGATCCGACTGGTGGGCTGGTCAAAGACCTAATAATGCCCTAAATGGCCTCTTTTCACACCACAAAGCAGTTAAACAATAACCCAAAGCAATGCTATAGAAATCCATGAATGCACCTCATTTTCTCAAGGATATCAAAGTAATGTTATGCTGCCTATATTGTTTTGAGGACTCCATCCTTGAAACAAGCATATTGGCACCATTACATTGGACAATCCACCTCACCATTGAGTGGATTTGTAAAGAGTTCTTTCATCACCATTTTCCATTTTCTTTGTTGTAAGAAGAGCTAGCTAGTGAGGGTCCAAGAGCCTTCCCTTGGAGGAAGAAGGGACTCATATTCCCCTTTCTTCTTGGTGCTTTGTTTTCATCAATAGATCAACCTCAAACATTGGTGACATGGGTCTTTTGGTTCTTTTTTGTTTCTATGTCCCTATGCTCATGATTTTAGTTTTTATTGCATCTATTAGTTTAATTCTTAATTATAGTTTTTGTTTTCTTTCCCTAACTCTTTTATCTATATATTTCCTACTCAACAGACCCAACTGAGCTTGCAAGCACCTCTCATTTTCTCACCAAGGTGACGAAAAAGGCGCAACACCGAGAAAGCTCTAAATGATTGCCATTCTAGAGCATGTGGTGGTCATATGTCTAAGTATGTTACTGCCCAAAAGATCTTATGAGCAGAGTATTTTTTTCCTTCTTTATTCAATGAATGCATAATCATCGTTCAAAAATGCCATGCTTGCTAGACCTATAATCAGAAGATATGGTCACATACTGCTCCTCTTCACCCTGTGGTCTTCGTTGGTCCCTTTACGAAATGGGGCATCGATTTCATGACATGTCACCCTCACTCGGCCTGGGGCCATGGTTACATCATTGTAGCCATCAATTACTTTACAAAATGGGCCGAGGCAATGCTGACATTTGACAACACTAGAAAGACCACAACATTATTCATTTTTAATCACGTCATAGCTCGTTTTGGTGTTCCCCAAGCTATCATCATTGATCACGATCGCCACTTTAGAAACTTCATGATCTCCAAACTTACTGAAAAGTTGGGTCTTCGCCATGATGACTCAATGCCCTATTACCCACAAGCCAACGGCTAGGTCGAAGCAATTAACAAAGTTCTCATAACTATGCTCTGACGAATGGTAGGGATTCACAAAACAAGTTGGCACACAATGTTGTTTTCGGCATTGTGGGCTTACCGGACATCCGTCAAATCTTCTACTAGGTTTACACCTTTCCGGTTAGTCTATGGTTTGGAAGCTATTCTCCCGATTGAATGCGAGATACCCTCTTTAAAACTAGCTGTTGAACTCCTACCAAACACTTCTTCTAAGGAAGAACGTCTATTGTATCTTATGCGATTAGACGAAACTCGACGCGATGCTACCCTAGTTATAGAAGCTCATAAGAAACGTGTCAAGGCCCAATACGACAAACATGTCAAGCCTCATGTTTTCTCCGAAGGAGATCTTGTTCTCCTCTATGATCAAGATCGAGATATGCTAGGAGATGGAAAATTCGAAGCCATGTGGTGAGGTCCTTATATCCTTTGAAGAGTTTTGGAAAAAGGAGCATATGAGTTAGTAGATTATGATGGTATCCCTTTGAGTGAACCTAGGAATGGGTTGTACTTGAAGAAGTACTATGCATAAAATCATCTGTGCATGATTACTTGTATTTTTATTGTATCATACTTCTTGTGTGTTACTATAGCTTTATTTTTTCTTTATCTGGTATCTTCCCTTATGTGACGTTGTTTTTGATTTCCATATGTTGGAGTCTTCGCTACCCTATATCAGCTTCGCTGATGGCGCTATCCGTAGTACTCAGAACCTTGTTTCCATTGCATGGGCAATTTACGCCGCTACAAACAAACTTGTCTCCTTACGAGGTGTGTGTCTCAGCCATGCGACCAACAACATTGCAAAGTATAGCATTGTTATTGAATTATTGGTTGATGCTATCTTGCTCAGAATCTGTCATTTGGTTGTGCGACTCGATTCCTAGCTTGTAGTACTATAGTTAAGTAATGTCTATACTATTCGAAGTCCTACTTTGTTACGGGTGTATTTGCGAATTCTCCTTTTGGAACGTTATTTTGATTACATTGAATATCAACATATTCCTAGATGTCTAAATACATTAACTGATGCATTGGATAACTATGTATTAGACAAACATTTGGATCATTTATAAATCAATCACATCAATTTTCATAACACATGATAAACCGGTAGAAGTCGTCTGTATATATAATGATCAAAAGAGTTTTATACAAAAAAGTTTTGTCCGAAGACCAAAATGTCAAAATATGAAGCTCATAGCTTCTATAAAGTGACATCATGGATGATGTTTATGGTAACACACGACTGTCCGGGCAACTCTACGGAGCAGTCAACTCATGGACTCTGACACTCCTATGGTATGACATTGATCGCGTCATGTAACCTCTCCAAGAGGCATGTCTGGAATATTTGTTTTCAAACCCTCTAGGTTTTGTTCCACTGCTTGATAATCCTCGGCTTCCCATTGTGGCACTGGCGCTACCTCTCCTTGCCCCTAAATGGGAGAAGTACCAAAAGGTCGATAAGGTCCCACATCTATGTCATCAACAATGATTTTGTATTTAGTCTTTGGACGAATATATAAAAACATTAGAATATGATAAAATTAACAAAAACATTTAAAAAGAAACAAATTGTGTACTTCTTACCAAGTTCCCCCCACTGGTCATCCTCTGGCAGAACTAAGTCTAGATCTCCTCGGAAATCCATCCCGGCATAAGCATAATCGTCGACCATCAACATTTGTGGTCATAGCCAGTCGAAGAAGGTATCATCATACTTTATAATTGGTCCAGCTACGTGCCAGGCCATGAGCTGACACCATCTCAACATTCTTGGATCCCTGGGAGCCGATAAATTCCACTCAACCTGCATCCTCTGTAATGGAACCCTCTCGAGAAAGAAGGACAATAACAAAGATCCGTACCCAAATTGCTTCAGGTCGCCTCGTCTGCATTTGGTCAACTACTTTTTCATACTACGAAGCACAACATCTACCCAGTTAAAAACCTGAGGTTCAGTACACTCTATAGCATACTCAAAGTAACTCTAGAGTGCCATGTGAGGAGCGAAGCTCCCGACCATACATGCAATGGTGAACAAAATGGTACAAAGGGTCAAATCCCACACTCCCCAAATAGCTACCCTCCCTTTCTTCCTCTCTGCCTCGGGAACACAGTGTAAGCAACAATACTCACTCATGGGCAACCCACCACCTCTACTACCAGTTAGGCTCACGTGGTACCCCCTCCATGATAGTCCAGTCAAGAAGTAAATGTCCTCAATATCTAAGGACAAAGTGTGGACCCCTACATGAAATATCTGCTGATCGGGATCCCACATATGCACAAGGTACTCTAATAACCTGATTTGGGCCCTCATGCCCGGGATATGAAAGTACTTCAGAAGACCACAGTTTCTCAAAGAAGAAATAGTGGGTGGATGATTTTCGGCAATGGCATTGTCTTCTTTTTGCTCCCTTTCACACCATTCAAGAACCATTTTGATGGACAAATACCTGCATAAGAAGCACAAGAAGAGGATTAATAACTCTTTTTCATGAATTGGTCCTCTTTCATTGAGCAAATTTTTAAAAAACTTTTGTGCTTTGCAGTTCTCGCAAGTGCCCTTTAGGCACAATGCGAGAACCTCGCAAGATTTTGTGGGCTCACCTGCAAGAATGATCCATTCTTGCAAGTCCCATGTAGCCCACCTGTGAGAATGGCTGAGCGCAAGTAGGTCTCACAAAACAAACTCAAAAATGAGTTTTAACCAATGAAAATGCAAAATAAAACCATGAAAGAGTAGAGGACAAAGAGCCTACCTCACTGTCACTGAAGGCTCATCAAATGGATGCTCATAACTCCCACAATCTGATGCCAAACTTCGAGGGTAAAAGAGGGATTTTTGGGCTCAAATAGTGAAAAGTGAAAATGATATGGTAAAACGAGTTTTTATTTCTTTATATTTACTTTTACCATGTTATTTGAATTTTTTTATAATTATTTATTGATTAAAGCCTAAACCCTAATGTCCTTTTGAGTGTAACTTTTGCAGGTGTAATGACTTCGATGTTCATATACAGGGATGCGAACATAATTTTTCTTTTTTCATCGCATGTTTTGATTGATTTTTATGGTTTTTGTATAAAACCTCGAGCTTGGTATTTGTTCGTTCTCGCGCTCGAAAATACATGAGAATGCGATTGAGAATACTTTTATTAATTTTTCGGGCTCAACAAGGTTATACGAAAAATGAACCCCCCTGGAGTCCTCTTTAAGCTCTTTTCAGACTCTCTAAACATGAAAAGATAGCCGAGGGACCTTGCTATTTTCACGCTCTATAAAGTGTTTGAAGAAAGCGTCTGGTGGGCGATAATTTATCTCTTTTTCGGTCTCATCAGACTACTTTACGAAAAAGGAACTGAGAGAGTTCTCTTTTAAGTGTTTTTCCAGACTCTATAATCATGAAAAGCCTTCAATTTTTCTATCCTTGGACTCGTTAAACAAACATCGACAGACCTGTAATGAGACCGAACCACTCCTTCTTAGGGTTTGTTAAACATACTCCGAAGGAATTATCCTAAGGATAAGCTTATATCAACAAACATATGTTATCCTCCTCAAGCTTGCATAAAAATAAAGAGGTACTTGCCAAAAATGGTGGGGGAAAATTTGGGAAAGGGATATGTTTTCATCTTCATATTGATTGGCAGTAAGTGTCGCTCTTGAACATGACACCCCTTATTCATTATATTTGAAGCCAGTTTGAGAAATCCATTTGCCTCTCATTCGAATTTCTACAAGGTCATACCCTGTGTCGTCTTTGAGTCAATGCTGCCAAATCATTGTTTGTGTCGTTCATATGTTCAAGAGAAGTCCATATGAAACCTCTATTGAGTCGACCATCTGCCGTTGTCCATTCTCTCCGTGTCAGCCTTCCCTGTGTCCAGTTTAATTTACATCATACTCTGTTTCACCTTCAAAATTTGTTACTCATTTCATGTCATTGATGGGGGATACATCAAGGCCCTCCTGTGACGAGTTTTGTTCCATCGACTTCAGCTCATTATCCGGAAACAAAATTTAGAAATTCTTTGGTACCTTGGAGCTTGCATGCCTTAATGGCAGGTTTCCTCGCTTTCGATAGTGGGTTTACATCATTGACCCTTGATCGAAAGATTCCATCAGATATTCGACTTCAACTCATTCATTCACACTTGATGGATTGTACCACAGTACCTTGGGAGTCATTGACATCAATGGTGATTTCCCTCGTACTTGTTAACGGTTTCATCAATGACTGGTAATCAAGTGGTTTCCGCCATGTTCAACTTCAACACATGTAATCACATGGTTAGATTTTTACTTTGGGCGATGAGATTGAAGACCCTGGATATCATCTCTTTGTCCAGGTTGTGATGGAGTATGTATAATTTGTGACACATAGATCCACTTTGTATGTCTCGTGGCTATGTCGTCTTAATTTGAATTTTCTCACATAGATCCAAAATGTATTCCTGGTGGCTATGCTATATTTTGATGACATGGATCCATAGTGTATGATTGGTGGCCATGAATTATGTCTACAATGTCATTCGTCTGTGATCGATGCTTGGTTGTTCACAGGTTTTCGATTAGGTGTGCTCCTGGTTTTTGACACACACATGCAGTTTACAAAGTCTTTCGGCTGTCACTGGTTCTGGCCTTATACTTTGGGGGGCATTCTATTACCCATGATTTTGGTCATCATGATGATGTATTGATGTTGGTGTACTCAGGCTTCTCATAAGAATTTTCTCCTGAGAAAAGTGATATTCATTTCTTCCCAGAAAACTCACTTTTGAAGAGAGTTTGCAGGTTGCTAGTATCCTAAGGTGCGAGAATGACCCATTCTCGCAGGTTGCCTTAAGCTAGGGTGCGAACTTCTCACACTGTGCAACATATCTAGGGTGCAAACCTTCTCTAAAGCTTGGAAAAAGGTGAATTCTCGATGGTTCTAGAAGGGAATCTTCTAGAAGAATGGGTTGGCATTCAAATGGTTATCCTTGTACTGGATTCCCTGATATTGTGGGATCATTCTTATCTAAATAACCATATCATTCTCTCCTATATATTGATGGAATTCTCATGGAAAAGGTTAAGCAAGATTCATTGGAGAATTGGTGAAAGAATTGTTTGAAGGACTTAGCTTGAATAGGAGCTTAGAGACTCTAGCAAGTCTATCAAGAGGATTTGATCTTCTTCATACAAAGATTGAGCAAGTGTGTGTGTTGGAGCCAAGAGCCATCGAAAGGAAGCTTGCGACATCAAGGAGATTAGGTTGTAATCTTTACTTTCAATTAACATGATACAGTGGCATGTCCCTTTCCCATAAAGCTATTTTCGCTTTATTGTGTAATTCCTTGATCATACACATAAGTTGACAGTTGAATATATTTTGCTATCTTCACTTTGGTTGCTTTGTGTTGTCTTGATCTTGACATCACGAGAGCACTAGAGCGAAGCGGGAGCAACAGAGACCCTAGGAAGCGATACAAAGGTATGTTACTTGTTCCTTCCTACTACCTAATTCAATGGTCAAAACTTAGGGAAAGATTCATGTCCTGTCCTGTTTTGTTCTATATCCAGGTGGATCTAGGGAGATCTGTTAGTGTCTACACCTACCGATTAGTCCGATAACACCCGAGTCTAATCCTCTTGCTTCTGGGTGGAACAACCAACATGGTGGACAAGATTATGCTCAAGTTCCATCCTACACCCATACCTCCTTGGTGTCGATTCCTACCAACATGTTTAACATGATGAATCCACCTCTATCCTCCAGATTCACACCCAAAGGATGTCAATTTCATGCTTTGGGCAACCCCCAACCCGGATCCAGCATGGTTGGGGACAATTTTTATAACCCCCATCATAAAATTCCTACTGGAATGATGCCCGACCAACCTTTTATGAATCAACCTAGAGGAGGGCCTTACAATCCCAGACAGGGCCATGGTGGTTACTAGAACCCTGGATGGGCTGTAGTTCCGTAAAAACAATCTTTCTAGGGATTTTGGGGCTAGATGTCGCAACCACGTCTCCCTTTTTTGGTCATTCTTAATATGTAAGAATTTTCTAAGTTGATGAATGACCCTGTGAGTCATGATCCTACATTAACCCCTGTCCCCACCAAGGTTCCTTGGGACATTCCAAAATTCGGAGGTAAGAATGATGAGGATCCTGTTGATCACATTACTATCTTTCACCTATGGTGCTCTTCCAATTCCCTTAATGATGATTCCATTCAATTAAGATTATTTCAATGCACCCTCATTGTTGTAACTTCAAAATGGTATATCAAGATACCTAGGGGAGAATATGGGACCTTTAGTCAGATGGTGTTGGTATTCCTTAACCATTTCTAGTTGTCGTTTCATTACGATGTTGGCCTTGTTTCATTACGATGTTGGCCTTGAACTTCTGTCGAATTTATGCCAAGTCACAACCACTCATATCATGAATCATATCCTAGAGTGATGTAGACTGAAGAGGTTGATTAAGACCTCCATACCCTTGACCTTTCTTTTAGAATGGTTTCTCAAGTCTTTGCAACCTCCTATATCAAAGGATGTTGCTACATCCAGGGTCACCATTGAGGAAGAAGCGATCTACAAAGCCCAATAGTTATATCTTATATACCCTCAGTCTGGGATGTTATACCACATTATTATGGACACACTGTGATCAACTTATGACCCTAGAAAAAATTCTGGACCTCATACCAATGGCATTGTAGGTTCTGCCAATGTAAAGTCCGCAGACTCGGTGATAAGCCATTTGAAAGAGTTGTCTCTAAACTAGTCTGTAGGAGGGCCAACTTCGTCTATGTCTTCCAACCCCATGCATTTGATGGATGTACATTCCATGAAGTCGTCGACCGACCCAAATGGTAACCAACAACTAGGCAGGAATAAGAATAAAGGACGTAATAATCGTAAGGGTGGGAAAAATAATAATAAAACCAAGGACAGTGGTAATAATGAGAAGACGAATAATAATGCTAGAGAGGGAAAGAGAAAGATGTAAGGTGAAATTTCCTTGTAAGCTTTGCACAAATGATCACCTTACTCATTTATGCCCCAAAATTATAGAATTTGCAAGGCTATTATCTCTACCACCCACCATGCTAATGAATCCTTTCCCACATAACCAACACATGGCCTTGAGCTCCTTGAACGATGGAAATGTGGCTAGTGGGAGTCAAAACCTGTTGTTACAAGACGATGACCATTTGTGTATCAATATGGTCGAATAGAAAGTTCACGTAGCCACTTGATATTGAGATTATAGTTCTTCACAGGATATACCTGGTATAGAATCTCCTCCTCCTCCTTCAGAGATGAATTTACAGATTGTAAAACCAGAGCCACCACCTTGTATTCTGAAATTAGTACTCACGAGCTCTACCCACAATCCAGATTCTAGATCCACCCAAAACTACTCTATTGTTGAGGACCTGGGTCGAACCCCTTGTCCAATGTTGGCTTTGGAGGTACTCCAGACATTTCCTTCATAGAGGAATACCTTACTATCTGCGTTAGGATCTCTAGAACCCAGTGGCTCAAAATTTATCAAGTTTCACGTCACAAATCAGAAGCCTCACTTTCCTTACCATGTGGATTTCAAAATCCACATGGGGTACTCAAACTATACCATCAAACATGCGATTGTTGATGAAGGCATTGCCACTTGTGTGATGTCCTTGATCTGTTGGAAATCTCTCGGTTCTCTGACTCTTTCCAAGTCATCGAATATGTTGACTGCTTTTGACGATCATTCCTTTCACCCTCATGGTATTCTTCTTTTCTTTTCAGTCCAGTTAGGTGGGAATATGGTAGAGTTGGAGGTCGAGGTAGTTGATGTGTCTCTTGATTATAACTTGTTACAAGGACATAATTGGACCTATGCTACTATGGTCATCATCGTATTTTCTGTCTTCCATACTCTTTGTTTTCCTCATGAAGGGAATATTGTGACAATCGACCAATTATCCTTTGTGTACACTAGTCCCAATGCATCCATTGGACCATCGATCCCTTTGATTGACAATTCTTAGCCGACAACTTAGAATATTAGTGTGAGAATGTATTCTTCCCTTATGGGTATTTTTGATTTCATGGCATCGATTCACCACGTTTACGCCATGTTGAGTAAGCCCGTTTCAACAGAGAGGTCCATTCCTTTCTGCACTTCCTATTTTAGTAATCTTTGGACCCTACCTTCCCTGAATTTGTCTTGTGAAGGTCATTTACATACTGGAATGGCCATGCCACTATCAACAACAAATATTGTGTATCAAGTTGTTCTTGACCCTTCCACCGATCCCCATCCCGTTACCTCGCTGATGGACGAGGAGGATCTCGTTCTTAGGCCTGTGTGGGCCACTTCGTTGTCTTGTTCACATGACTACCTTGATGATAATTTTTCCTCCAGTGAAGCTATCATCGAAGCCATGAATGGTTCCGACAGACCTTAGGGTGATATGCATCATTTCTATCATTTTCTCCCATTGTTTGAAATAACCAAACAAGATGAATTTCAATCTACTTTGAGTGAGACAATTGGTCACGTCGTAGTTCCCCTTGATACACATGACATTTATGCCGAAGGAATTATGGCAAGTATTTCTCCCACCGTCATGATCAATATCTCTCGTACCCCTGGCAAGATTGAAAATGCACATATTGGTGTGGATTGTTCTCCAGAAGAAATTCTGATCTACATCAAACTCTTCAAGGAATTTCGAGATGTATTTTCTTGGTCATATGAAGAGATTCTAGGAATCAACCCTCATATTTTAGAGCATGATATTATAAATTATCTGGATGCTAAAATTATTCGACAACATCTTAGAGCTGTCAATCCCCGGAAGGCCCTTACTATTAAGGAAGAGGTAGAGAAACTACTCAATGTTGGCTTCATCTACATGGTTCCCTTGACTGAATGGGTATCCAATATCGTTCATGTGAATAAGAAGTAAGGAACCATCTATGTATGTGTGCAATTTCATGACCTGAACAAATCCTGTCCTAAAGACAACTTCCCGACACCTTTCATCGATCAGATTCTCAATGAGTGTGTGGGAAGGGAAGTGTTTTATTTTATGGATGGATTTTTAGGGTTTAACCAAATTCAAATTAAACCTATGGATCAACTCAAGACGAAATTTATTTGTCTTTGGGGTACTTTCACATACCGAAAAATACCATTAGGCCTTAAAAACTGCAGAGAAACCTTCCAACATTCTATGACCTTCTCTTTTCACGATATTAAGCATATAGTTGAAGCTTACCTTGATGATCTTACTGCTCACTCTCATAAGAGAGTGAATCACTCTACACACCTTTGGCTTGTTTTTGAAAGATGTCGTTACTATAGAATCCGGTTGAACCCTCATAAGTGCATATTTTGCGCTAGGTCTAGTCATCTTTTGGGATTTCTAGTTTTCAAGAATCGGATCATGGTAGATCCATTAAATTTTGAGGCAATACTTTGATTGCCTCACCCGCGCACTATTAGATAACTTCAAGGTTTACACGGGAAAGATAATTTTTTATGTCGGTTTATAGTAAACTATGTCAATATCACTAAGGGTTTCATGCATCTTTTGAAGAAGGACACCCATTTTATATGAGATGAGCAAGCCCATGATTCCTTCGATGCTTTGAAGAAAGCCTTGGTATCAGCGCCTCAGCTGAAGTATCCTGACTACAGTAGGGATTACTTGCTTTATATCTCCGCATCCAAGGAGATGATTGGTATGGTATTGGTTCAGGAGGATGAGCTCCACATGCATGTCATCTACTATATTAGTCAAAACCTAGTTGGTCCTCATCTTAATTATTCTCATGATGAAAATCTAGCTTTGGTTGTCGTTCACGTAGTCCAACATTTATGTCATTATATATTTCTTTGCAAGGCTACTGTGGTTTCTGATGTCAATCCATTTCAATACGTCCTTACTAGGTGTATCACGGGGGGAAAATATAATAAATGGATTGTCATTTTACAAGAATTTGATCTCGATTTCGCTTTTGTAAAATCCAAGAAATCACTAGTCTTCATGGAGTTAATATCTGACTTTCCATGATTAGATGAGGATGTTATCCATGTTGATTCATTTGCAGACAAACACATTTTTCTGAACTTGTTGTCTAACCCCTGGTATGGATACATCATTCTCTATATTCAAACTTTTAATTTCCCTCATCATCTCTCACGAGATGACTGACGGTGTCTAAGATACCAAGTGAATAATTATACTATCGTCGGTGACACTTTGTATCGCCGAGGAATAGAAAATATCATGTTTCATTGTTTAACTCACAGGGAAGCCAAGTCAGTCCTAAACGAATTCCAGAGTGGGGCTTGTGGTGGTCATCTATTTGATGTCAATCCATTTCAATACGTCCTTACCAGGTGTATCACAGGGGGAAAATATAATAAATGGATTTTCATTTTACAAGAATTTGATCTCAATTTCGCTTTTGCGAAATCCAAGAAATCACTAGTCTTCACGAAGTTAATATCTAACTTTCCATGATTAGATGAGGATGTTATCCATGTTGATTCATTTGCAGACAAACACATTTTTTTGGTCTTGTTGTCTGACCCCTGGTATGGATACATCATTCTCTATCTTCAAACTTTGAATTTCCCTCAGCATCTCTCACGAGATGACTGACGGTGTGTAAGATACCAAGCGGATAATTATACTATCATCGGTGAAACTTTGTATCACTGAGGAATAGAAAATATCATGTGTCATTTTTTAACTCATAGGGAAGCTGAGTCAGTCCTAAATGATTTCTAGAGTGGGGCTTGTGGTGGTCATCTATCCGGGCTTGCGACAACCCAAAAAATTTCATGAGCTAGTTATTTTTGGCCTTCTATCATTAAATATTGTATTGAAGTGGTTAAGAAGTGTCACCCCTGCCAGGTTTTCACTCAGAAAATGCACTTTCATCCAACCCCTCTTCACCCAGTCATTACCGTCAGTCCCTTCACCAAGTGGGGGGTGGACTTCATGGATTGAAACCCAACTTTGATTGGGGGGAATCGACACATTATTGTGGTTGTCAACTAATTTACTAAGTGGGCCAAGGCCATGCCTACAATTAAATTCGATGGGAAGATTGCCACCTTCTTCATATTCAACCAAATTATTGCCCGGTTCAATATCTCGAGTGAAATTGTCACTAATCATGGCAGTCACTTTCAGAACAAAATGATGGAAGAACTAGAATCTAAGCTGGGGTTTAGACATGGTCATTATTCTCCTTATTACCTAGAGGAAAATGATCAAGTAGAGATCGTCAACAAGTATCTCAAGACCATTTGTAGAAAAGTGTCAGCCAGAGTAAGTCCGATTAACATTATGCTATACCTTGCACTCTGGGCATACCGAACCTCAGTCAAGACTTCCACTTGATTTTCCCCTTTCCAATTATTACACAGTGTGGATTTGATATTAGCTATTGAATGCAAAATCCCTTCTCTTAATTTGGCAGTTGTGCTTCTACCTAACACTTCCGATCTTGAGTGATGCCTTGTACACCTAGAGAGTCTTGATGAGCAACATCGAGACGATTCTACGACTATCAAGGAAAAAAAAAGACGTGTGAAGCTCTAGGAAGATAAGTTTGTCTATCCTCGGTTGTACGCCGAGGGTGACCTTGTCCTCTTGTATGATCAAGCCAAAGAACTGCTAGGGGCAGGCAAGTTTAAATCCATGTGGCACGGTCCCTATATCGTGTGACGTGTCTTATAAAAACGAGCCTATGAGTTAAAATATTATGAAGGGAATATGTTTACCGATCCTAGGAGTGGACTCTACTTGAAAATATATTACGCTTGAGCCCCAAGCTTGGGCGGAACTCTTTGTATACTAATGTAATTTAGTGTATATATCTTTTTCCTTTCTTTTCATCTTCATCTTTCTTATCAAGTTTTCCCTTGGTTGGTAGATGTCAACAGAGTCTTCGGTCTACTTAGGATTCGCATATGGATCCAATCGTCATACATGGAACTTGGCTTCTTTCACTTGGGTGGTTTACTCACCCGAGGGTCTACTGGTGTCTTCAAGTGGAATATGCCTAGGGCCATCCACAAATAATGTGGTGAAATATATCACCATTATAGAACTTTTTGTGTGATGCTATATCACATGGTATTCACTCTTTAGAGGTTCACTTGGATTCCTAGTTAGTAGTATGTCAGTTGAATGACAGTTACCGTGTGCGTGATCCTACTTTACTTCGATGATTCCTATAAGTACGTCTTTTAGAACAACAATTTGATTTTATTACTTATTATCACATTCCTAGGAGTTCTAATCATGTATCCGATGCTTATGCTAATTTCGTTTTAGATTGGCATTTTTCACATAACTAAAGCAATGAAAACCATCTCATTAATGTACACATTGTAAATATAAGTAAAGCCGAAGATCCTTGTTTTATATATATTTCAAAAAATATGGTGTTTATAGTAAAAAATGGTGTTTATATCCATGAAATCTATGCATGTGGAGACGGATGTGTGTCATGGTAACAAACTATGGAATTTGTGAGATGCTGAAAGAGTTGCACCCAAGCTCTATGCACACCAACCACTTGTTGCTGCATGGCTTCCGACATATCCTCTACCTGAATCATCGAAATTCTATGAGTCAAACCAGACAGGTTTCCTTGCATGTTTTGAAGGACTCTCTCAGCTTCTCCTCTCACTGCCTCATTTCCCTGGTGCCTCTAACAATGTTGGGGAAGCCCGTCTAGCCGTCGTGGACCCATGTCTGTGTCACACAAGTGTCTAGTTAGTACTTAAGAATCATCCAAAAATATTTTTGTTCTACTATACAAAAAAATGAAATATTTAAAAAAATTTGACATACCTATGTTCCCATAGGTTGCCCCTGGTGGGAGTGGTATGTCAGGATACCCTCTGAAGTTGATCCTTGCATAGGGGTATTCATCCAGAGAAATGACCTGCCACTACCACAAGTAGAATAAATCCTCATTGTAGGGTGTGGGAACCCTACCTCCCCCCTGTCGTCTCATTACCTCAGTCCACTGTTCCATGGATGGATCACGAGGTCCTCTTAGAATAATCTTGACTCTAGGTCCCAAACCTGGAACCCAATCAAAGAAGAAACTACATAAGATAAAGGCGAACCCAAAGTTCCTCTTGCTACCTTGTTTTCACTATGTCAACTGGTTCTTCATATTAGCCAGTAGTGAGGTACACCAATCATATACTCTGGGTCTCAAGCACTCTACAACATAGAACATGAACAACCTCTATGCCTGATGCAGCGAGGCCGATATTGTGATCCTTTTCAACATGAGGACAAAAATATTGAGGCTGAGATTTTTTATCACTCGGATGGGGAGTTGACTCGCGAAATTAGGAGTCCCTGCTACACAGTGAGCATCTTTGTACTCCTCTATTTTCATTCCTCTCCCCTCTCCCCATGATTTGAGGTTTACAATCTCTTCCCAGGGTGATAATCCAATCAAAAAGTAGATATCCTCTACTTCAATCCTCAATGGTTGTCCATCGAGGTTGAAGCTTTCATTATCAAGGTCCCAGTAATCCACAAGCATCTCAAGAAACCTCACATGGGACCTCATTCCTTTGAGTTCCCAAAATTTATATAAGCCACATATTTTCAAGGCCATTTGGGCCCCCAGATCTCTGTCCATAGCAACATCTACCTCCTCGTGCTCCCTTTCCCTCCATTCTAGCACCATCCTGCCAGAGAAAAGTCAAATTTTGAGTTAACAACCATAGAAATCCTTGATTATAGGCTTGTACGTGGGATGCTTCGTTTACAATTATGTATAGGTCTTAATATACATTCCTTATAATTTGCACAAGCACATATAACCTCACATATACGTGACCCAATGAATGGTAGCCCGCATACACAGAGTTACCCTATTTGTGCCCTAATTTACTTAAAATTTGAAACCTAATTTAAAAATTTAATCCACTAGAAAGGAAGAGGAGGGGAAGAGGAATTACCTGGTCTAGACGGTTTCTAATTTTGTCGCCTAACGCTCCCGCAATCACCAGTTGAATATCGGAGGTATTTTGGTCCAATTTTCACTATTTGGGTAAAAAGTCAAAATAACATAGTAATTTTTGGTTTTGTTACTATTTATAACAATTTTTACCAATTTCTATAGTTTAGA
>JASDQU010010544.1:167106-183060 GCA_032191745.1 Picea mariana | reverse complement strand
ATTACCTGGTCTAGACGGTTTCTAATTTTGTCGCCTAACGCTCCCGCAATCACCAGTTGAATATCGGAGGTATTTTGGTCCAATTTTCACTATTTGGGTAAAAAGTCAAAATAACATAGTAATTTTTGGTTTTGTTACTATTTATAACAATTTTTACCAATTTCTATAGTTTAGATTCATTTTTTTCATCTAATGGACTAATACAAAGGTGTATTGAGTTGGTTTTTGTAGTTTTCACCAGGTATTCTTGCGGATTTCAACATTATGTTGACCATTCATCACCACGAGAAGGTATTTTCACTACCCAAGATATAGGATAGTTATCCATTCCATCATGCATTTTTTCATTGTCCTATAACTGTCACTTTTTATGCCTTAGGTACGAACCCATTTGTTACTTCACATAACCTTCCATCTTCTATGAGTAGTGTCATTATCAAGTGGTAGGGACTTACTAAACATGGGTGCCCTAATTATATCCCTTGCTTCATTTGGTGCCCATGCAAAGATTTTTTCCATGGGACCTGAGAGTCCCTTATAGCTAGTACATGACTCTATGTTGAGCCTCATTTCTCACTCATAAACATGCTTCCTTATACCTAGAGGACTCCAAACCAAGTTTAATTTAATCTCTTTTCCCACTCGTCTTCAAAAAGAGAAAATATTGCCGAGTGAAATTGTCTCTTTCACACTCGTAAATTGGATTTGAAAGGACATCTATTTGGCACAAGTTTATCCCTTTTTCACATCAAATAGACTAAAATGTCATAAAAAATCACATTTTTTGGCATTAAGTTGTGATTTCATCTCATACCCTTCCTTGCAGTATTGAGACTTTAGATGATTCTCACTTTGCATTATAAATTGTTTGCCTCAACATTTTTTACATCCTTAACCAAGCAGAGCCTCATTTATATCCTTCGCAATTTGACACCCTATACCTAGGAGGGAACATTCCCTCGAGTGTCCATCTCTTGCATGCATCTCCTTGCATCGAGCATAGGTATGTTCCACTGCTGGAACTAGTTTTTCTTACTTGCGACACTCATTTCCTCCTCTGTATCATAGCATTCATTTGTCTATGAAAAAATTAAAAAATACGGATAGGAAGGGAGTATTATCTTATATTGACAACAGTCACGTCGCCTTTGAACAGAGAACAAAGTTATTGAGTCTATTTGTCACCGTAATTTTGGGTTTAACATGGCCTTAGGAAGCTGTGCTCCTTACAATGTCTTCTCTACCCACTGGTTACTCTTCCAGTCCCTGTGGAGAATATCATTGATGCCTTCTACATCTCATGGTTTCATCATCAAGTCTATGTTATTAGAGTCTTTCATATGTCTCATTATCTTGTTTAAAGGATGTCTATCAACTTGTGTCAGCCATTCCTTAGATCTCTTGACTTTGCATGTTAGCCATACCCTCAGTTTGTCTCAGAATCACATGATACTTTATTCCTATCATGCACCTTGGTCCTACTTTCATCATTGGTAGGTAACCTTGAAACCAACAATCGACATTTCATCATTGATCATTGAATGGGTGGTTTCCCTTGTGTTCGAAGGCAAGACATCTATTCACACATTGGGATTTTTGCAGTGTCTTGGATTCCATTAGCCTTTTTGGTGGTTTCCTCGCCTTTGTTAGTAGTTTTCCTCATTGGCTTCTATTCATAGGGTATTTTTAGTGTACCTCTTGCACTTGGCACAAGCGAAAGACACATAGGGTCGTTGGTTCATGCACATGTTCTTCGTCCGATTTCCTCCAAATCATGAAGCACTTGCTTTGTCCCTCGTGATGGATGATGAGAGATGCCTTAATGATCTCCTTTCAGTGGGTCTCCTTCCATCGAATTTAGCTCATATATTCTGGAAACAAGACCTAGACTCCGATGAGTACCTTGAGTCTTAAATTCATTAGTGGTAGGTTTTATTTCCATCGAAAATTGGGAATACATCAATGTCCCTTGATCGATGGATTCTTCAGGTGTTCTACTCTGACTCCTTTATTCACACTTGTAAGAATGTACTTGGTGCCTTGATACCTACTTTCATTATCGGTAGGCTATCTCACATTTGTTAATGGTATACCTCAATGACCAGTAATCAAATGATGTCTCATTATGTTCTACCTCAACTCCTTTATTCACATGAAGTAGACTTGCACCCTTGGCAGATTGTGTAGAAGACTTGAAGACATCAGTATGAGGCAACAAATTTCCTGAGCTATTTCTTCCTTTTCATTGGACCAATAACTATATGAATTCAATAATCATGGGAGATCATATTGTACTCCATTGTTTGTGACTATGACATCATTTGGCATGTAACCGCATTTGTATTTGCCTATTCATGGCCATAGACAATTGTTTGGTATATTTTCACATGGACCTATAGTGTAATTCAAATTGGCAGCCATGTATGCAAAGTCAGTGAAAAATGTAATGAGAAACTAGTTTTTCTAGCTGGTTCCCCATCACTCCACTTCTGGGTTGTTTATAATGTATTCCGGCCATCGCAGATACTCCTCTAACCTCACACATTAGGGGGCATTTGTTATAGAAATATTTTCCTCACCCTATGAAATCTTGCACATACGACCTTTTTCCATTTCCCTATGCAAACTTATCATCCCTGTTTGTAAATCCCAGATCTAAAAATAAATATTTTCCCACTTGTATGCACCTTGCCTACTATACAAAATGTGTATATGCAAGCTACACCACTACAACCCGATTACATCGGGATTTGTGCCAAAAAATGAAAAATGGAGTCGGGTTTCCATGTCACGATAGGAGATCTGTGATCCTTGGCCTTCCATATATTGGAAATGTTTTGACTTGTGCCCTTCAGTTCCATTTGAAGGCTATAAATGGGACAATTCTGAGCTATGGAAAGGAGGAGAAAGAATTCAACTTTGAGAGCAAAGTTACTCAGGATAAATTATTTACTTCATATTGAGTTTGCATCCCTTTGTCCTTTAAGTCTAAACACATTGTTCAACCCCCAAGCTCTTCCCTTATTGATTCAGAACCTCATTATTTCTCTTTTATGATCTTGCCTTTGGTGGAGGATTGAAGTGGTGGAGGCCCAGCTGGAAGGAACTTAGTTTCTAGGTTCTAAACCGTGCAGACACGGGAGTCTGTAACATTTTCACTTCTACTGATCATATATTAATAAAAATACTCTTTTCCCATCTAATTGATATCTTGAAAATATTTGAATTATTATTCCATGGGCATATTTGTCATGTTTATTAATGGATTATGTTATTGAATGTGCTAACATCATATAATATCACTATATGCTTGATTTTCTTGGTTGTTGAGGACTAGTTGCAGGTATATTTCTTTGGGTCAAGTGCTTAACGGTGGACTTCATCGAACATCTGGACAAGGTAGGACTTTTATCTTGTCTTGCTAGCATATTTTTTTACATAGAATACCTGAGCATATAGTTGATTTCTATAGTCATTTCCATTTTTTGTGGTTTACCCTAGCCATAGAGATATTTTCCTCGTAACACCACCGGCCTCTATGAGTCATGCTGGGGGGGAAGTTCTAGTCACTGCAAGTCATAATGACATCACATCACCAACCTATGCAAGTTATACTGGAGTTCAACAACCATCCTCTCCAAGCCATGATGGGAGTGTGAGACCAAACTATACTAGTCATGTTGGATTTATGTCAAAAACCTCCGCAAGTCATGTTGAAGACAAGCAACCAACCTCTGCAATTCATGTTGGGAGCGTGAGACCAACCCTTGCTAGTCATGTTGGAGTTATGTAAAAAACATATGCAAGTCATGCTGAATACAAGAAACCAGCCTTTGCAAGTCATGCTGGAGCATTAAACCAACCTATTCTAGTCATGTTGGAGTTATGTCAACAACCTCTAGAAGACATGTTGAATACAAGCAACAAGCCTCTACAAGTCATGCTAGGATCATGAAACCAACCTCTCCTAGTCATAATGAAGTTATGTCAAAAAACTCTGGAAGTCATGTTGAATACCAGTCACCATCCTCTACGAGTCACGATGGGGGAACGAGTCTAGTCACTGCTATTCATACTGGACAAACATCACCAACCTCTTTAGTTCATGTTAGATACCAACTACTAGCTTCTGCAAATCATGGTGGGAGCATGTCACTGACCACTACAAGTCATGCCAGGGGCATTGATACTATTAATAAGAATAGACGAATAAGACGTAATACCAAGTTCCATTATAAGAATTGTGAGGGAGATCACCTTAATCATCTATGCCCTAGTATTTCATAAGTACTAATATTCTGGTCCTTATCTGACAGTCCTTCCAGTCTTGAGTCATCTTCAATTTCCAAAAAATTTGTTCAACCAGTGGTTGAGGAAGTGGTCGTGTCGATGAAATCTTCGGTTGATCCAACTCTTCTCTTGGAGAGTGATGATTCTAACGAAGTGGTTGTGATAATGCAATTTTTGGCCGATCCCACTCTTCTTTTGGTGAGTGAGTCATATTTAGACCTTGTCTTTAGGATTTCTAGTTCAGTACATTCTAAACAAGGGGGCATTCCATGTTGGGTATGTGTTATATTCTTTGCATGACTAGATTTAGTGTCTTCTACATTTCATTGGGTGCGTAGGGGGGTCGGGGGTTCAGGGGGATTGCCTTGAGAATTTTTTTTCTTGGGAAATGTGTCACATTTTTCCTCATTTTTCTTGTCACCTTGATTTTCATGTCCATTGTTGGACAATTTTTCGGCACATGGTTTTTGCCGATGGTTTTCTATTTTTGGTTAAGGAATTAGGTTTGTTAACTGTTCCAAGTCATTGGATTAGGGTTTTGGATGCCTTTGTCTCCTATATGTATATTGTATTATAAGCAATGTATCAATATGAATAAATATAGAATATGCTAGTTTTCCCAGTTTGGGTTTCTAGGGGAAAAATATCTGTGTAATGTGTGTATTTTCCATTGTATCTTTTCTGTTCTTTTATTGAAAATTTGTTTTCAGTAAAATATTGTACAAGGTTAAAATCTACATTTGCTATCAGATATTTATTGGCTTCAGGGGATTGACTTTGTTGGAAAGGGTTTGTCTTGGGCCTGTGATAAAACTTGTTATAGTGGGAGATCCATGGTATTGATTGTTCAGGTGAAAATAAATGGCGAGCAGTTTAAAAATGGAGATTGAGAAGTTTAATGAGAAACTTTTTGAGTTGTGGAAGCTCAATATGGAAGATCTATTGGTGGACATAGATTAGTGGATCCAAGTACTACACCTACAAGAACTTCAGTAGATGACTGGAAAAAGTTGGATCGAAAGGTAAAGGGCACAATCCGATTGTGTTTCTCAGATTCATTATTACTGAATGTGTCATAGGAAGCTACAACCAAAGATTTATGGGATAAGTTTTGGAAGTTGTATCAGTCTAAGTCCCTAGTAAATAAAATATTCCTAAGAAAGAAGTTGTATAACCTGAGGATGAGAGATGCAGACTCGGTGGCAGAGCATTTGAATGCCTTCAATACTGTGGTAAGTCAATCGGTGTCTATTGAGATTAAAATTTCATATGAAGATAAGTGTATCGGTTTATTGTGTTATTTACCAGACTCGTGGGATATTCTGGTTGTGTCCATAGGTAGTAATACAACTTTATTGATTTTCAATGAAGTGATCTCATCATTGTTGTCAGAGGAGTTGAGATGGAAGAACATGGAAGGACAAAGAACAAATGCATTATTTGAAATAGGACGCTCCCAGGAAAAAAATAGATCTAAGTCCTCAAGTGGGAGATATAAGTCTAAGGGAATATCTAAGTCTCCTAGAAAGTTTGTAAAGGTATGTTGGAGATGTGGAAAAGAAGGGCACGACAAGAATAAATGTAGATCCGAAGTTCAGAAAAAGAAGGGATCTGAAGAATGTCCTTCTACAGAAGAAAATACCTCCAAGGAAGAAGGAGATGATGCGTACTTGGCTTCTTCATTCACACATGCATATCATGAGGCATGGTTGGTTGAATCAAGTACGTCTTTTTATATGACTCCCCATAGGGAGTGGTTCTGTGAATATGAAAGGTATGATGGAGGTAATGTTTTCCTAGGTGATGACTCGACAACTAGAATCATAGGTAGAGGAAAAGTCAAGTTGAGGCTCATATATGGAAAGATTATAACACTACCTAGTGTTTTTCACATCCCATGCTTGGACATAAATTTGATTTATGTAAGCAAAATGGACGATGCAGGGCTAAAAACAATATTTGAAAAGGAAACCTGCAGGATGGTTCGAGGAGAAATGGTGCTGCTGAAGGGATTTCGGTTTAGAACTCTGTGTAAGTTGCAAGGAAACACTATTAGTGATGGGTGTAATAGTTCCATTGTTCTTGATATTGGAGTTGAATAAGAAAGAACTCTTATAGTCTCTGAAGGTATGTCTAACTTCTCTATGGATTTTGATTTTTGTGAACACTATGTATATGGGAAGAAGAATAGGGTAAGATTCCCCTCTGGTGCAATGAGGGCAGAAGGAATTTTGTAGCTAGTTCACAGTGATGTGTTTGGACCTGTCTCGCTTCCATCATTGGGAAAATATGTGTACTATGTCTCATTTATAGATGACTTCTCAAGTAATACTTGGACATATTTCCTTAGGAAGAAATATGAAGTCTTTAATAGGTTGAAAGAGTTGAAGGCTCTTGTTGAGAATCAAACAGATAAAATAATTAAGGTGTCGAGGACAAATAATGGTAGAGAGTTCAACAGGAACGAATTTGAAGAATTCTGTAAGAAGTGTGGTATAGAAAGGTAGAAGAATACTTCATATACACCTCCGTAGAATGGAGTTGTAGAAAGGATGAACATGACACTGGTGGAAAAATCAAGGTGCATGCTCAGTGGTGTCGGGTTAGCACAAGAATTCTGGGAAGAGGCACTGGGTACTGAATGTTACCTAGTCAAGAGATCACCCTCATCAGTGTTGAATGACAAGACTCCATAAGAGGTATGGACTGGTAATAAGCCTTCTCTCACACATCTCAAGGTATTTGGCTGTCAAGACTATATTCATGTTCCAAAGGGAAACATGAGTAAGCTATATAAGAAGGATGAAAAAGTGTATCTTTATTGTTTATAAGGATGGTCTCAAAGGTTATAATCTTTGGAACCCAGAAATTAAGAAGGTTGTGTATAGCCAAGATGTGGTATTTAGAGAAATGAAGGATGTTGTTAAATAGGAAGTCCTGCCAAGAAAGGAAGAACTAGAGAAAAGAGAGTTTGATTTAAAGGATGATAAATTAGACCTACTGAAGAAAAAAAATCATAAGAAGAAGATCCTCATACTCTATTATTGAGGGGATCGGTTAGAGAAAGAAGGCTACCATAAAGGTATACTCCATTTGATTTTCATTCAAATTTTTCTTTGTCTATTATTCATGATGATCCTATAACTGTCAGAGAGGCAGTGGATTCAGAGAATGGAAAGCTCTAGACAAAAGCCATGGAGGAAGAAATGGAAGCCTTGGATAAGAATGAGGCTTGGGATCTAGTGGAGTTTCCAACTGGAAGAAATCCCATTGGAAACAAATGGGTATTTAAAAAGAGGCTGAATGCATAAGGAAAAAGTGGAGAAATATAAAGCTCGGTTAGTAGCAAAGGGTTATTCCCAGGTTGAGGGAATTGATTTTGGTGATACTTTTTCTCATGTTTCCAAGTTAACTTATATAATATTTTTGTTATCTGTTACTGCAACATTTGATTTTGAAGTAGAATAGATGGATTTGAAGAAAACATTCCTACATGGGGATTTGGAAGAAAAAATATATATGAAGCAACCAAAAGGATTTGTTGTGAAGGGAACGAAGGAGCTAGTATGCAAGATGAAAAAGTCCCTGTATGGTTTAAAACAATCACCAAGGATGTGGTATCAAAAATTTGATACTTGTATGCTAGGACTTGGCTTCACAAGAAGAAAAGAGGATCATTGTGTGTATTTTAAATTAATTGGTGATCATTTGATTTATTTGGTATTGTATGTGGATGACATGTTGCTGATAGGAAACAACAAGGAGATTATCTGGGATGTGAAAAATCATTTGTCCTATAAATTTGACATGAAGGATACCGATGCTTCAAATTTCCTTTTGGGCATGGAAATTAAAATAGATCCGAAAAAGAGGAAAATATGGTTAAATCAAAGAAAATATTTTGAGACAATATTGCAGAGGTTTAATATGCAGGAATGTAAACCGGTCAAGGTCCCTATTCCTATTGGTGTAAAGTTATCTACGGTTCAGTGTCCTAATACACAGGAAGAGGAGGAGGACATGTATCATGTTACATATGTGAGTGTAGTTGGAAGTTTGATGTATGCAATGGTATGTACTAGACCAGACATTGCACATGTAATGGGAGTCTTGAGCAGGTATATGTCAAAACCAGGGAAGGAGCATTGGACAACAATAAAAATGGTTTTAGGTATTTGCATGGCACTGATAGCTATGGATTGTGCTACCAAGGAAGACCAGGATTGGAAAGAGTGTTGTACATACATGGATTTGTGGATGCATACTAGGATGGAGATCTAGATCGTAGGATATCTACAAGCGGGTATGTGTTTAACCTATTTGGAGGAGAAATCNCCTCTAAATTTGACATGAAGGATATTGGTGCTTCAAATTTCCTTTTGGGCATGG
Organism: Picea mariana; assembly: GCA_032191745.1. Classification (NCBI taxonomy): domain Eukaryota; kingdom Viridiplantae; phylum Streptophyta; class Pinopsida; order Pinales; family Pinaceae; genus Picea; species Picea mariana. Next base: position 174,381 of record JASDQU010010544.1, on the reverse strand, counting down.
AAATTAAAAGAGATCCGAAAAAGAGGAAAATATGGTTAAATCAAAGAAAATATTTCGAGACAATATTGCATAGGTTTAATATGCAGGAATGTAAACTGGTCAAGGTCCCTATTCCTATTGGTGTAAAGTTATCTATGGATCAGTGTCCTAATACACAGGAAGAGGAGGAGGACATGTATCATGTTCCATATGTGAGTGTAGTTAGAAGTTTGATGTATGCAATGGTATGTACTAGACTAGACATTGCACATGAAATGGGAGTCTTGAGCAGGTATATGTCAAAACCAGGGAAGGAGCATTGGACAACAGTAAAAATGGTTTCAGGTATTTGCATGGCACTGATAGCTATGGATTGTGCTACCAAGGAAGACCAGGATTGGAAAGAGTGTTGTACATACATGGATTTGTGGATGCATACTGGGATGGAGATCTAGATCGTAGGATATCTACAAGCGGGTATGTGTTTAACCTGTTTGGAGGAGAAATCAATGGGATGAGAAACATATACGCTGTAGTGGCACTTTCAACTACAGAAGTTGAATACATGGAAACCACTCATGCAATTAAGGAAGAAATATGGTTAAAAATATTGTGTTCAGGTATTGGGTTGGTACAACAAGCTATAAGGATAGATTGTGATAGTCAGAGTGCAATTTTTCCGGCGAAGAACTCGACTTATCATTCAAAGACAAAGCATATTAATATTCAATATCAATTTGTGAGAGACATGGTTGAAGAAAAAAAAGTGTTGCTGATGAAGGTGGACACTTTGAAGAATGTTTTAGATTCATTAAAAAAATATGTGAGCACTGACTCAAAGTTCTCTTGGTGTAGAGGATACATGGGCATTGCTACCTTGGATTGTTGACTATGTAACCCTGTAACCCCTTGTATTCAAATAAAAAACAAGTGGGAGAATGTTGGGTATGTGTTATATTGTTTTCATGAATAGATTTAGTGTCTCCTAAGTTTCCCCCAGACGCGCCCCCGATAAATTTAATTTCTTAGGAAACGTGTCGCATTTTTGCCTCATTTTTTGTGTCACCTCGATTTCCATGTCCATGGTTTTTTCTGATGGTTTTCTATTTTCTGTTAAAGAATTAGGTTTGTTGAATAATCCAGGTCATTGGGTTTGGTTTTTGGATGCCATTGGATCCTAAATGTATATTGTATTGTAAACAATGTATCACTATGAATGAATATAGAATATGATAGCTTTCCTAGTTTGGGTTTCCAAGGGAAATATCTCTATGTAATGTGTGTATTTTACATTGTATCTTTTCTCTTCTTTTATTGAAAATATGTTTGCAGTAAAATATTGTACAAGGTTAAAATATATATTCCACTCTCTTTGAGTATTCTCCCTCCAAGTCCTAGGATGGTTTCCTTTGATTGGAATGATCTTGTAGAGACTCACCTTCCTTCTTTTGTACCCTTCCATAAAGTAGTTAGAGTTGATTCAATAGGAATTCGCTAAAATAGTGTATATGAAGGATCCTTTGCAAGTATTTTATCATCCTCGGTTTGGAAAGATTTGGGTTCACCCAAGCTTGTCTCAACTACCAGTGAGTTTCTAGCTTTGGATAGAAGATCTAGTGAATGTTTGGGTATTATTCCTTAGTTTCCTATTAGAATAAGTGAGAATACTATCCTAGTCAATTTTTTATTGGTGTCAGGCCCTTTATATTTCAATATGCCTCTTGGGCATGATTATGTTTATGCTATGAATGTTGGGGTGTCTACATTCTTTCATGTGATGCATTTCCCTCACAACAAAAGCATTGTCACTATTGATCAAATTTCATTTGAAAATCACTATCCTAATAAAACTTTAGCTCAGATTCCCCTATGTATGTTCCCAGTGTTTGAGTAGAATCTACCCTACCACATGTGAATTATGTGGTGTCTTATCCTTGATGTTCAATTACTCATGAGAAAGGATATTTACAATCATGTTGGCAATCTTAAGACAAGGTCTCGACAATTGATCATGTGGTTTATCCAATGGGGGAAGGGGAGCCCTTGCTTCCCCTTGTTGTCCTGAGTGATATTGAATTTCCTCTTGAGTTTGATCTTACTATTTTTGAGACCTCGAGCCTTGGTAGTGGTGAGTCTTTGAGTCTCGATTTTCTGGATGTTGAATTCCTTCAGATGAGGTTATCCTTGAAGCTATGATTATGTATTTTTTACCTTTTCTTGAAATGGAAGATTTACTGATTGGTTACCAAATAAACCATTGCACTGAGCCTAGCAATGGGATCTACCTGGAGAACCACTATGCATAAGTTGTAAGGATATGTGATGCTCTTTACATATTGTATTTTTTAGGTTTCTTGTTTTCAAGTTTTGTATTCCATAGAAAATGTTATCATGAGAGGTTTCTATATCAGACTTATTAACATTTGTGTGAATTGTTGTTGGTATTATTTATAGGACTTTGGAGACATTTTTTGTTGGTTCTTTTTTTCCATGTCGATCCGTTCTAGTAGGTAATGATATAAAAAATGGAATATAGGTTAGATTTTCCCCTTCATGAATTTTCTCATAATTTTTTTCCTATTTCATCTGGACTTAGGATCGAGCCCACTGAGTTGTGGCATAAAACCTTATTTGTTTTTTAGAAGTGTTGTAATTCATGTGAGAGATCCTACCATTCATGGGTGGCCTGGTTAGAATCTTGTTCACAGTTTGGCACCCATGCTGAAGTACTTTCATAGGCTCAAGATCCCTAATTAGTCCTTCCATTACTTTGTGTTGAAGTCTCATATGTTCTTCTCAATATTTTTCTAACCAATACCTATGGGGATCCCTCATTTATGTGTTAAGTTGTAATACTGCATTGCATTCCACTGCTTGTGATTTTGAGCCTAATGTCGGATTTAGTCTGTTGTTCTTTAGCCTTTTATGCCTCATTGGTTGCTATCCTTGCAATTATTTCCTTTGTGACTTGACACCTTTATCCCTCGAGGAAACTTTCCCCTGAGTGTCCATATCATGCACATGCTTCCTTTCATTATACATAGGTATGTTCCTTGCACTTGGAACTATTTTCTTTCTTGTAACACTCATTTGCTCCAGTGCATTCTAGCTTTATTTTATTATTTTTTAGGATTTCATAATATGAAAAAGACAAAAAAATCAAATAACAAAAAAAGAGTGTGTGAATGAGTCTTCTACACCGTTATTGGAAGTAGTCAAGTCACCTCTAAGCAAAGAACAAATTTTTGAGTCCAATCTCAACATTTTGGGTTTAGTATGGCTTTAGGAAACTGATCTAGTTACATATAGTTTTTACTCCTCTAGATGGTTATTCTTCCAGTCACTATGGAGAGTCTATTGTTTCCTCCTACATCACAKAATTAAATCAATGATCATTTTCAGTCCATGCTTCCTAAACCACATAATGTGTCGTGTTCTTGTTCAAAGAAAGTTTTATCATGTGTCGGTTATTTCACATAATTGTTGGCTTTGCAATTCAACCTTCCTGTGTGTCAATCATATCTTAGAATAAAGAGTATATTTTTCCTATACTCTTACTTGTATGGAGGGTCCCCATTGGCTTCCTACAAGCAGGTTAAGCTCTTATCGACTACGGAAAATTTCTCTACAAGTTTGACCTAGAGTTCCACCTTGGCCCTATTTAAAGCATTGATAGGTAAACTTGTGCTCAATAGATGATATTCCATCATTGGTCGTTGGATGAGTGGTTTCCCTTGTGTTCAATGACATGAACATTATTCACACATTGAGATTCATGTAGTACCTTGGATTCCATTTGTCTCCATTTGTGGTCTCCTCACCTTTGTCAAAAGTATTCATTATTGGTTATTATTCATAGGGTCTCTTTCATGCACTATTTACATTTGGTGCATGAGGGGGATGTAATTTGTGGTGGTACCTACAATATCTTATCTGATTCCTTCCAAATATTTGGTTTTCTGCTACTCCTCGTGTTGGAAGATGGGGGATGCCTTAATTCCCTCCTTCCAACAAATCTCTACCTATCAACTTCAACACATCTCAATCTAGGATAGTTATCTAGAGTCATTTTTAGTACCTTGGGGCTTACACTCATCAGTGGAAAGTTCACTTGCTATCAATAGTGAGAATACATCAGTGTCCCATGATCGCTAGATTCTACCAAGTGTTCAACATCAGATCCTCTACTCAAACTTTTTATATTGTACTAGGTACCTTGATGCCCATTATAATTACGAGTGGGTTGTCTCATGTTTATTAATGTTATACATAAATGACCGGTAACCAAATAGTTTATTACTATATTCAAATTCAACACATCTATTTTCATAATGTAGACTCGTACCACATCGGTTGGGTGAAGACATTGGAACTCTAGTAGCATTACCCCTTTTATCTTGTTTCCTGGGATGCATTTGGATAGTACCACCCTATATATTGGTACTCTTGAAGGATCAAATTTCCATCTCTTTCTTCAGATATCCTTCATTGATTCTTAGACATAGATCCATTGTGTTTTGTTCGTGGCTATGATATTTGTTTGACATGGATCCATAATGTATTTTTGTGGCCATGAACACTAATTTCTATATATACATTTTACATGGATCCACAGTGTACTTGATTGGATTCCATGCTTATCATCACACCTGAACATGGGTATGCCTGCCTTAGGAATTGAGTTGTTATGAATTATTTTTGGTGTTGGTTGTTGTCCTTAGACTGAATTCTAGAGACCTTCACCCCTGTCTAACTACTCTTGAAGAAATATATTGTATTTCAACCATCAATTTCCCTTCTAACCTCACACATTAGGGGTAATATATTATAGCATCAAACTCCACCTCTAAATATTTTATTCTCTTGTCGACATTATTCTTATCCTCCTTACATAAAATTGTTCTTTTGATCTGAAAACCACTGACTTGACCTGCAAATTATGTATGTGAATTAACTTAGATCAAATATTAAGGTTTAATTAAATTTCTTGAAAACGAAAATAGAATAAAATATAAAGCAATAGAAAAGACAAATAGACACAAGTTGGTAACAAAGTTCACCTATATTGGGCTACGTCTTCGGGTCTACTTCCAATGAGTGACCACTCCATTAATGATTTCAAATTCTTGATTACATCAAATGGGTCTCCAATGTATACAAAATCTATGTTTGTCTTCTTTAGAAAGGCTAGACCATGATAGGAAACAACTTTCCCTTCTCTTTCTACACTAAAAAAGGCTTACAAATTCTCATTTCCCCAATTACGTAAAAAAAAATCCCATTTAGAATAATGTATGTCGAATCCTTTTCAAAAAATATATATATTGTCCAATAGTAAGTTTGTTTGGTTATAAAAAGATAGGTTGCAGGTTCAAATTCAACACCTGTTGGGATTTTTGGGTTATTAAATATTTGAAATCAAATGATATAATATTTGCATTCCTTAACAAGGCATATAATATGGTGCATTGTTTAAGTCGTTTGAGTTGTTTGATGTCACAAGGTCAAGCCCACATACCTCTATATTTGGCATTCTGAAACTAAATAAACTTTAAGTAAAGTATTTTGGTTATTCATAACAAGGTTCAATAGTGGCTTGTTGGTTATACCATTGGTTGATAACATGGAGGTCGAGGGTTTGATCCACATACCTGATAATTCTGAAGTGGATAAGCCCTTTTTGGGTAAATCAGATCTGCCTGTGGAGACCTCTGATTGGTCCACATGGAAACTACATAACTATGTCATGCCAACTAGCGCCATGTTACCCTACCAAATCAATTATTTTCCACATACCATCCATTCATCCTGCCACGTTAGTTTCCATACAACCCAGTCAACATATGTACATCCCAGTCAACATGCCACATCATCATCCATACGTTCTAGTCATCATGCCATGTCAACATTCGTATGGTCCATTTGTCCCATATGTATTTCCATGTGTTTTATAAGTACTACAACATTTCACATTCGTACTGTAATTTGTCAATCCTGGGTGATGCCACATGTCAACCCTATCACCCTTTTTTTCATGTTCTGCCAAAACTTCAGAATGCCATAACTATATCATATAGAGTTCATTTTATACCATTCAGGTTGTGTTGCAAATATCTTGTCGACCTCTTCGACACAGATTCCTTTTCATGAACATTTGAGAACATTATTTTTTATGAGTTAAAATCCACCTGGATCATCCCCATACCTCCTTGAGACCTTCTAAAAAATAAACTTTTGAAGGATGTACATTCCCTAATAGTTATGCTACTTGTGTACATGCATGTTACTTAAGGGACAACCAACAAAGTAGTTACAACTCAACTATCTCTAACTGATTGGATACCACATAAAAGGAACATTTGCATCATGGAGAAAGGTAATTATGTAATGGTACTTTTCACATTCAAGAAATCAATCATTTTTGTATTCTCGTCAAGTCTGTAATCCCATTTTATCCCTGTTGTTGTTGGTTTCTTGTCTTGGAAGCCCTTGTTTCCAGTTTCCCTCTAATCACCAAGATTTTCTTTCCAAGAGTGTTTCTCTATACTCTATTTGGGACTATGGTGAGTTCAATGTCGGGAACATCCTTATAGCAGGAGCCAAGGTGGACGAATATGATATATCTTTCGATATGAAGCATTGAATCGAGTAGGTATGAGTTGTAACTACTTTTCTTCTTTTCATTAATAATACAAAAAACTCATTCCTTCTAATTATATTGTGTTATTATTGTGCATATTTGTAATGTTTATGTATACATTTCAGTACAATACTAWTTTCTTCRTTGTTTTTCATTATTTTTCATATAACTAATGGGTAGTTACTACTATAAATACCTCTTTGTATAGATATACTTGTTCAAGGCTTTTGCAGGTTGTGGAGAAACCCTTGGGAAGGAGAAAAATGAGTCCATGAATCAGGAACAATGCCGAATGTTTGGATCTGGGTGAGTTAGATTTCCTCTTTTCCAATAAGTTAATTATTCTTGTGAAATTTGGTCATTTTATATTAGTTTGGTATTCTGTTTGAAATGAATTTTATATATGGTCATAGGTATGTTGCAGTATTATCCACTACTGTAGGGGATTTTCCTCGAAAAAACCTGTTGTGACTGATTCCCATATACCAAACCCAAGGGACATCAAATATGTCTTCATTCCTATATTATATGATGCATATTTTGTTCCATAAAAAAAAAGATCTTTGTTTGTAGGGAGAGCTTCCTTACAATCCATATTTGCTTGAGATATTCCTTCTAGTGGATAATTGTTTCTCAAGGAACCCGATTTGATACCA
>JASDQU010010544.1:85085-102723 GCA_032191745.1 Picea mariana | reverse complement strand
AAATGGGTCCACAGAGCCATATATAGCTAGCCCATGTGTGAGAAATCCCCAAGACCTGCACATAAGGTGTCAGCAGAGATAACTGCAAAGCCCATCCAAATTGCACTCCTGCAGCCACTGATGCAACTCTTGCTAGAGTTCTCAGAGGAACTTCACTCTTTAGTCTCCTACTTCAATCAAAACCTACTCGCAGGGCCCTTTGACGCGCTCGAGCATTAGTGGTGCAAGCTGTTCAATTTAATCTCGTTTGATAGCAAGTGCACTCTCTATCTCTCGAAAGTGCCTCAACTTGAGTATGAGATGACACATGCACTTTTAAAATCTGAAAATACCAACTACCATTAAAATTATTATACTAACCAACAACAAATATGTCTTGAAGACAAATAATCATCCTATCCTCAACAATTATAGAATTACACATCTTCAACATAGGTATATTCTAATCACTAAAATATAATTACATATATACAATATATTATATGAAACATAAAATATAGGTAGATTCTAATCACTAAAATATAATTACATATATATATGAAACATAAAATATAGGATAAGTCTGTTGGTTACCAAATAGAGTTACCAAATGATAAATTTAAAAATTATTATTGGATTTGCTAAGATTGCTTCAAACTCTAATCAAAAGCACTTGCATTTTAAATGGGGTGGTATAAAGATGCCAAGTTTTGGCTAAATCAATCGAGAATAGAGGAAGAGGCTACTCTATAGTAAAGATATTATTACATCTAAATTTAAGGAGAAATTGTGGTGTGATAAAGAAATAGAAAATAAAAGAAAATTAAGACATTATAGGGAGGTGATCAACCCTAATTTAGATGATAAAAAACATCTCTTTGTTTTGATTAGTGTAAAGAAGAAAATCAACATTGTTAAGATAAGAGCACATTCTATTGAGCTCCATAATGAAAAAACATTGCGGGTCAAAATAATTTGTCATCTTTGTGACACTAAAAGAGTTGAAGATGGAAATCACTTTCTCATAGAATGTTCTGCATACACCCACATTAAATCAAAATTTCAAAATATTTGTCACAATACCAACCTTGATAACCTTTTAACTCATCAAAACTATGGTGATTTAGGAATGCTTCTCTTAAAGCTTTTCAATCATATAAATAAAATTTTAAAGCAAACCAAATGATTCCTTACCATTTTTAAAATCCAATAAATAAAATTTGGTCTCATTAGACGTTAACCACCATCATCATAATTTAAGATACAAAACAAAAATACGGAAGAAAAAAGATCAAGTACTAATGAGGAAAATAATCTTTAACTCCTACTTTTTTTTCTCTTTTTTCTTCACCCCAAAAAAAGTTCCACTAAAACTACTTTATATCAAAATTTGGATTTCCAAAATTCCTATAGTGTGCCAACTCCTTATAAAAATGAGTTTTTAACTTTATAAAGTCTCTTCAATCCCGAATTTCATCCACAACTACATCTCTTAAAAAGAAACATACAATATTCTTATCTTCTTTTTTATTTTAAAAAAAAATATTTAACTTACACTTCTAAATATTAATATCCTTTCCAATAATTATTATTATGTATTAATTTTCATAATTTTTATCATTTTAATATTATTTTTTATAAATTCGGAAGCTAGGGTTTGGAGTAGCTGCAAGCTAGGGTTTGGCAGCTGCGACTATAGAAGAGGACAACATGAGTAACAAAGGGGGGGTAATGGAGCCCCCTCATACAAACAGGTAGTGGTGGATAGGGGGAAAGGGCCAAGAGGCGTAGGTTTCAAGGCACCAATGCCAAGCACCTCAGGATCAGACCCAGAAAAAAATCAGGAAAGGAACCAGGGAAAAAGCAAGTGCATGGGGCAAGAGGCCAGAGAAACTCAGAGTGCTACGCAAGACACAGTGAAGCCCAATGGGGCAGAAGGGCACAACCCGTGTAAGCCTAAAACAAAAATGATACCCAAGGTAATCCTGGAGGATCCACAAACACAACTCTACAGGGACTAGATGAAGATGGATGCGCTAATCTGCAAGTTTATGGGTTTGTGGCCCATAGAAAGAACACTACACAACTGGATTAAATATCACTGGAAGCCAAGCGGAGAAGTGGAACTCCACCTGGGCTCGAAAGGTTTTTTCATAGCATTATTCATGAACTTGGAAGATAGGGATAGGGTCTTTGAGGGGAGGGCATACTTCCACGCCTTAGAAAGACTGTACATGCGGCCTTGGAAGGAAAATTTCTCCCCAGAAAAAGAGACTTTCAAGAATGTACTGATCTGGCTGAGATTTTACTCCTTACTGTTAGATTACTGGCTACCCTCTACCTTCAAAGCAATAGGGAACAAACTGGGAAAATATGTGAAGAATTCAGAAGCCACCCTAAAAGGGAGATATATTGTGGGCCCTTGACCAAGTTTTGTGGATTCTTGGTCATGTTTGACCTATTTTGGGACTTCGACAGGCTGTCGAAGGCGGAGCACAAGACGAAGAAGATATCGCAGGATATCGACCCCTTTTTAGGGCCTTTTTGGGTTTTGGGATTATGTAACGGGTATGGGAATGTCGGCCCATGGATTTACCCATGCTTAGGCCCACTTTTGTAATGTATATATAGAAGACTAAGTGATGTAATAAGAGACGTGATAAGACATGATAGAAGTGATAAGTAGTGTTAAGTGCTAGAGATCTGATCTGTGTGATCAAGGGATTGTAAGAGTGCTAAGTGCTAAGTACTTGATTTGTGCACACTGTGTGAGACTTGCAGAGCTATGTGCAATTAATTGTAAGAAGGCTTGGTGTTGTACCCTAGCTTGAAGAAGGAGGATCAAGCGGAGTGCACGCAGATCTCATGTCTTCTGTAGAGTAGGATTTTGATGCTATGTGCCTATAAGAATCTTGACAAAGATAATAAAGAAGAAGAGTTGGTGGACATAGCCCTAGGGTGGGGGTGAACCACGTACATGTTGTGTTGCTATGCTTTGTGCGATGTGTTGATGTGTTTATGTCTTTACTTGCTAAGTGCTTTGATATAGATAGATAGATCTATTTATGCTTTGTGCTAACGATGAATATGGATGTTAGATTTGACCTATGTGAATGTGCTTAGTGCTTGAATTTGCTAGATCTAATATATCTCTCTATGCTAAGTGCTTAGATACATTAGATCTGACTAAATGATGCGATGCTTTGTTTTATCTGTGGATTAGATAGTGGTTAAATATTGATGAACTGTCGATGCTAAGTGCTCTGGTAAGTATTACAATCACAGATCTGTGTCCCAGCTAAAGTTGTAAACATCTGAGTCCTGCAACCACCCCTGCCTCTACCTTGGGTGAGACTTCATCTGCTTCGCTGGTGTTTCCGAAAGGGTCGGTAGTTAGGGTTTTGTTGGTGCACTATTGTAACGTTGAACCCTAGGTCTGCCCCTATGCCAACAAATGATTTTGTTGCTGGGACTTGAAACTATGATTGTTGGGAACTTAGGAAGAAGAAGCTTTGTGAAAAGATCCGACTTGAAACTGTGGAAGCTTCGTAGATCTATTTCCCTAGTGCACAACATTCTACAAACCTGTGAAGCTCTATGCCAAGAAAAGAGGTCAGATCTGAATAAAAGAGGTAAAATCTGGAATCTTTGTGCTCTGATAAAGGTAAGAATAGTGAAATGTTTTAGATCTGAAAGCTTTGTGCTCTATAGAAGTAAGATAAGTAGAAATTTTTGTTTCAACAGTATGGGTCTAAGTATGTTTGATAGATTTTGTCCTATCTTGAGAAATAGGGCACTAATAGATGAAATAAGGTTTGATATGAGTAGATACGGCAAGAATAGTGAAAGATATGTTATACCTATGCATAGAAAGAGTGTTTGGACTAACAAGTGGATGCAGGATCCTAGAAATAAATGTTTGCAGGTTAGCTACTATGATCCTAGCGCGCAGTACAGGAAAGGATGGGGATCATTTAAAATAAAGAGAGGATTAACCCTCTATTACAGTTACAAAAAATCGATACATCTTGCTAAGGAATGCCCTAGGAGAAGACCTAGTTGTCTTTGTTGCAAAGCTATGGACCATGAAGTATTGGATTTCCCTAGAATGATTGCTAAGCTTGAATGAATGAACATGAGACAAGAAAACCCTAAGACAGATCCAGAAACTACGATTATGGAAGAACCCCAGAAAGAATTAGAGAAGGTATTGCTACAGATGAAAGAAACCCTAAATGACCACCGACATGTCAACTTATCAAAGATATTCAAAGAAAAAGAATGCATAGAAGCAAGAATAGGAGACTTCGACATTGACCGTGTTCTAGATGAGGAAACATAGGTGAATATCATGACAGAAAGAACTTGGGAACTTTTAGGGAAGCCTACTATGACTCCTTCATTGTGAGGAATAGGGATATTTAGAGGAAAGTTGATAAACCTATGTGGAAAGCTCACCCGGATCTCTATGAATGCCAATGGAACTTCGACAGAAGAGGATTTCGAGATTGTTAAATTTACTAAGGACATTGCCCCATTTGCTATGTTACTAGGAAAGCCTTGGATTGAAAGAGATCAAGCCAGAAGGGAAAAAGAATAAGTTTTAGAACAGAAGACGCAAGAGTTAAAAGACTTTAGGATTAGAAGGATCACACACTTGATTGAAGAACAAGAGAACATATCAAAGCTATTTAACACAAGAGACCCGGATGTTGAAGCTGCACGAACACTAGAAGACCCACAGAAGATTGAAGTACCTACTCCAGATAAAGAAGAAATATTACCCTTGAATCTTAGGAAAGAATCTAAACAACACAAAGTTATTGTGTCAAAAGAAGATAAGAATCAGGATGGAAAAAGGAATACCGAGACGAATCTCACTGGAAAGAAGGCTATAAAATTAAGTAAGAAGAGAGCTAAGTTCGACAAGTTACAGAAGGTCCCAGAGGGAACTTTGCAGAAGGAAAATTTGGAAAATTAGAGCTCCGTCGGGATATCAGAACAACGTCACATGGCACTTTGCCATGGAGAAGCAATATAGCTATTGGTAACAATATAACTGCTAGGCTGACCCCCTCGAACGAGTAGAAAGGAATTTATGATTCCTCACCAGACCATTGGACCGCACCATAACGAACATAACAGAGTTAATTAAGGCTTCTCACCCATTGCCAAGTTATCTATTTATCCTGTCGTGCCATGCACTGAGAACACTTTTTCTAACTGTGAATTTGAGCCCACAGACTCATTGATTTTGCACAGAGATCATTGCGCTATTTCCCTCTATCCCATTGCAGTGTCTAAGTTAATCCTCGAACCCGATATTTCCAACCCCGAGCATGTATGTCAGACGAGTTCAGTGCAGTAGCGAAAGTTGTCAAATAATTTCTCATCAACCTCATGACTGAAAGAGTAATTTTGATGTCTGCAGGTGTACAAGATTCATCGATGAGAATAGTGCAAGCCTCTCCATCGACTGCTCGCGGAACCAGACCATCCCAACCATCACCAAAAAAGTGAACCAAGCACAAAGATGACCTAGCAAATGCGAAGCTGATTCCAACCATATTTCCCGATTACATCCCGCCTCTGGCTGACGCGATGAATCGTGATAGTGTGCCAAGAGACTTTGAGTACACCATAGTTACTGCGTACCTTCTGAAGGGGATACGTGTAGTTCAAGCAGACTAGGATAATATCACATCATTGAAGTTCAACGACTTCAACCTCAGAGATCGCAAGATCTATGATATGCTCACCCCGTATAAGTACCTGACCAAGACGAAGGGGAAGAATTCAAAGATCATCCCTCATCCATGGATGATGAACATCATGCAGTACACCCTACTAAATGTTATGAAGAACCCACACTTCGATAGATACCAGGAATTCAATGCCTGCATCAAGCTATTACTGTCATGCTACCATGGCAGCTAATTATGGCTAGACCATCATATTACAGTTGACCCAACACTGATCCACGGGATCACAGAACTGAGTATGCAAGGACCTGACCCATAGGATTTTTATCCAGGAAAAGCCACAGATCATGCGCTAGCACAAAAGATCAAGGATACATATGGCGATGTTGAGAAGGGAATAAGAGGCTACAAGGTAGCTTCCATCCAGAGTGGCATAGTGTTCCTAGCATGCCAACTGATAGCAAGAAAGCTAGTAAGGAAGAACCGACCTATGTAGGTCACCGGATTCGTCATTGACCTTGTAGGGAAGTGCGTGGAAGGCCTACAGATGAACTGGGTGAAGTACCTAGTTAACCAATTGGAACTAGACTACCGAAAAGCACAGGATCAGGGTTATGAATTTCACTTCAGCTGGCTCCTGATCCTCATAGCCTTTGTTTGCTAGGAGATGCTAGAAGGTGCGACCTTCCTGAATACAAAGCCATTAGAGCTGCTTGCTGCGAAGTTCTCTACCCTTTGGTATTCAAGTGATATGAACAAACAATGGCATTTGAACGATGTGTTTCATACATATTACCTCCAGCTAAAGAGATCCATCGAAGCTAAGCCTTGCATGACTCTGAACACCCTATAGAGATTCTGACCTTTGATGAATTCCAACGCATATCGACACTTCATCTACATTACAGCGTGAGCAGATGAACATAAAGAGTAGCTCCAATCATACTATAAACTTACAGAAGAAGACCTTGAGGAGATCACTAAGGAATGGTCCACTGATCTCCTTATCCTTTCCAGCTCTGCAAAGATATTTGACCCTGATAGCCCAGAGGACACTCATAAAGAACATAATAAACCCAGAACCAATAGATGAAAGAAGACTGAAGAGGTCTAAGATTTAAGCAGCACCTCAGGAAAGACAGCTTCAGTGTCACCTGACCGAGGGGGTGATGATGAAGTAGAAGCTGAATATAATCTAGGCAAAGTAACACCACCCAAAGACGAGGTTGATCCCCAAAAGAAGAGGAAGGATTCCCCCCCGAAACCTTCTTCCCGGAAGAAATCGAAAGCCACCATGACCAAGATGCAGACTGTCCTCACCTATGATGATTTTGACTTCATCATAGGAGCCCTGAACGATGCTTTGATGGAAATAACAGAGAAATAAGAAGCTAATCAAGAGGAAATGTATGATTGAATTGAAATCGAACTCCGAGGGGTACAGTAGGCCCTTCGGTCCAGTCACACAGTCTCCACTACACCCCTGCCATCGAGAGAACCAGAGTTGGGAGATGAGCCAGCCCAACTCCACCGACTAGCTGATACAGTCGAAGGTCGCCTTCAACGAGCACAAGAAGAAACAAAAAAATCCACCCAGGCCTTGAAGCAAGTGCAAGGCGTACTCATAGAACAACGCAGCGCTGTAGAATAGGAAAACATTTCTCTCCAAGAGAAGTTTGATGAAGAAAAAGCATAGATGCAGCAAGGAAAAGAATAGTTGCTTGTGGAGCAACTCGAAGTGAAAGAAGCAGTCAGCGGAGCACTTCACTCTGTGACAGTCATAGAAATAAAGGCATAGGACCGAGTTATGCATCAAGTAGAGAAACTCACAGAAGCTATCCAACAGCTACAACAATGCATAGTAGACTTAGAGCTATGCAAAGTGCCTGAGACTCCGCAGGATGTAAGGGACCAATGAGAAGCAACTTCCCGGAGTGCAGTTGAGAGACTAAAATCCCTTGCCATGGAATGGAAGCAGCTAAGTGATCACAGTGCCTAGACGTATGAGCAACTGACCGAGAACCCAGAATTGTAGGCACTAGAGTCACAACTCCAGGAAGCAAAGCAACAAGAAGAGACAATACAGGTGCAATTGAAGCCCCTGTCAGTTGTGGAAAGAATGAAGCGATCTCAAGAGAAACACACTGCCTAGTAGCAGATCCACACTATCTAGAGAATAGTTATGGAAGTAACTCAGAAGCTCCAACTCATACAAGATAAGGCTTACCAATTGTTCATAGAGGTCAAAGGCAAAGGAGAAGAATTGGAGCAGATTGTAACTACAGCTGAACAATGCCTAGAGGAACCTATCAACGACATAGACATCCAAGAGTTCGTTGAATAGGAGGCCGTGGCACAAAAACAATTCCAAGTAGCTCGAGGATTTTGGAGCATAACTACCTAGACCAGGGTGACTCGGGACGAGTCACACGTGAGTGTTGGGGGCCTGTTGGCCCTTGACCAAGTTTTGTGGATTCTTGGTCATGTTTGACCTATTTTGGGACTTCGATAGGCTGTCAAAGGTAGAGCACAAAACAAAGCAGAGATCACGGGATCTCAAGCCCTTTTTAGGGCCTTTTTGGGTTTTGGGATTATGTAATGGGTATGGGAATGTCAGCCCATGGGTTTACCCATGCTTAGGCCCAATTTTTTAATGTATATATAAAATACTAAGCGATGTAATAAGATATATGATAAGACATGATAGAAGTGATAAGTAGTGCTAAGTACTAGAGATCTGATCTGTGTGATCAAGGGATTGTAAGAGTGCTAAGTGCTAAGTACTTGATTTGTGCATACTGTGTGAGACTTGCAGAGATACATGCAAGTAATTGTAAGAAGGCTTGGTGCTGTACCCTAGCTTGAAGAAGGAGGATCTGGCGGAGTGCGCACAGATCTCCTGTCTTCTGCGGAGTAGGATTTTGATTCTATGTGCCTGTAATAATCTTGACAAAGATAATAAAGAAGAAGAGTTGGTGGAAATAGCCCCAGGGAGGGGGTGAACCACGTACATGCTATGTTGCTATTCTTTGTGCGATGTATTGATATGTTTATGTCTTTACTTGCTAAGTGCTTTGATATAAATAGATAGATCTGTTTATGCTTTGTGCTAACGATGAATATGGATGTTAGATCTGACCTATGTGAATGTGCTTAGTGCTTGAATTTGCTAGATCTAATCTATCTCTCTATGCTAAGTGCTTAGATACATCATATCTGACTGAATGATGCGATGCTCTGTTTTATCTGCAGAGTAGATAGTGGTTAAATATTGATGAACTTTCGGTGCTAAGTGCTTTGTTAAGTATTACAATCACAGATCTGTGTCCCAGCTAAGGTTGTAGACACTTGAATACTGCAACCACCCCTACCTCTACCTCGGGTGAGACTTCATCTGCTTCGCAGGTGTTTTCGAAAGGGCCAATAATTAGGGTTTTGTTGGTGTGTTGTTGTAGCGTTGAACCTTGGGTCTTCCCCTATGCCAACATATACATCCTACATAAGAATCTACATAGAGATGGATGTGTCGGGAGCACTCCCAGAAGGCATAAGTCTGGAATTCAGGGATGAGGAATGGATCCAAAACATATACTACGAGCAGATCCCCTTCAGATGTAGAAGAAGTCATGAACATGGACACCTAATCAGAGAATGTCCTCTCAATAAAAAACAGGAAGCGGAAAGCACAAAACCACAACAGGATGAGGATGGGTTTATAAAGCTGAACCAAAGAAGCAAAGCTAACAAGAAACAAAGTAAAACCCCAATAGGGAGCAACTCAGAGGCTTGGAATAGAACAGAAGGATGATACACAACCAACAAAGGGGCAGAAGGTGGCAAGGAATCGACAAAAGCTCAAGAAGCCAGGGAACAAGAAACAAATGAACCTACAGATAGCCCAAGTAATAAGAAGGAACATGGGAGTGGCGCAACTCCTATGGATGGAGAAACCAGAGATGACAACACCCCCATGCAATAAGCAGAGGGAGATGTAGACATGACCCCAAGCGAAGTGGGTACAAAAGACCCTAATCTCAGAGACCTCGTGGAAAGGGAAGGGATAGATATCCCAAACATATTGGAGCAATGGAAAAGGCAAGGAGTAGACAACATACCAACGAAGAAACTAGATCACATCCAATACCTATTCCTCCTAAGAGAGGAAGAAAAATCTAGAGGGCTCAAGTGCACACACGGGGAGATAGGAAACCTAGGAATCAAAGCCGACGAGGGACAACCACAACTCTCACCCAAGTAGACAAGAAGGAAAAAAGGCAGGAAATTAAACAGCATAGCCCTACAGGATCTTGGAGTGCTGCTGATAAACTCAGGTAAGATCAAGAAAATATTCCCCAACTCCCCCCCACATGTTTAAATGAAGGTTATAACATGGAATATAAGAGACCTAAATAGCCCGCGAAAGCAGAGAATCCTCAAAAGTAGACTTAGGAAGGAACAACCGGATCTCTGTTTCATTCAAGAGACAAAATGCACTACAGATAGAATGGAAACAATCAACAAACAACAATGGAGAAAGTACAATATGGTGGCTATCAGAAGCCACTAGATGGCTGGAGGCATTCTCACCTTGTGGAACCCACAAGTGCTGAGCCTAATAGCAGCCAAAGCTACCAGACACACACTAATGGTTAGCATGCAAATCATTGGAAATACGGAGGTCATTCTATGCACCAATGTGTATGGACCCCAGGTGTCAGAGGAAAAGAGAAGAATGATACGATGCCTAGAAGACCTTAAAACCCGATCCAGTAACCTCCAATGGATCCTGGCAGGGGACTTCAATATTATCACGTCACTTGTGGAGAAAAAAGGAGGTACAAGAATATTGGATAGGGATGCGGAATGTTTCTCAATGTTCATAGACTCAGTGGAGATGGTGGACGTCAAAACTAATAATGGAAAATTCACCTGGAACAATAAACGAATGAACCAATATCAGGTAGCTACAAGACTAGACAGATTCTTAGTATCAGAGTCTATCATTATGCAGGGGCTAACCTTAGAATGCAACATCCTTCCCTAGGGAGGGTCTGATTACTGGCCAATCCAACTGGAAGTAGGTTTCCAAACCACTCCGAAGAATAGACCCTTCAGATTTGAGAAATTTTGGATCGAACACCCCACTTTCAGGGGAAAAATCAAACAGTGGTGGTGGGAGGAACAACCAGAGCAAGGGACAAGGATGTTCAAACTCTATAAGAAACTTAAATACATAAAATATAATCTCAAGGAATGGAAAAAGGAAATCTTTGGAAATATAAACCAAGAGAAAAAAAACATTGAAGACAAAATGAGAAAACTCCAAGAAATCTGCATAGCTGAGGGCTATACAGAGGTTTGGAAAAAGGAAGAGATCCAGATGACCCAGGACTGGGAAGCAAGATGCCAGTAGGAATAAAATTTTTGGCGACAAAAGTCCTGAATCATATGGCTAAGGGAAGGAGAGAGGAACACCAAATTTTTTCATAGAACAACCATTTCCATAAGATCCCACAACAAAATCCTGAAAATTAAGGATTAGGATGGGATCGAGAGAGAATCTCACAAGGAGATCGAAACTACTCTGGTAAACCACTTCCATGGGATAGCCCAGGAACCCAATAAAGATAGAACAAAGGCCATCCAAAGGATAACCCAACACATCCGCCATCTTGTAACACCCTGTTTCGCCCAATTTGTAATTAATCATAAGATAAGAATTACCATGCTAATGCATGAGAACAATGTAAATGTATTATTGTTTGAGTTTCCAATAACTGACTGTGGGGGTGAAGCCTTGAAAGCAATGGCCATGATATCACTAGAGGAGGGAAAGAAGTTAATGAAGAAAAGGACTGGTGGTTGAATTACCAACTACCCACATGAATGGGTGCATGGTCTAGCTGCAGGAAGTCATCCCAAAGTACCGCAAGGTCTGGCAGACCAGGCGGACTCGAGCTTCCTTCTGACAAAAGGAAGGTGACAGTTATACAGGAGAAGAGAACAAGGGAGGATACACGGGATGAGAGCACAAGCTTGTAAAAGAGATGCGTGGAGCTCTCCAGGGGGAGCATGATGAGAAGGCCACGAGATTGATGCAGGAGAGAATCTGAAAAACCTCACCGAGGCCATAGCAGAGAGATATATTTGAGAGTTGCAGAGAACAGAACCGGAGCCGAAGTTGAACAATGAAAGAATCCTCAAGAATTGTGAGAGTTCCCTGGTGATATCATGGCTTGGAACAGGGGTGGCCAGAGTGCTAAGATTGAATGCCTCTGAGCCTATGGTCGGCTGGAAGGAAAAACACCCATAGTCAGTTGGTTGGCGGAAACCTGTAATAGATAAGCAATCTCCTGCCTTGTGTAATTTAGCTGTAACTATGTAGGAATTGGTTATACTGTGTATGTTTCAGGAATTGTGCATGATTTCTTAACGGATGTATTGTATCCCTTTCTATACTGCTTGGTTGTATAGTTAGGCCAGTAACAAATTATATGGTTAGGATATGTTTTATACTCGTAAATACTTGTGTCCTATTGTGGCGTAAGCCAGAGTCACGAACTGTGTGTTCGTCAACCGTGGACATAATTTCATGTACGCATGCCAACCTTCCTAGTTGTTTAGATTTCCTTGGAGGATGAAGTCTATTAATCTCAGAAGAGATAACACTTTCAGAAGCGTAAGTGAAACCCAAGAAGATCGTAGGCCGAGACCTTTGTAGTGTTGAAATCTTCCAAGACTAGGGATGATTACCCAAGGACCCTCTAAAGGATCAGATGATCCGGGTCTGGAAACCCTGTGCAAGAAGGAGTGACTCTTGAAGGTTTTCGGAGTCGTGGGAAGTTGAAGCTCCGAGAAACTAAATTTCGTTACCTAAGATCAGAAAGGATAGCGAGTCCAATTATCGAAAGAGAGAATCCTTTTGTTTGATAGACGAACAGACGAAATCTTTTCGGGAGTATTCCAGGTCTGTCAGGACCAATGGATCTAAAGGAAGAGCACAAGCATTAATGATCGACCCCTTCAGCCTTCGCAAGTAGTGAAGGAATCGGGACCTTAGATCCCAAGGTCCATGGGGAGCTACCTTGATCATCCATCGGAAGGGACATGTGGTGAAAATCCAAATCCATCAGGGATTTGGGCACCGGGAAAACAAGGGTGAAGACCGGAGCAAAATCGCGAAGTGCAACCTCACAATAAGATCATGACCATTGATCATTATGAAAATATCACAGCCGTTGATTGTGACTAAAGATCATAGCCGTTCATTTGGAGGACATGTGGCGAGAAAACATCATTTCAATGACTCGCTGGGGAAGGAAGTCAAAGGACAATTTCACGGATTTCACGAAATGCGAATTCATGACATCAAATCTGAATCGCCGGATCGAGATAGGCTGTGGGTTGTTGGTCTTGCGCATACACCTTTTGGGGATTCAATTTTGGGAGTTGGAAGGTGAAGACTCTGCCACAGTCCCAAAAGGTGGGACACCGAGTTTTAATCTGGACCGTTGGTTGGCAGAAGGATTTGATCCATCCGATCACAAAGGAGGGAGACCATTGATCTGGGCGAGAGATTTCAGGTTTTGGGGATCGGGGAACTAGGGTTCCTTGCAACAAGAATCCTGAAACATGAAATTTGATAGCACCTATTGGTGGTAGCACATGGTCACAGGAAAGGGTCACGTGGATGAAGGACAAAGGAGGAGTCAAAGACCGTTATCCCTTTTGGGTTTTTCGGGATTCAAAGGAACAAGGTGCTGGATATTGGGATCCCCAGTATCACAAAACGCGAAGTGCCTAAGAGATTAGCCCTAGGTCACAAGACAGGGTCACATGGAGGAAACCAAGAGGAGGAGCTAGAGCCCGTTAAGTCTATTTCGGGTTTTGGAAATTGAAGGAGTCAAGGGATTCAACAACAGGATTCACGAAACACGAATTCCGAAGTGCCTTTTGAGTAAGGCCCATGGTCGCAACCGATGATCACATGGAGGGGAAGCTCACGCTTAGTGCTTGAATTGCACACGACAAGTTTCAATAGAGGACCTATGAATTTGTTAAGTAAAGGTTCTTGCAAGAACCAAAGAGTTGTTCCAGTTAAAGGAGAGAAACGATCCAGTGATCGGGAGTTCGTAGAACCCTGGAGGGGAGTAGGGAATCAAAGAGCTACTTCATATCGGGGATTTTGAAGGTCCATTGATCAGGATTACAGACCATGGATAAAGGATTCGACCAACCTAGAAAGAGAAATTACATTTCAACTTATGTCCTGTAGTGGGTGTGTGACAAAATGGTATCAGAGCATGGTTACAACACTTAGCCTGCTTGGGCTCATGCACGAGTCATATGAAAATATTCTTGAAATAATTTAAGGAAGCATATCATTCCTTTGGGAAATGATAGTCGATCCTATAGGAGTGGGATTATGCTAAAGGACACGAATCTTTAAACTAAAATAGAAATGTGAACGGATGGAAAGGATCCATAGTAGTAATGATTATTACTTTGATGAAGGGTTAAATCTAGAATAGGTGTATAACCCCTCATAAACAAAGGAATGAGTCTGCTGACCATTCCCTGAAAAGGGAGAGCATGCGCAGCTCTCCGGTTTCAAGTGGACTGAAACAAATTTTGTTTTTGGGTACAGGAATTGTTGGATAGGGTTTTTCTAATCAAGTTGATAAACAAAGTTGTAGAATTATAGAGTGATTGAGTGAGAAATCACAACAACCTCCCTTGCCTGGATAATAGAAAAACTAATCTACTAGAGTTCTTGTGGGAGGAGGATGATGGCCTCTGTCCCTGACTATGCTGAGCAGAAGGAAAAGGTCTAGATATAATGGTCAAGATCGATCTTGACCTAAAGATACTCTGGATTTCTGAACTTGGATACTTGGTAATTCGTCCAAATGGTATTAGACATTATTGCTAAAGCTAATATAAAATGGTTGACTAAATGTTGATCTTGAATGTGGTAAAGGGAGTGTTGAGGCACTTCTAGAATTCCAATGGGTCAGATTGACATCCAGTGGTGGATGGTAGCTATCTAGATATAATTGGAAGCTAGTGTGGTTGACTCTGTTACCTTGGGAATGGTTATAATTTCCCATAATATATTTATAAGTTGGGTAATGTTCCAAGGAGGTTGAGGCAAGAATGTTTTCTTGCCAGTTGCTATAGTATAAAAAGGAAAGTGACCCTGGTGGGTTATTTCCATAAGAGAAGGAAACGTTAGTATGAGTTATGATTGCGAGATTAGTCATGAAAGTGATTGTAATCTCTAACTAAAAGAAAACTAAGGATAAAACTAAGCTAGTATGATGAATACTTAGTCGTGTGTGTATGCTTGAGTGCATGAATTTAATGCATTATGAAGATTCTTGATATGAAGCCTGATATTAATACTAGTTAGGTACAAATGATATTAAATGTGCAAGTGATGCACATGTATGATGTAAGAGTATAAGTATACTAAAAGCCCAATATGATTGCCGTGATGAGTGAAACATGAGGAAAGAATTTCACTTGTCCAGATTAAATGAATACTATGGATGCACAGCTGACTCCATTCTGGGGAGTCATGAAAGTTCTGTTCCAAATAATATCCTGAGGGGAATGTATTCCATTTCCTCAGGAAACACTAATATAATTATATAAAAGAGTAAAAGAGAAAGCATGCTCTCTTGTCATAATAAGAGACAAATGATTATGCCTTTGAACATCACATGAGAAGGATTGTGAATGATCCTGAGTTGACTGATATTAAAAGTAAAGATGCATGTGGGCTGTGAAATATACCTATGGAAACTGCACATAGGCTTACAATTATGAGTATAGCTAAGTACATCGTGGATGTAAGTTAGCAAAAACCTAGAACATGTGTGGAAGCATAATCTGGAATGCATGTAAGAAAAATATGTCTATGTTCCTTAAAGAATGCTTATTAACAAGATGAAGCTATTTCGAGCTTGAGGCCATCACAGATAGTGATGGATATGCAAAAAGGAAGTTGCATACCGAAGGAGTTCCCGGTGGAGGAACTGTATAAGGACTCTATTAGAGGAACAGAGTCACAACCCTAATAATTGTTGAAGGTTGGAAAATGGGCTGCAAAGCCTGTTTATATATAAGAATCCTGGATTACATTTTTAAAGTATCATGTGATTAATAGAAGACTAACAACTAAATGATAACCACTCTGAGGACCGATTAATGATGTGCAGGATGCACAGGTTTATGATCCATTATGAACAAAAATTTTGCTATTAAAGCATGTTGTTGTATTCCAAAAGGGTTAGGGTGAGACCTAACCAAGGCTGCTCGGGAAAGGAGTAAGAAGATCACAATAAGAGGTAGATTGCATAAGTACAGGGGGGAAAAAGTAGAAACACTTTCCTCACCCTAAGAACCCTAAATTGTTTAATAGAGCCGTAGGATTAAAAGAGCAGTTGTGGAGACCGGTATAGTTGATAAAAGGCAAGTAAAACCCCCGAGTATGATTAAATAAATAAATGAGTACATTTAACGGACTAGGATTGGTTGAAGCCATGATTTAGAAAAGGCAGTAAGGCCTTAGAGATAACTCAAGTGGGCCAAAAAGTCCCAGGTGGTATAGGAAGAGTTGGAAGAAGGGGAGAGTCCTCAAGTCTTCCTTGCTGAGTATTATGTTTTCTCTTGGATGAGAAAATTGATTCACTAATAAAAGGGAATGTGTTGACATCTTAGTGATAAGGATTGTATTGCTGAAGATACAATTGAAATCTGTTTATGTTGCAGTTGTGGAAACATTAAGGATAATGTGATGAAGTATATACATAAATGTTAGGACATGTATGCAAATATTTTTATTAATTTAAATGCTATGGTACTTGCATTTCAATTTACATGACGACTAATGTGCTTATGATGTATGCTATGTATAGAAAGGAATTAGAGCTATTAAGGAATACAATTGCCAATGATAGGAAACCTCAAGCAGAGGGTGACCATGGGAAGGTTGCGGTCGAAAGATTGTTGACAGGACTATGAAAAATCCCGCTAAAGCACTGCTGATGGGGTAATATTAGAGGGGGGTGCTAGCAGCCATAACTGATATAAAAATGTTCATGCCTATGTGAAACAAGGTATGAAGGGATTGGGTAAGAATACCTTTTGAAATTT
Organism: Picea mariana; assembly: GCA_032191745.1. Classification (NCBI taxonomy): domain Eukaryota; kingdom Viridiplantae; phylum Streptophyta; class Pinopsida; order Pinales; family Pinaceae; genus Picea; species Picea mariana. The sequence goes on along the minus strand of JASDQU010010544.1, from coordinate 85,882 downwards.
TTTACAGTCTTAATGCTATGAAGGAAACATTGGAAGGTAATTGTATGCCTTGGATGCCCAAGTAGGGTATGATTCAGGAAGGAGAACCTGAATAATGGAGGCATGAATCTCTGGTAGTAAAGACTGATTGTAACCCTCGAAAGAATTCATGAAATGATATGTCATGAATACATGGACCAATCAAGGAATGATTGGAAATAGAAAAGTGCTCATAGATAACACATTGCATGGAGTTGCTTCAAGGAAATGCATGTTTGCATGAAGCACATACAACGGAAATTTTCAGTGAGGAAGGAGAACCTTCCAAGGTTTTACTTACATTATGAAAAAGTTGAAGGAAAACAAGTTTGGGTGGCCATGAGCAGTGGCACACTGGTTATTAATGGAGGAAGAATGCTTAAAGGCATTCATGTGAAACCTTTGAGTTTCATGTATACTGATTTGGGGTCGTGATCCACCTATAGCAGGAAGCATGGTCCTACTGTAAGAGTGAATGAAAATGAATAAGCCATGTGGTGAAGAGGTTGGTTAAATTCCAACACACCATGGCCAAGAACCTGTCATAAAGTATGACAAACTTGAAATCAATGCAAGGGTGCATTGGGTATGAATGTGGCCATGAATGTTGGTGCAATCATTAAAATCAATTGATACCCGAATTACATTTTAAAAATTTGGTAGGCTGGAATGATGTATAGGTAAGGGATGATGTATCCTTTCGCTTTGTATATTTGAATAGATGAAAATGACTTGGACTATTAGTATGCATGATTTTGAATATATATATATATATATAT
>JASDQU010010544.1:5077-19822 GCA_032191745.1 Picea mariana | reverse complement strand
TTGCTAGTTGTACAAGCCATGATTTTGCATGCTTCAGTTTCTTAAGTTTATTTAACTCTACTACATTAGGAGTAATATAACTTAATGTAGCTCCAGGCTCAATTAGAACAGACATTCGAGTGTTATTGATTTTACCTTCGATTTCTACCACCGAGGACTGATGGTCAGCTTGTCGACCATTTATGGCTACATTTATCCGATGTAGGCTTCTGCCCACGTCTCCCACCGTTGAGGCTTCCTGCAAATTATGAACAACAATTCTGTTTGCTAAAATTAAACGTGGACAATTCCTCCTTAGATGAGGTTCTCCACATTCCCAACACTTTAATGGTTCACGGGAGCTGTCCCCAAACTTCCTCGTTCCCAGGTTTACCGGTTTACTGCTATCTTGCGTATTCAGATGATTGGAGTGAAAATCCTTTCTCGAAAAACTTTTTGCTGCATTCTGATCAGGAGTTGGCTGATATCCCTTCTTCCACTGGTTCATTTGATCTTGTTTCTTATCCTTCCAGGCTTTGGGAAACTCTACCCACTGTTTATACTGGTCATAACACATTCGTGCTTTCCTGAATACTTCACTCTAGGATTTGGGGTTGTCAAACTCAATTCTGTCCCTGTAGGACTGTGGTAAACATCTTAAGAATCACTAGATTTTTACCTTATCCTCCTGAATGTACAGTACAAACCTTAGTAGTTCTATAAATTTATTTATAAGGTCTTCCATTGTCATCTGTCCAAGTCATAACTCGTAAAATTCTTTCGTCTTTCTTTCATAATAGCTTTCAGAAAGGTATTGTTTCTTGAAATACTTTTTAAAATCAGACCATTCCAACTATTTCTCCTTTAGGCCTTTGGCCAATTTCAGGTCTTGCCACCAAATACTGGCCTTCCCTTTCAAATTGTAGATGGCCAATCTAACCTTCATGTTGCTGGAATAGTTGTAGATCTGGAAGTATTTTTTGATGTCCAACAACCATGCCTCTGTTCTTCTCTTGTCCTGGATTATCCATCAAAGGTAGTTGGTTTAATCTTTTTAAATTATCCTTAAAGGTGGTCTACTTATTTTTTTTTTTCTGTCCGTTTTAGTTCTATCTTCAGCTAAAGGTGTTCCTCTAGACGAACTATCTCCTTTTTCTGTTTCCGGTCCTGAGTTCTTAGAATCTCTCTTATTGACTTCTTCGTCATTGTTATCGTCTTTTGGGATTTTCTTGGTCACTATACTGCGCAACTGGACTTCGTTTATTTCTTGTTGTTCCTGTTGATCTTTCTTCAGTTTTTCATTGTCGGCTTTGAAGACCTATAGTTCAATAGAAGATTCTTCATTGTTTCCAACACCTCCGTGGGTGAGCTTCCATCACCGTTTTGTCTTGGGTCTCCAGGAGGTCTTTGCTGCGGATTTTCTTCCATCCTGATTTCTACACCGTCATGAACTGCCATAATTAACACAAAACAGAAAGGGCTTTCTGTTTGTAACCAAAATGTTTATTAGTTTTTTCATAATTCAGAATATATACTATGCAACTAATGTGGCCTTGTTCAGGCCCACTGTTGTAACTTTTGCTCTGATACCATATGTAATGAACCTCATTATCACACAATTTTTTTTGTTTTTTGTTTTTGTTTTCTATTTCCTTTTAATCTTACTTTATATAGCTATTTGTCAAAACAGAATGTATGAACTCCATTATAAGATTGGTTAAAACTCTGTTCATAAAATTTCAGAGGGAAAACCTCTAATCTCTACCTACCACAAGAGGTCCCTTTCACTTCCATTCCATTTACCCTCTTGTGTAATGGATCATGTGTAAAAAAAATGGGTCACATAACCCCTATTACGATTCACTCCTTTTAAAACATCGGGCTTTCATATTTGCACGCATGTCTAACTGATTAAATTTGAACCCTAGGTGACTTTACTTTGTTTTCCCACCATACGACTCATTGAGTCAAGTTTTAACATCAGGTAACTAATCTATCCACCATGTCTTGGTTAAATTGATGGTCCTTAGTACCAGGGTTAAATTCATGTGGCAGTTAATACATCCAGAAGCCAATGGACATTCCACCATGAGGATCGGACTGCTGACTCACGATAACATCAAGGAAAGGAAGGGGTTTTTCCTCCATTTGAGTCATGAGGGTTTTAAACATGGCACTTATTAAATGGGAGGAATGGTTCTCTATCAAGGCAGTTAAGGCTCTGTAAGTTTTTATTAAATGTAGGCATGTGAGTTCTATTGAAATTACTGGGCTCTATATTCAATAGTCATACCGGTTCTGACACTATCACATGGCCAACCGCCCTCCGTGCTCTCCACATTTACTCCAAGATGAAAGGACACCCTTTAGGGTTGAAGTGGGTTCACAGTTGTCATTGTTGAGTTTTGCAAGGAGGCCCTGTGTAACAAATCTTTGAGGCATAGTGTATTTTCATGGTAATCACTCGAGAGTTGTGATAGACGGCATGGTCCTTATCCCTGGTAAGTTTTCTCATTACGCATTACTTTCTGGTTGTTAAATGGGATAATAAATTTCCTGGATTCTTCTTTGGCATAGCTTCTCGGTATTGTTTTCTCATTACGCATTACTTTCTGGTTGTTAAATGAGATAATGCATTTCCTGGATTCTTCTTCGGTGTAACTTCTCTGTGTTGTTTCCGAAGTTATCCTAAATCCTGTGGGGAAATTTCCTTTGAATTTATCTCTGTTTCATCTCTGGTTTTAGGGGAGTATATTCATTCATTTTCTTTTCGTTTACGCTTTGGGAGAAAGGGTTTCATAACCTCCTAGTTTATTTCCCTATGCCGAATCTTTTGATTGATGTCTAGACTTAAGACCTCTAGAGAGCTTTGAATAGTTCCATGATGATATTTTTTTTTGCAATGCCTCCAATATTACTTACAATAGTCACTACCCAATTCGTGCTCTGTTCGATTCAGTTAAATAGTTGGAAAATTGTTGTAATATTAAAAATACTTATAACTACTATATGTGATTCGGTTCTAGTCGGTTATGTGTGGTTTTCTAGTTCGGTATGAAGAGTTTTATTCCATGCTGGTGTACAGGCTGACTTAAATCTTTACGAGGAAACTACTGCTGTCTATTTCTATTTTTCATTGGAATCGTTACTTGTTGTACAAGGAATTCCTCCTTGTAAAAATCTCTTTGTTTCAGTGCTTGTATAATCCACTAATGATGGGCCCTGTTTGATGCGAGGGTACTCATCAAAGAATTAATGCGCCATTCACCTTCAGCCCAGGAGCCTGTCCAGTTGGAAATGCGACAAGGAAAAGATCTAAAATCCATGCCAGCCTATCGAACAAAAGTTAAGTAGTATCATGAAACTTCCTTACTAACCATCATCATTATGTTGGTATTTTATCACTTTTATCTATGATTACTGATATTCTAAATGTTACTTCTTTCAGGGCTTTTTACTTACTCACGGATCTTGGATACTCGGTTCCTACCTTCGACGCAAAAGGTATTTGAGTTCCCTTTGTAGGCCTTCCCAGAGTTTCAACAATGCAAGGGCATGGTCTCTTCCTAGATTTCTGAATGTTTGATATAGTTTTGTTCTATTGCCTCCAATAGTTGGGATGAGGGGGTCCTCCAATTGTATTTGTCGCTTTCTTGTTCGACTACTGTGTATAAATACTATTGTACAGGACTTTATTTTAATTGAATAGTGTACTGAGTCCAGTATTTTTATCTCAATCGTTCCTCTATTTAGTCTCATCCCAAACTTTGTAATTTATTTGTCGTTACTATCATTTATAATGTATTCAGCTTCGAATGTTTACACAGTACGAAATCGAATCCAGTATGCTATAAAAGGAACTTGAGAAAAAAAATCTCGAGGTTTATACTTATTATAATGACTTCGTTACACAAAAATTCCGTATTATAATTAATTGAGAATATAAGACTTTTCATATGATTGTCTCGTTTTTCTTTTGGGGTTGTTGATGCACATTATGATTCTGTAGTTTCCTCGTCCAAGATTTGGAAAATATTTCTTCCTTACTCTCGAATTATGGCTCATCATAAAAGTTTGATAGTCCATTTTACTATTACTTTCCCATATGAGTTTGTTGCTATTAGTCTAACATAATTCCTAGGATGAGTTATACTCCTTTATTGCTATAGTTTCACGGAAATTCCAGATATGTGAAAATCAAGTCTTGGGTTCTAGAATGGTCTTTGGATCCATCGACCCTTGAGCCTTTAATATTCAATTACAAATAAGTGTTTGACAGAGTTAGGTTTCGTTCAACATTAATTCCAATCATTTAAGGCATAGTTGGCTAGATCTAATCATTTCCAATTTACCACTAATGCCTTATTAATATATATATATATATATATATATATATATATACACACATTTACAGATATACCTATATATGTGTATATATTTACTACAACTCTACTGTAATGGAGTCTTGAAATTTCCAGAATTATTTTCATACGTAGTTATATATATATATATATATATATTGTTCTCTAACTCTGTTTTAGCTAGTTCACTTCAGTTTCAATGTCTCACTTGTACAGAAAACCCATTGCATAATGTATATCTGTTTGTAATATAACTGTACATGTTCTATTTGCATATCAAAATAATTTCAGTATTGCAGGATATATTTACCTTGAAAATTGAACTTGTGAGTTCATTAATGGAGACTCATATATACTACAGTCACCAACGGGAAATACAATTCATCATAGATATTGGTATGCTTGACTTAATGACATCATGCAAACAATTAAATTTTTCTTACTCAACATAATTAATTAAAAAACAAGGAGCAACCAGTAGTCTATACTATTATGAGAATAGTAACCTCTGCAGAAATTGTCTTAGTTAGTTGATACATAAAATGTCTTTAGTATTTACACAATACCCCGTCTTAATAAAACAAGTACATTCGCTAATTGCTTAGGAAGTATTCGATAGGTCTTTCCTCACCACAACATTTGACCAGAAATTCATTCATAGAAGTAAACAACTTGCATAACATAACATTTAACTAGAATGAGGTAGAATAACATATCTGAATCAAGTTGTGGGCAGACAAAGGGAACAACCACGTTCCTCCCAATCGTAGAATAAGGCATCCAAAATCACTTTCCCAATTCACCCCCTAGCCTGACCATGAATCCATGAGGGTGAACTTGAAATCTCCTCTTCAACAATGTCCTTCAATTCCAGCAGATTCCTCTTGCCTCACACTCACATAGTGTTCATAACAACAAGGAAAAAAAAAATCAATAGTCTCCTTTCCCAGCATACTTGGCAGCGTCTTGCCTTCTCACATATGCTATTTATCCATTAGCCTAGGTCTTTTCCCTCCCTTGGGAATTTTCGCAGCTTTCTAAATCCCTGATTTTCAGGGGCTGCCAATGGCCAAATCACTGATTTTCCAGTTGTAACAATCATCCTAGAGGTAGTTCCAACATGTTCCCCACTCATGGAGTCATGGTCAACTAAATTTAACATGGCTGTTCCATTTGTCCTCCTGCAATCAATATAAAATATTATGTTTTCATACAAGTGTCATAGTCAAATAGTTAGTTGGGTCAAATCAGGTCTCTGCCCAACAGTCATAATAATTAATTACAGTTATCAAATTCGAAATTTGGAATTGCCATAAATGGAAAAAAAAATTCCAAATTCGAATTTACTAAAAACAGAATAAATTTCTAGCAAATTTAAATTTCAAAAATATTTTTTTTTTTTTGGGGATGTCACATTACATGGATATGAAATGAATTTCCTCTGAACTATGCATCCACCATATGTAAATTAAGGAAGAATGCCGACCCATTTGCTAACCCCAAAGGAGGATGAACCCTAATATTAAAGAGATTGTTAAGGAAGAACTCTAAAAACTTCTAAATGCCAGATTCATCTACCCTATATCAGACAGTGAGTGGGTTTCACTGTTGGTTATTGTGCCTAAAAAGAATGGTAAATGGTGTGTGTGTGTGGACTATAGAGCCCTAAATAAGGCCATAAAGAAGGATCATTTCCCTCTGCCATTCATTGATTAGGTTCTAGACAACCTATCTGGGAAGAAGTTTTTCTCTTTCCTAGATGGATTTAGTGGCTATAACCAGATAACCATTGCTCCATAGGACCAAGATAAGACCACCTTTACCAGCCCTTGGAGTACATTTTCCTACAAGGTTCTCCCATTTGTCTTATGTAATGCACCAACCACTTTCCAGAGAGCTGTAATTGGTATTTTCTCTGATATGGTAAATGACTATATGGAAATATTTATGGATGACTTTACACCTTATGGTACTAATTTTGATGAACCTTTAGCTAATATAGAAAACGTACTCAAAAGATGTATACAGTCTCATCTTTCTCTAAGTACAGAAAAGTGTCATATGATGATGAGCGAAGGTGTGGTGCTGGGACACTTCATTTCTTATGCAGGAATTCAGGTAGACCCAGCCAAAATCCAGGTAATTTTGGACATTCCAACTCCATCAACTCAGAAGGAGGTAAGAATCTTTTTAGGGCATGCTCGATATTATAGGAGATTCATTAAAAAAATTCCAAACTTGCCTCTCCTTTATTTTTTATATTAACAAAAGATGTTGACTTTAGTTGGACTGACAAGTGCGAATTGTCTTTTGCAGATCCGAAACATAAATTGTCCACAACTCCCATTTTGAGAGAGCCCAATTGGGCTCTGCCATTTCACATTTCTTCAGATGCCTATGATACTGTGATTGGTGTAGTTCGAGGGCAACAGGAGGAAAAAAATCCCTATGCTATCTACTATATTAGCAAGAACTTGGCTCCTACTGAGTTAAATTATATAGTTACAGAAAGAGAATTCTTGGCAGTAGTTTATGCAATCAATAAATTCAGGCATTATCTTACTGCTTATTCTACTTTTATTCATACTGATCATTCAACAATTAAATATTTGATGAATAAACCTGTTACTAACGCCCGAGTAACAAGATGGTTGTTATTACTACAAGAATTTGACATCACTATAGTAGATAGACTAGAAAAAGAAAATGTGGTTGCTGATTTTCTTTCAAGATTGAATATAAATGATGATAATTCACCTATAGATGATTCCTGTCCAGATGAAAATTTGTTTGTAGTATCTGCTCACTCACCTTGGTATGCAGACATTGTTAATTATTTGGTTGTAGGGAAGGTACCTCCACATCTATCTCCCCGATAAAGAAGGAAGATAATTCAGAAGAGTGCTCAGTATAGTTGGATAGAAGGATACCTTTTCTACACAGACCTAGATCAAGAGATCAAAAGATGTGTGAGAGATGATGAAGTTTATGATCTTCTTAAAGATTTCCATGATGGCCCTTCTGGGGGTCATTTTGCTGATAAAAGGACTAGGCATAAAATTTTGAGGATGGGCTACTTCTGGCACACAATATTTCAAGATGCAAGGAAGTATGTTGAAGCCTGTGACAGTTGCCAACTCATGGGTCAGCCAAATCATAGGGATGAGATGCCTCTTCAGCCTCAAGTAGTGTTAGAGCCTTTTGAGAGATGGGCCATAGATTTTGTAGGGCCCATTAACCCACCTTCTAATCAGAAAGTCTATATATTGGTCTACACAGATTACATGACCAAGTGGGTTGAGGAAAAAGCACTCATCAGGGCCTCAAAAGAAGATGTCTTAGCATTTTTGTTTGAAGATATATTTGTTAGGTTTGGAGTTCCTAGAGAGTTAGTAACTGATGGGGAACCACCTTTCATAACACATAAGTTTGAAGCCCTATTCAATAAATATCATGTTTTGCATAGAACAACTTCTCCATATCATCCCCAAGGTAATGGGCAGGTGGAAAGTACAATCAAAGTAATAGAAGATATTCTTACTAAAATATGGAGGGAACATCGTAGGAATTGGTCTAATAGATTGAATGAATCTCTATGGGCTTATCAAACCACTTGGAGGAACACAACTGGTTTTTCTCCTTATGAACGGGTATATGGGAAGAGCTCTCTTTGTCCCGTTGAGTTTGAAATCAAAACCCTAAGAAATGCATTAATAGTCAATCTAGACTTGACTGTAGCACAAATGGCCAGACTGCAACAGCTAAATGAGATGGATGAGAAGTGTTTGGATGTTATTCATCAAGCCATAGTAATTCAATAGCAAAGAACCAAGTGGCATGACTGAGTCATCAAGAAGAAATTATTCAAAAAGGGAGACTGGGATCTGTTGAATGATTCACACTTTAAATAATTTTAGGGCAAGCTGCGTACAAGATGGCTAGGACCTTACAAGGTAGACACTGTTTTTTCCAATGGGATAGTAAGGTTAATCACTATTGATGGATCCAATACATAGTTACTTGCAAATGGTCATCACTTGCGCCTGTATCAACGTCCACTTTCCAAGGCAGAATTTAAATCCGGATGTATAGCTGATATAGGTTATCAATTTTTAAAGGGAACGAAGGTTGCCCCTTCCCCTTCTAGACCTTAGAACTTTTTGCTTTTCAATAAAACCTTATATATAAATAAATTCAGCGAATTTGAATTTTTCTGGTTTTGCTTAAATTTTTTATGTTTTTCTAATAAATTCAGCCTAGATGGGTATCAGAAAGTTACTTGTGTGCAGATGGATTGATGAAAAACAACGTAAATTACAGCGAAAGGAGCCGAAGGATTTGTTTCTGGAAGTTGAAAAACTTCCTAAAAACTAAGAGATTCTGTGTTCGGTCGGTTTACATGTTGTTACACCTCTTCCCGACTATTTTGCTTTACATGTTGTTACACCTCTTTCCAACAAAATGGTCACTTTACATGTTGTTACACCGTTTTCTCGACTATTTTTTCTTACATGTTGTTACACTCTTTTCTGACAAATTGGTCGATTTACATGCTACTACACCTAATTCCACCATTTCCGACCAAAATACATGTTGATACACCTACCGCTGTTATTCCTTTTCACTATTTTGCCTATCGTTTTACCTATTTTTCACATTTTTGCCATTTTTTCATGCTTCTACTCCATCAATATTTCCCGTTCTGCTATCTTTCCATGCTAAAACACTGCTATTTTGTCATTTTCGTTGCTATCTTTTTCGCTCTCTCTATTAGAAAAGGAAAAAAACCGCTTCATCATTACTTAACTCCACATCCGCAGATTTCCAGCTGGACAACCAAAGAAAGGAATCCACCTATGCTCCACTTGTCATATCATCATTTCTCATGTTCCTGAGGCATCTCTCATCATTACAACTATTCCACGCAGATCAAATGGCGATTGCATAGTGCGTTTATTCCGACATAAAGTTCATGAGGTAAGTTATGAGGTACGTTACTAATCCTACGTGTCAAAGTAATGTAGATATGGAAGCAATCTTTCAATGCTTACCTACCGGCTGTCCTAAATTCATTGCACCATGATCCAATTAGATTAGTTGGGGGGGGAAGAATATCTATGCCGTCAAAATCCCATTTTATACTCACCTCCGTCACATTTCGACCATGATAATTTTCGTTGAGACACTATGTTCTTTATGCAATCCACGTTCGAAATTTCTGTGCCTCTGGTTTAGGTGTTGGTTTCTCCTCATTTGTGACTCTTAGGTTCTAAAACGACGTCATGGGAGGATCAACCATGAGGTATGAACCGAAAAATCTGGATGCATTGTCGCTATACCTAGATGTTTACCAAATATTTCTACAGGATGGATGGATTTCTTATTTTAAGAGGTTGCAAGGGTTTAATGAAGGAGAGGTATTGGAGTTCGATTGGAATCTCACAGAAGGATATTCAATGGTGCAATGGGTAAGGATTCCAGTGACAGAGGAAACTATGCCTACTGTGACAGGGTTTCTGACCACAGAAGAAAGGTGGTTTAGGAGAAAAACACATCTTCCCAAAGCACAAATGGGTTTTCTCGTGAAGGATGAGCAAGTTTAGATCAAGGGTCGAGGTGTAGATGTAAGTTCCTTACCCATACCATTGGGGAAAGTCTCAGAATTTATAAAAAGTTACATTACATGCGAGGGAAGATATCAAGTAGTTTATTTTTCTGATTTTATCCTATTGTCACATTTAAGACATCAGAAGCTAATAAACATCCCTTATTTCCTTCTTCATTCCTTGCATAATATGGCTCACTTTGTCAAGAGATCAAAGCATCCCATGAATTGTCTTTCCAATCATAGACTGATAGGGTTGTTGATTTGTCGAGGAATGGGAATTCCTAATGACCCATTACTTGAAGTGGTAGAACAGCCAAATCCTATGCTTGCCATTGTGATTGAGCCAACAATTGAAAACCCAATTACTGGACCAAGTCATGAGTCTCTACCCTTGGCTACACCAACAGTTAAAATCCCCACTATAACTACCCATAAGCCGACTCCCAGAAGCCAACGCAAAACTATAAAAAACTCTAACACCACTCAGGAACATGTCAACAGAGTTGAATCAGAACAACTAAACTCTATGCCTGTAGTTGTGATTGAGCCAACAGTTGACAATGCAATCCCTGGTACAAGTCATGAGTCTCAGCCCTTGGCTACAACAACTGTTGTTGAAGAACTCCCTCCTACTCCTAAAGCTAAGAAAAGGAAAACCCCTGCTTCTGTCTTTACATTACCTAGGAAGAGAACTAGGTCAGCGAGGTCTCCTACAACAACAATTACAACCCCTGTTGTAACAAATAGTACGTCAACTTCATCTCCTGTTGAACCAGAAACAACTCAGAACCCTCTTATTGTTGCAACAACTGTTCAAGCCCCTACTATCACTACCAGTGACTCGAATCAGAAAATAAAATATCAAACTAGAAGAAAATATCAGAGAGGCATCACCATAGTTGCACCAAATGCACCTCAAAACCCTCCTGTTGCTGCAACAGAGTGTCCTGATTTTGCTGATACTCAGACCCTGCCAGATTTTGACATCAATGATACAAACCTAAGTAAGCGGCTAACTGATTTTATGGAGGCACGTATTCCAGGTTTTATCTTGTGCAAGGAATTTCAAGAAACCATTTTATCACTGTAGGTCGAATGTACACGAATTACAGCAGACTCATCGGCTCCAATTGATGATTTTGTGCATCACTCGATGAGTGATGAAGTACAGATTATATCAGACCCCAACATCCCAGATCTTCCTCCTTGTCTGGTTGTTGAAGAACGCCCTCCTTCTCCTAAAGAAAAGAAAAGGAAATCCCCTGTTTTTGTCTCTACATTACCTAGGAGGAGAAATAGGTCAGTAAGGTCTACTGAAGAAATGATTGCATGGAAGAATATGGAACAGGCAATACCCATTCTTCATCCATTATCCTCCATTATTAAAGAAGTGATTGTTACATAAGAACCAGTCCCTTCCAACAACCTAACTGAGACACAAGAACCAACCTCTTCCTAGAACTTAGTTGTTACACAAGAACCAGCTGCCTAGGAAGAGATTATCCCACAAGAACCAGTCATGCCAGACTTGGTTGTTACAAAAGAACAACCTATCATTAGTGTATCTACCACACAAGAACCACACCAAATAATGAGGATAATAACGATGTGCCACTTTCTCATCTTTTTTCTCAAATTGAGAAGAGGATCAAGGATTCAGAAAATTCCAGGATTAGTGAACTAATAAAGGATAATGATGGCCTCAAAGCACAGTTGGCTTCCCTAAAGGAGGAATTGCAAGTTGTTCGACAAAAGAACCCAGAGGAGTCAACTTTGGATATATTAGCATAGGCAACAGCTGTTATGAATGAAAATAGAGAGAACATGTGCTATGAATGTGGTAATATTTACTTTCAGGTAGTGTATAAAATAGTGAAAGTACCAATCACTGGTCATGCTAAAGAATCGAACAATGTATTAGTCAAGACAGAATATGACCTTACTGCTCCACAAAAACCAGTAAGGCAGAGGAGGTCTCAACGTAATAGAGTAGTTGTTGGTTTACCAACAAATTTTACACANAGACAAAGCAACACAGACAAATTTTTGAAATAGCAGATGTTGGGGGTACACACAGGTTTTTCCCATACTAGTACTTAGTGATTTGTATTAACAATTTTCATTGGAGGAGTCACTTCCCTGACTCAGATTCACAGTAAGGCTTGAATGTGTTTTTCATGAGGACATGCAATGCCTTCAGTTGGGGGGCATGTTAGGACCCAAAAATGTCCCCTTTTCACTATATCTTTTGGTCATTCAACCTTATCATTTCTATGCTAAATGCCTACTATAATGATTGCTAAGACCCTTTTGCCCAAGGTATGAATCATTGATCTTGCTTTTACATTCTTATTTACTTAACATGTTTGATTGGTGGAATTTCTCATATTTTAGCCATGAATGTGAAACTAATAATCAAAATGTGTAGAACAACCAAGTCTTGAAGAAAGATGTTGCTATTACACTAGCTGTTATAGTTGTGCGTCAATTCTACATGTTGTTACACGACTACAACAACTACACACCTTTCCTGGAAGCTATTACAACAGATGCCCACTGATGTTGGAAGCTGTTACACGTACTACAATAGATGCCCACCGATCCTGGAAGATGGTATATCATTCAAATCTGAATCCTCAAGACCAATCTTCAAGGTTGTTACACGTTTTGGCTCATGCTGGTGATCAAGATTATTTTTCCAGATTTTGTGAAGATTACAGATCTTTTGTATCATATGAACAACTTGAGAATCTAGGATTCTCAAGACTGTTCTGAGTCCGTTTCAATAGAATGACTCTGTCTTTAAATAACAGAGCTTTTGTAATCATTGGTACCAGATATTAGTTGTGGAATAGTGAAGTGAAAGTGAATCATTTTGTATTTGAACATTTTGGCAATTTAATAAATAAGTGATTTGAGTTTCTCCAACCTACTGTAGTCTTTTCGAGTGGATTCAATGAGAAGGAAAGGGCCCAGCTTCCTCATATACTCCCCTCTTTTTTGAGTTTTATATTAATTACTTTGAGTTGTGTGATTTATCTGTTAGTTTTTCTAGAATCCATTTGATGTTACAGTTCAGTCTCTTTCTGTTAATGCACATCAATGTGCCTCATGAGAGTTAGAATCGATTGTTGAATACTGCTGGAGAATTTCTTTGAGAGTTAATTCCTTTTCTGTATTAGATTAAATTTTTGTTTTCAAGCAAAAGTAAATAGAAGTGTGAATTCCCCTTCTGCAATTAAGTAGACTTCCTTTCATCAATTAACACGAAACTTCTTTCTGCAAGAGTAATATAGAAACTTAGAATACATTAGATAATCCAGGATTCTTATACACTCATCAATTTCTACTCCTGAAAATTAGATTTCAATTATGCAAGTGTGATTTCAATTATGCAACAATATATTAGAACTCCAGTTGTGTCAACAACTTGTGTTTGTGTTTATCTTTTCAATTTTGTTTCTTTGAGTGTTAATTTACCTTACTGCAATCGACTAGTGTTTGCTTTCATAATCTAGCATAGACTGTGCACAATTATCTTACAATAACAAAACTTCCTTGGGTTTGACAATTTATATTGAACACATTAATTATCTATTTATTTAGAAAATCAAAGTGCCCAACACACACGAGAGTCAAACTTTCCCATTCTGCCATCTTCTCTTTTGATATAGCATTTGCTTCCAAAAAATCTAAAGTGCTTCACATTTGTTGGTCTTCCTTTCCATAGCTCGTAAGGAGTTTTGTCAGTGTTGTTTTTGAGCATTACTCTGTTTTGAATGTGAAAAACAATATGCACTGCCTATGTCCAAAAAATATACGTCAATTTTGAATCCATTAGCATTATTTGAGCTATTTACTGTACTGTCATGTTTTTTCTTTCAACAACTCCATTTTGTTGAGGTGTCCTAGCAACAAAGAATTGAATTTTTATTCCATGACTGTTGCAGTAGTCCATAAATTCCTTTGAGGTGAAATCTCCTCCATTATCAGATCTCAAGCATTTCCTTGTAGATCTTGAAGTTTTAAAAAGCTTCTGACATATTATTGAGAAAGAAAATTGCAGTCATTCTTGTATAATCATCAACTAATAACATAAAGTATTTCTCACCGTTTAAGCCCTTTCTTGTAGTTGGTCCAACTAGATCAATATGCATAATTTCCAGTGGTTTTGTCATTGAATATTCCTTTGATTTGAACCTGGTCTTTGTTTCCTTTTCTTTTTGACAATGCTTGCATAAAGTATTGGTTGGTTTCGTGATCTAGGGCATTTCTTTGACTGCTTCTCTTTTGCTGACTTTAACAAGGTTAGCAAAATTCATGTGACCCATTCTTCTGTGCCATAGCCAATTTTCATATTCCTTTCCTAGACAACACTTTTCATTTCCAATTTCACTTAACACGTATATGTTGCTTGAAGTTCTTGCAGTTGTAGCAACCAATTTACCTAAACATTCTTTCCTTATCTGACGCTTTTGTGAATCGAAAGTAACTTTATGACCCTGGTCACAAATTTGATTCACACTTAGAATATTATGTTTCATATCTTCTACTAGTAGAACATTTTATTCCTTTTCATTCTTGTTCCCAATTCAGACTGTACCTTTTCCAATGATTTTGGATGAATAATCATTTTCGAAGGAGACTGATCCATCTCTTTCCTTTCGTAATGTAAGAAACTTGTCTCTGTCACCTGTCATGTGTATTGAACACCCACTATCAACATAGCAACCACATTTCTTCTGCTTATCTTGTAGGGAAATTGTGCATTCTTCATTGCTATACTGATCTTGCTTT
>JASDQU010010543.1:225082-237563 GCA_032191745.1 Picea mariana | reverse complement strand
ACGGCCCACCGGCCTGAAAACCTGGTCTGTTCGGCTGCACAGGCCTAAACTGCTGCTGTTGCGGGCGACGCTGCTGCTGATGCTGATGTTGTGGTCCCGATAAGGTGTCCGCTGTTGAGGCGGTGGTCGTCGGGGTGTAGTGAAAGTGGATCCCCTCTGGAAGCCACGATATCCCAGCGGATGTCTCGCTGGTGTCTGGTGCTGCAGGGTTCCAGATGAACCCTGCCCTGCTGGTCTCGCTGGAGTCCTGGTCTGACCTCCACTGATAAGCTCCTTCTCGGCTATGAGGGCCTTCTGGACGGAGTCGTGCAAGGTTTGAGGCATCAAAATCCTAACCTTTGCACGCAGGCTGCCGTTAAGGCCCAACACGAACCTGTTGACCTTTAGCTTATCTGGGTTAAGGTGCGGAGCATACCGAAGCAGCTCCATAAAACATGCCTCGTACTCGGGCACCGTACGACCTCCCTGTCATAATGCGTTGAACTCATTGAACTGACGCTCAATGAATTCCTCTGAAAGGTACCTCTCTTGGAACCGTTCCTTGAACAGTTCCCATGACACGTCTTCAACGGCCATGTTCAGCTGCGGTAGGAGCGTCTTCCACCATAGAAGAGCGCTTCCCTTCAGTTGAAAGACCGCCATGCGGAATTTCATGTTGGAGGTATAATCGCGAAGTGCGAAGCACATCGCCATGTTCTCCAACCATGCCTCGGTGGCTATGTCGTCCGGGGCACCAAAGAACTCGGGAAATTTGACCTTCTCGAGTTCATGGTGAATGCTACCAGTAACTACCGGTGCGCGCGGTTGAACCTCAGCGGGTGCCGACGCTCTGGCTTCATCTCTATCCAAACGGCTGATCAGTGCCTCGGACATGCACTGAAAGGATCTCATCATTCCGACTACGTCACCAACTGCTATCTGCTCCTGTCCGAGAACCTGCTCGTCTCCCTGGGGGTTAGACCCCTCAGGCGTGGATGCTACTGAAGGTGTCGCGCCTCCTCCCCTAGCACCCTGTCGTCTGCCTTCGTGGCGTCCTCTAACCATGATTACCGGCACGCACACAATCAACTCGATCAACAACAGTATAATCAAATCAAATCATGTCACGGAAGCCGTAGCGAATCCCAAGCCACGGGTCGAACCCGCTCTGATACCATATGTGACGGCATCCTCGTTCGTCACGACGACCAACCTCTTAACAAGTGTTTTGTCATAGAAACACATGAATCACAGAGAGCTTTACACAGCTTTGGTTATCACAATGGATTACTGTGGGTTCCAACTCAACACTGAACAAATCTGAGAGTAGCTTTCTGAGCCACTCTACTTCTATACTGGCAGCACTTGCAGCAATGTATTATGCCCCTGCAGTGCTCTGGGCTATGGAGCCTTGTTTCCTGTTGGACCAGGAGATCATAGTTGAACCCAAGCTAAAAAAATATCTGAAAGTACTTTTCCGGTCGATTGTACTGCTCATCCAATCTGAATAAGTATAACCATGAAGCATTATACCTCCACTGAAGTGTATATAAGCCCATAGGCTATAGTCTCCCGAACATATCTCAGAATATGTTTAACAACAACCATATGAATATGCTTCAGTTCATACATGAATTGGATGAGGGCATTCACTGCATGATAAGTATCTGGTTTGGTATGTATAAGATACATCAAGGACCCAATGAGGTCTTCCAGATCTGAAACTGTAGCTTGATCTTGTAAATTCTTCAGTTTAGAAATCATCGGTGTGGAGTAGAACATGTCAAGTCTGCAGAGCATATCAACTGCGTACTTGCTCATGTGAGAGAAACATCTCACCTGGTTTCTACCACACCTCTAAGCTCAGAAAATAATGCAAAAGACCCAAGTCTTTCATTTCAACTTCTGTTGAAAAGCTCCCTCTTAGTCTGAGCTATACAAATTTCCTTTCCTGTAAGGAACGAATTATCCTAAGATAACATGATGATTCTGTACAATCTTTATATAAATATTGGGATCTGCAATACTCTTGGTGAACCCAAGACTCTATAGAGAAACTGTCAATTCTTCCATACCAATCTCTTGGAGCTTGCTACAATCTATGGGATTCTTTCCCATGGATAACCTCATGTTTAACTTCACCGTTAAGAAAATCAATCTTAACATCTATCTGGTGAAGTTTCCAAATAAAAAATTGCAGCAAGAGAGATAATGATCTTGATGGAGGTAAGGATCTCGTCATAGAAAATCCCTTCTTTCTGAGAGAAGTCACGAGTCAAATTTAACCTCAATACTGCCATCTGCTGCATGTCATGGCCTAACTTACATATAGGCACTGCTCCCTCTGAGTCTCTTAAAATGTCTGCATCTCTGTATGTGCAAACTGACTCCCTCTGAACCCACAAAATCCTATGACTTTGATTTGGTGACGTATCTCTGCAAGATGTACTTGGTGTCGGTACCAAGTTTAATATGAAAATCTGAGTCAGAGTTTTACTAGGTTATGCTTTTGTCATGTGACCTCACAAACTGCAGGATACATATAACAAAAAACAAGTAGCCTTATTGAGTTCTTAAACTAGCTTGGGTTGAAGACACACTTGTGCTTTGCAGCCTGCTACCAGCTGTAGTTATCTGAGGCATCTTTGTGTATGCAGTATCTGTTAGTTCAACTGTCCTACTAGATTGATGTCTATGCAAGACCCCTTTTTATAAGGGTTTGGTTCCTGATCAGAGTTACTTAAACTGATCAAAATGAATCTCAAAGAGGAAATTTAAAGACAATCTCAAGAAAACCAAGGATACACCAAAAATAAAGAACACTAGCCTCCAGATTCTCCTAACAAGAAATCTCTTGCAACTAGCATTGGTCACTCCACCAATAATCTAAACAAGTTTACTTTGGCACCCAAACTTTCATCCCATAAGTGTACAAGAGAACAAATAAGATAGTCTTTCACTATCCCCGACCAAGCCCATTCTTTTAGACCTTTTCTAAACAACATTATGTTAATAACATATTTATTAATATTGTAGGAAATTAGTTTTGAGTTCATGCATATAGACTCTAAATCTGGAATCGACACCCTGGCATCCACATTAGAAAAGGAAATAAATTAAATATGACTATCTTCTATTGAGATGTTACTCTCAAACCAAAAAAAAATTGCCATCTGTCAAGAACCATTGTAATGAGTTTATGGTTGCCTCTCTGGTGGATTTAATTTTATAAAAAATGATTAAAATGCAAAATGTCAATCATTCAACAGGGGTACAGAGATCATGTATTCTCTTTTCCAACCAGAGCCATCTGAAGCTAAGCACTCAATGTAATGTCTCTGTAGAAGAACCTAAGAAAAAAAGCATCCTTCCCTTAAGCAATCTAAAGTGACCAACGATGAGGAGCTTCTAAAAAAACTTGATTTTCTTTTAAAGTTTAAGACTTGACTAAAAAATGAACAACACTTGTTCTGATAACATTAATTGTTAGAAGTACATTAAAGATGAGGGCAACAAGTTTAGCCGTTGGCTGGTGGTATCCTATATCTTTCAATAGATAAGGAAACATTTGCTATCACTGGTTGTGGAAGTATCCAACAACAGAGTAGAATCAATGCTTGAATTGGGTGTGAAATCCACAACATCTCAATGGTGTCACCTGCGTGGAGTCATTTAGATAGGTTGAATAGTTTTAAGACGCTGAAGATATTTTGTTACATTTACAACCATGCAACAGTTTTGGATTGAATTTTAGCACTTAAATTCATTTCTTGCATGATTCTCTGTGCACCTATTGACTAGAGACAACTAAGAAAAATAACAATATCCCTTAGGAAATCAAACTTGTGAAATACACAGATCACTAGGTAACAAAGACCATGGTTTCTAGAGCTGTTCACTATGAAGACACTACTCATAATATAAGTGCTATCAGAGGCTATCGTGACAAAACACAACATTGAATTAAAGGAAGGCCATTTACTAACCATTTCTGCCTTTCTAGGATCAGGGGTGCATGTTGCACACGACACTCCATGTTTCCACCACTAAGCACAGAAAGTAGCAACTTAAAACAATAAGAAACAACCTTTAGAAAGAAAAATAAAAAACTGAAACTAGGTGCCCTTACAAGTACTCTCTCTTTACTTCGAAATAGACAGAAAGTCAAGGAGAATGGAGCAACTTGAATTTGAGTTTCAATGATTGTTGATCAGTAAACCTTAAGAGTGGATCTATGCAGGCTCAAGTCTGCAACTCTTGAGCTCGTTTCACGCTCTCAGCTCTGATACCATGTTAGAAATAGGGAAAATAGAAAAACAAAATGCTTTTAAAAAATTTTGTTCACTAGATCAGCATAAAGAATAAGACATACAAACTGATTTGAAGTAAATAAAATTTATGAGTATGAAAAATAAATTTTAGCTTACTTCCTGACTTAATGATAGATGTACCTGCCTCACATGTGGATGTAAGCCTCTGTAAGTATGCTCAGACTTAGTTTAGGTTCATGGATCAAACTTCTTAGGGTTTGATCCAATGTGGATTGTGGGACATAATTGCCAATGATGGAAACCCCCAAAGAAACAACAATAAAACCCCCAGACAATTAGATAACTGAAATACACCAGCAAAAAGAACCCTCCACAACACAGTGATAAAGCATAAGAATGAAAACTATAACAGGTTAGCGAACCCTCCATTAGCTAACTGCCAAAAACTTAGATCAGGAAAAACTAGATAGCAAGTGTCAAACCCTCCATAAGCAAACACAAAAACTCAGATCTGGAATAACTGGACAACAAGTGTCAAACCTTCCATAAGCAAACACAAAAACTCAGATCTAGAATAACTGGACAACAAGTGTCAAACCCTCCATAAGCAAACACAAAAACTCAGATTTGGAATAATTGGACAACAAGTGTGAGACCCTCCATAAGAAAACACAAAAAACTCAGATTTGGAATAACTGGACATCAACTGTCAAACCCTCCATAATCAATCTGGACAACAAACTGAGTAACCCCCCATAGGGGACTCAACACTCCACTTGATAGCTAGAGGGAAGCCCACACAACAAAGGGGAGAGCCCGCGACACTTAAAGCACAGATCTGTGGCCCTAAAAGGGAAAGGCACCCACTGAAACAGGTTTGACTGCAAGAGAGGCATATCTGACAACAAGAGAGGTAGATCCGACAACAAGAGAGGCACCTCACAGTTCAATGGTGTTAGATCTAGCCATCAGCCTTCAACAAAACCTTAAGGGAGAAACTTTCAGTTAAAATAAAGCTCAGAACTGAAACTCATAAACAAAAGGAGGTCGCACCAAAAGAGGGAGAAGTGTCATTGAGGTAGCCACAACAAGTAGAGAGAGGAGAGAGTGAGTGTAAGTATCAAAATCCAAAAGGTAGGGTCTAATTTACAGTCCGAGAGATAGGTTAGGGTAATTAGAATTGTATTTTATTATTGACTTTTAATTAATATAAATATTAATTAATATGTCAATTAATATTTAATTAAAACCCTAATTACATAAAAACCCCAATCATATAAAATAAACCCGGGTCACACAAAATAAAAACCCAATCACATAAACCAAGAGGGAAAACAAACCAACAAGGGGGTACTTGTTAAGATAAAGTCAAGGGGAGGGTTCCTTAATGGAAAAACATCTCCACATGAGTCTCATAATGACCTATAAACTTTATGATCACTGCATAATGGAGTACATCAACAATGTGGTCATGTCCATCTTCATAGACACTCCCAGGTCTCATGGACCATCCCGTGAGACAGGAGGAGGATCACACATCAACGCATCTTGGTTTTACACTAAGATTTACTTGGTCAAAGACCAGTTAGCCCAAGAACACATCTGGGGGCCCCTTACTAACCCATTTTGCCTTTCTGGGATCAGGGGCCCATGCTGCACATGGCACTCCATGTGTCCACCACTAAGCACAGAAAGTAACAACTTAAAACAATAAGAAACAACCTTCAGAAAGAAAAATAAAAAACTGAAACTAGGTGTCCTTACAAGTACTCTCTCTTTACTTCAAAACAGTCAGAAAGTCAAGGAGAACAGAGCAACTTGAATTTGGGTTTCAATGACTGCTGATCCGTAAACCCTAAGAGTGGACATACGCAAGTTCAATTCTGCAACTCTTGAGCTCGTTTCACGCCCTAAGATCTGATACCATGTTAGAAATAGGGAAAATAGAAAAACAAAATGCTTTTAAAATTTTTTGTTCACTAGATCAACATAAAGAATAAGACATACAAACTCATGTGAAGTAAATAAAATCTCCTTGTATATAGAACAATTGAGGAGGTCAATATAAAACATGGATTAGGTCCACACATGGAACCCTAAACCTAAGTCAACAAAGCAACCCCACATGGAATGCTATACGATACAAGGATGATAAGTGTCACACCAATATTTTACCCAACCCAATGTGGTGCACCCTCCAAGCATGATGCCCCTCTATGATATGCGCTACTTGACAAG
Organism: Picea mariana; assembly: GCA_032191745.1. Taxonomy (NCBI): domain Eukaryota; kingdom Viridiplantae; phylum Streptophyta; class Pinopsida; order Pinales; family Pinaceae; genus Picea; species Picea mariana. The sequence goes on along the minus strand of JASDQU010010543.1, from coordinate 231,075 downwards.
TTATTAGCCCAATGATCCCTTTTAAATGATGGTTCGTTCTCCAAGTGTCCTCATGCAAGGTGTTCTTCCTATAATTGTGTGTCACTTGTCTTCTTGCGCCCAATGCTCCTCAACATGTGTGTCGTGGTAGTTACTTTCTATAATGCTTCTCCTCAACATGTGTCGAGTTCCGCAACCAACCTCCATAAAGTATGCTCCTCAACCCTAGCATCCTCAAGTCAAGTATCCAACCTCTAAAGTGTATGTCACATGGTCCCATACTCTTAGGGATAAGTTCCCTCCTCCAAGTGCCTATCGCTCATCCTCCTAGGTAGGTACCTTTCCTAATCAAGTAATCGAATTCCCCATTGCATGCATCCAATTGGTTAGTCATCAAGGCATATCGGATAACAACCTCCTATGTAAAGTGTGCTATGTTAGTACTCTAATCGAGGTCAAGCATCCACTCAAACTAAGCCATCCATATGCCCACCAAGCATCACCAAGTGATTAAGAAATCTAACACTCTCCTAGTTAGGTGAAAATACTTTTGGAGTAACTTCAAAAGCTAACATGTATGGTTTAATAGACTAGATAAATTTAACTTTTATTTACATAAGTTGACAAGATTTTTTGAAGAATGCCAAAGTAGTGGATCATATAACATAGGTGAAAATACTTTTGGAGGAACTCTGAAAGCTAACATGTATAGTTTAGTAGACTAACTAAATTTAAATTTTATTTATATTAGTTAAATTGTTTTGAAAAATGCTAAAATTGTGGATTATGTAACATACTAAGACTTCACTTATGAAACCTAAGTCCATTCAAAGTTAGTAATTGGAAATATTGGGAATTTTTTATTACATTGAAAGAAAAAAAAAAAACATCCACCATGAAATGCTCTATTAAAACAAGAGAAATAGTTGCAAAGTAGCTAGTCCTTGTCTAGACTCTACAAACATAAACATCAATGCTATAAATTATTAGTTTCGTCCTAAAAGTTGAGCATGAGATTTTTAATTAACCTTACATTGACAATATGGTTGTTGACAATCACAAGTCCAAGAATAATATTGCTTTTTTAATTAACCTTACATTGACAATATGGTTGTTGACAATCAAAAGTCCAAGAATAATATTGCTCTCAAGGCTTGTTGGGCTGTAGTTTTGCGGTCATGTAGTCACTGGTACAACTTCTATTCCCAAACGTTAATGTCGTTGCTTTATTCGATAATTTCCAGGGCTACACATCCCAAGAGTTTTATACAATACGATAATGCTTTTTGTGTTGACAGAGGATGTTGGGCCATTCATGATGTTTATTTGTCTCGCTTCCCATTGTTAAGCTTGGGTCAACTTCACCGATCAAGGTTCTACGTATAGAAAACAACTGCTTTTTCGATAGCTTCTTTTCAACAGGTAATGAATCAAACATGATGAATTTCCTTATATTCTAATACACATGTAGTGGCTCAACACACGCTCATCATGGCCTACAATAATAGCCTAATCGGCACAATCTCACTAATTTAATTCTACTTTCATTAAAGAGGATTCATGTCGATGATATATACGAGAGTAGAGTGCAAGGCAATTACGAGAGTTAATTAAATTGGTTACTAGAGAAGAAAGCATTTTATAAGAAAATAGAGTGCAAGGCAATTACGAGAGTTAATTAAATTGGTTAATAGAGAAGAAAGCATTTTATAAGAAAATAGAGAAGAAAACTTTTTCACAAACAAGAAAATATATTTTTCTTATATATTATTGTTTCACAAAAGTTACATATTTATATGAATAATAAAATTTTCTAGATCCATGAATTGTGGATCTAGGATTTTAATATTAGATAATATACTCTATAACCAACTCAAAACATTGTTCTAATAATAACTTCTTAGGGTTTCAATTACATCTTATTACAACTAATTTCTACATTATTCCAACTATTGCTCAATACAGGCTCATCATGGCCACAATAATAACCTAATTGACACACAATTTCACTAATTTACTTTTAATTTCATTAAATAGGATTCATGTCATTAATATATCAAATAGGATTCATGTCATTAATATATCAAAGAGTAGAGTGCAAGGCAACTATGAGCGTTAATTAAATTGATTAATATTGTATAATTAAATTGTCTTTATTAAGGGAGAAAACATGATATTTTTGCGTCATATTAAATGAAGACAGACACTTTAGCAAGCTTAAGACAATAAATTAGGTCATTGAAATCACTTGTACACTCTTAGAAACTGGCCACTGTGGAAATCCCAACTCCATCGTCTTTCTTTTGTTGAAACAACCACCCACAGTAATATAGTTGGCCAGACCAAATTCAAACTGGTGGAAGATACTTGTAATTGCAAGCAGTATTAAAAAATGCTCATATTCCTACAGGGCGATGGCAACTTTCAAATCATTTACAACTACATGTAAATGAATGATTAAATCTAGTTTTCCTATTAGAAGTAATATACTTTAAGAGAAAGCCTACAAGGCGATGACAACTTTCAAATCATTTACAACTACATGTAAATGAATGATTAAATTTAGTTTGCCCATTATAAGTAATATACTTTAAGTGAAAGGGTGTTAATAACTAGATTTCTATTTTGAAATCTTCAATTTTTCAATATAAAGATTAGGAAAAAATTATTATGAGTTCAATATGCTAGTAATGGAATAAAATTTGGGTGGAGGATAATACAGTATTTTACAGTCGTTTTGTTAAACTCGATGAACATTGAGGTTTGAATCATTTATAAGTTAATTATTGTTATATATAACAATTAAAAAATCAAAACCCTTATTACAATTTTAAAGATGTATCTACTTTATCCACATATAACACAAACTTCAATTTTATTTTATACACCATAGTATTCATGCTAACCATCGATCTGGCTAGTTTAAGTAAGTTGGGAAAAAACCAACAATCACAATACCGAACTGCAAAAGTTAGCATTTTTTATTGAATCCAAAACCTAAATTAAAAAAAAAAAAACTCGATGGACCTCGGCTTCGCTCATTCCTTGTCTTTGCATTCCCACTGTTAGTTTCCTACTTGGCGAGCATGCTTATAAATAACGAAACGAGATAGAGGATGCTAAAACACGCTACATAAAGTGGAGGCGTGTTCACTTGATAGGTTCGATAATGTCTGGTTCGCGGGGTGAGCCCACTAGCAAAACCCTATGGTTCATAAGAAAAGCGAAAAGAAAAACCAACCATGTCAGGGCCAACAAGAAGGCTGGGTTAGGTGATACAGAGGAACAATTATAGTTCAATTGTAGCTTAATATTGTTTAAAGGAAATTACTAATACAGAGTCATGTAATATAGAGGAAGAATTGTAATTCAATTATAGCTTAATATTAACCTCTTGTCTTGGTGCCCACACGTTTTGTTGTTTTGCCTAAAGAGGCACCTCATTAACGCCGCATGTATAAATGAAAAATGAATATACATTATGATAAAGATCCCTAGAAATGAGGGTAAATTGGTGCCCACACATTTTGTTGTTTTGTCTAACCAGGCACCTCATTATCGCCACATGTATAAATGAAAAATGAATATACATTATGATAAATGTCTCTAGAAATGAGGGTAAAATGCAAGAATTCTCTTGAATTTCGTTGTCCCCGCTCCCATTCTCTCAAACACTATTCGATCAGTTTCTCCTGTCTTGTGTAGCCGCGATGGAAATATGAGATGTGTCCATTCAAGTAGAAGATAAAATGCTTCTAGGTCTGAAGCGGGAATTGAGATTGTATTTCCTAACATCCTATGGATTGAGTTTGCTCCATTATGAGAACGTTGATTTCCCGAGTCAGGATATATAATATAATAGGCTTTTATAGTGTGAGATCTTACTTAGATGGTTTCTAGTTCCACATTCGATTTGTTTGTTTTGCAGGTGTTGGTCAGTAAGCTTCACATTGTCTATTTCGTAAAGCTTGTGACCGCATACATAACATTTTGAAGCTATTCCTTATTTACGATACTAGGATGGCTCCAGATCCAGTGTAGTAGTGATTTTAGATGCGCACATAAGTACAATTTGGAGCATGGTTGTTTGTTCAAACAGATTCGAAGAGGAAACAAATGAAAGCTCAAGACAAGAGATTAACGAGGATGGCATTCGTAATAGATACAAATATCATGGTATCTTGCATTTCTTGAGTAGCAATTATTCCTACAATTATTCCTACGCCAAGACATTTCAACCAGGGCCATGGATATTTATTCATATTTCTTCGTCTCTAAATACTCAATATCATTCTTTTGTATATAAGACTTTTCTAAACTTTTCAAAAAATAAGCCCAAGTAACTTGGTAATTATAAGTACAGGTGGTGCTTGCAGATACAAGAATTTGTTTAACATCAACTATGGCACTCGGATAGTGGCTCTCAACATGTCGATGTAAACGAAGGATATGGCTGCGAGCAATGTTACCAAATTCATTGTGTTTAGTCAAAATGGTTTTATCTGAGATCTCCCATCACCATGGTCACTGCTACAAACTTGTGTCCACCCAAGTGCTCTAAGACCTCCAACAATAGTGGATGGTGTAATCCTACTCGCAAGCACTTTGATGTGGCCAAGCCAGCCTTCATGAAGATAGTTGATTGACACGATGACACGGTGTGCAAGGGAAGGTTGCGTTGGCCATTCGAGTTATTGTTGGATGTGTTGTCTGCATAAGGTTGAGGAGCAGATACTGTAGCTAAAGGAGAGAGTTTTGAAGCTTGAATTGGAAAAATGACCCGATTATGAGGAGTTGAGGATGACCTCTTTAGTGTTGTTTGTGGGCAAATTGCAGTTTCTTCTCCGTTAGGATTCACCCAGCCTCCTCCAAGTCAATTACACTAGGGAGCAAGAGAACATCACCCAACCTCCTCGAAGTTAGTTACACTAGGGTACAAGTCAATTACACTAGGGAGCACCAAGTTAATTACACTAGGGAGCAAGAGAACATCACCGAACCTCCTCGAAGTTAGTTACACTAGGGTACAAGTCAATTACACTAGGGAGCACCAATTCAATTACACTAGGGAGCAAGAGAACATCACCCAACCTCATCAAAGTTAGTTACACTAAGGGAGCAAGAGAAAGTGTTCTCATAGGTAATGCTCAAACTCTGAGTTTTTTGCAATTTTCATCATCTTTGGGGATCAATGGATCACCGTTGTTATAGCCTAGCCGCACTGTGATTGTAATCAGCCAGGTGCAAAGCCAAGCTTTGGTGAGGCAATCAAGATATGCTCGTGAGCCATGCGATGCAACGTGTGGGCCTGGGTGCAACGTAGATATTGCCATATCTACGTTGCACCCAGGCCCACACTTCCACACAATCTATATTTAGCGCATGTGGGCATTTAGCGCATGGGTAAATTCAATATGACGGAGGGCAGCAAATTTGATGATGAATGGATGCTAGCTTTGATGGGGCTTCCACTACCTTATAACTTATCAGCGGGATGGATGGGGACACGTATGGGTTCCGGGAAAGGATCTCCCGAATATTGGGTATCCGTCATCAGACCAGGTCGAATACTTCTTTAGGTGACTAAATCTCTGGGAGAGGGAGACTACCTACTTTAGGCGTATCAATTGTTTGGTCACTCAAGAAACATTGGAGGAAGGCGCAGTGTTTTCGAGCTTATTGATTGCGCTTCGCCTCCCGTGACCGACTGACTGGTGTCGTCTACAACATCGTTATTGCTCGCCAGCTGGGTCAGATCGGAGCAACATTGTATGGAAACATATTACCCATCTAAAAACTATTGGGGACAAGGGACGATAATCATAGAGTTTGTTCACTGTATCAAACTCTAGCATCTTCTTAATTTCATTCTTCGGTGAAGACATAGTCCTGCTTTCGAATATCAATTGGGCACTTGTTTCAATCTGTTGGCCCATACGTAAGACGCCGAGCTCTTTCTAATGGGGTATTTTGAATTTTCATTTTGTACATTAAGATTATTGAAAGAGTTATGT
>JASDQU010010543.1:180123-224982 GCA_032191745.1 Picea mariana | reverse complement strand
CTCTATAATTATCCTAGAGAAAAACACTCAAAAAATAGGAAAGATTTCACACCAATACACTTACCAATTTTGTCTCACCCTTTTCATTGTTGACTCAATAGCTCCAAACCTATAGAATCATTCTCAACTCAATAGCTCCAAACCTATAGAACAAAGGAAAGATCCAACAGACACAACATCCAAAATACATAAAGTATTTGAAGTGATTTTAAATTAACACTTACCAATTTTGTCTCACCCTTTTCACTGTTGACTCAATAACTCCAAGCTTATAAAAGAAAGGAAATATCCAACTAGCATGACATCCAACATGCATAAAGACTTTGAATTGTTTTATACTTAAAAGGATTTATATGTGCTAAATCATTTTGTAAACAAATGAAATGAAATTAAAAGGATTTATATGTGCTAAATCATTTTGTAAACAAATGAAATTAAATTAACTTATGTGGCAAGAAGTGGATATTAAACAAAGTACTATAAAAACTCAATAGTTACATTTTAAATTCCCTGACTTCACTATATGTTTTAGGAGGCCATCGTCATCCTCCTAAATACTATATAGTTAATTACATTTTAAATTCGCTGACTTCACTATATGTTTTAGGAGGCCATCGTCGTCCTCCTAAATACTATATAGCTTTGATTGATGTGTTCGAGGATCGCATAAAATAGTAGAAAAAAAGTATTTTSGGGAGAAATGTAGGTCTACTATAATATAGAAGTGAAATATGGCATATCCACATGTAACTCACCCACTTCACACAACCCATAACAAATTTTGCACAAGGCCACTTATAACAGGCCAGATACAAAGACTTGTTCATCAATRTAATAAGAATCAATTAGAGTTGATTTTGACAGAGCATCACATAGTACACGCTTTTCCTTTTTCATTTAATGGAATAAAAATTTCCCAATGTTTCCAATTGCTAACTTTGAATGGACTTAGGTTTCATAAGTGAAGTATTAGTATGTTATATTATCCGTAACTTTAGCATCCCTCAAAAAATCTTGTGAACTAATATAAATAAAATTCAAATTTAGTGAGTCTATTAAACCAGACACGTTAATTTTTTGGGTTACACTAGAAGTGTTTTCACTTAATTAGGAGACTATTAGGTCTCTTAGTCCCTTGGTGATGCTTGATGGACATATGGATGGATCAATTTGAATGGATGCTTGATCTTGGTTAAGAGTACTAGCATAGTGCACTCACCTAGGATGTTGTTATCCTATGTGGCATGATGACTAGCCCATTGGGTGTCGATTTCTTAACTAGGAAAGGAATCTACCTAAAAGGATTAGTGCTAAGCACTTAGAGGAGGGCACTTAGCCCTAAGAGCATGGGCCCATGTAAGATACACCTTGGTGGTTGGGCACTTGACTTGAGGACACTTGGGTTGAGGAGCATACTTCATGGAGGTTGGTTGTGGACCTGGATACATGTGGAGGAGAAGCATTGTAAAAAGTAACTACCATGGAACACATTGAGGAGAATTGGGCACAAGAGGACATGTGGCACACAACTATAAGAGGATCACCTTGTATGAGGACACGAGGAACGAAACACCACGTTAAAGGGAGCATTGGGATAACTACTTGTTGGATAACACACCATCTTTGAGGAGGGGCATCATGCTTGGAAGGTGTGACACCTCGGGGTTAGGTAAAATCCCAGTGTGACATTTGTCATCCTTGTATTGTATAGCACTCCATGTAGGGTTTCCTTGTTGACTTAGGTCTAGGGTTCCTTTTGTGGACCTAATCCATGTTTTATGTTTTCCTCCCACAACTATTCGATATAAAGGGATGAGAGAGCCTTTTTCGTTACTTACTATTGATGTACTCATAGTTTTATCTCTATAATTGTCTTAGAGAAGTCTTATAGGGACCAAGACCTAGGGTTTGTGATGTAAACCCTAGAGGATACATGAAGATATATGCTAGTGCTTGAAGATGTTCTTGGAGTCCTTACTTGTGTGATCCAAGAGGAAGCTAGGGCTTATGCTTATCCTAGAGAAGATCATGAGTGTTAGGAGTTAAAAACTTGGATGCATGCTTGGCTTGTTGTCGTTACTCATTATTTGTATTGTCATGGAGAAGCCTTCTTGTGTTGATGTAAGAGAGGAAGCACAAAGGTTTGTGATAGAAACCTAGGGGAGACATGATAAAAGAAGACTAGAGCTTGGGATGATCTGGGAGCCTTGTACTTGTGTGATGTATGGTGGAAGAATGAAGGGAAAATTCTTCCAGGAGTAGAGGAGTCTTGGAGCTTGTTGTAATGCTTAGCCTGAAGAAGACTTAGAGTTTATGTTGATGTACTCTTCATATTCCATTGTAACACTGTCTAAATGTCTCGGTGCTTCTGTTATACATGATAAGAAGACCCAGGGTTTGTGGAATGAAAACCCTATAATGGACAAGAACCTTGGAAGGCTAGCACTAGGGTTTGTCTTGGACCCTTTTTACTTGTGTTATGCAAGAAGCCTTAGGGTTTGTGTGATGTAAACCCTAGAGTAAAAAATGAGTGCTAGAGGAATGAAGAATACTGAGAGCTTGTGTGATGCAAGCTTTGTGAATCTCCTAGAAGACCTGTATGATGCAAGTTGAAGATCAAGGGTGGCCTTGTTCCCGTGGATATTATCTTGTTGTTTAGCCTTTGAAGTGGTTAAGAGTAACTTGGTGTGATGCATTGCTAAGTTATGAGTGCTAGTTAGTTTTTGGTGTGGATGGTGGATACCCTTGCTAAGGTTTGGATGCAATTGGAGTGTCATAGCTTGTGATAAGCGGAAAGGACATGTTGTACCAGCTTGTGATGAGTTGACGATATGTACTTGTATCTTCATTACATTGTAATATGAAGTGTACCTTTTCTTTCCAAATATTGTGCATTGCAGATTTAAAAATCAGACTTATGTTTCTCATGTTAATGAATAGTTTCTAGGTTTGTTTGGTATTGTTGGGTATGTGTTTTATTCTTTACACAATTAGACCAATGCATTGTACGTTGTGATGGGAACAAGGGGGAGTTGAAAGGGGTGTCGTACAAGTCCTCCCCTACTCGAGGGTTCAAGGCGAAGGCCTTGAATAAAACCTAAAAAAAAGGTTGTTTGGGGTCCATTTTCAACCTATTTTTGGTGTTTTCAAGCCAATGGTATTTCGGCCCCTTGTAATGTAATTCCAATCAAGGAATCTAATCTAAGTAAATAGATTAGGGTTTTGGATGCCACTGAATTATACATATTGTATTGTAAATAGTGAAGTTAAGACAATGAGAGTTAGAGGTGCGGCTCTAAACATTTATTGGTTTAAGGGTTTCCAAGTAAATCTTTGAGTATTATGTGTGAATGCTATTGTTTACTTTTCATTATATAAAGAATCTATATGCGCATTGCTTTACTGTAAAGTTTTAAAACTTACAAGCATGTTGATTTATCATGAACAGTAAATTTACTAAGCAATTTAACAAGCTAAAAAGGAACTAAGGGGGCAGAGTTAGGGTTGTAATAAATCTGTTGTTATAGAGTATTTTTCCAGTTTGATTTATGAAGGGGATTAAGCCCTTTAAGGCTTTGAATCTTCTCCTCTTGAAGTGTATTGTTTCGGTATTTGTTTTGTTGGGTTAGTGATTTTGATTGAACAAAAGTGAAATTATTTTGTTGTAATTGATATTTCAGATTCCGCCATAAGGCTAAAAGTTCATAGGAAACAGATTTGGGGAACCTCGATATTGATTAGTGTTTTTTGGGCATACTCTACTGCTAATTTGTCTATCAAGCTCTGCTCAGTTGGTACTTTCCTGCATCAATTCTTCTAGCTCTCATTTTCTTTCTGATTCATTTTCTTATACACTGTAAACTGAGATTCTGCCACTAATAAATTATAAGTTTCTCCAACATTATCATAAATACAAATTCAACTTTTTTAAATATACATACTCAATAAATATGTAATTATTAATAATTTTAGTAAATAAAAAATAATACAAAATAGTATTAAAATTTATAAACTAATAATATAAAAAATAATACAAAATAGTGTATAAACTTATAAATTAATAATATAGAAAAAAGTATTTGTTCGCTCACACTAAAGATTCCAAGGATTAATAATAAGGATTTAAGAGATTTAGAAGTAAATAAAAGAAGATGCATTAAAATGTTGAAAATTGAATATGATCAAAGAAAAGAGGACATACAGAGAGAGGACAAGATGGCCTCATTTGCATTATGTATAAAGAAAGAATTCGGTGTCCTTCGACATCTTAGTATTCCCACTTTCAGAAATCTCAATGGGGATGGAAAATTTCCATGACCATTTCCGTAGAGAAAATGGAGGGGGGGAATTACCGTAGGAATAAAGCGAAGGAAGCAGCACATGACACATTAAAAGCCGGTGGAAGAGCTTGTAGAAGATTGTCCAGCCAAACAGGCGGGTGAAGCTTGAGTGAAAAGGTAGCTAAATACTACGTTACCATTTGGGAGTCCCTAGGTGACTAGGTCCTCCATGTACGAGTGCCGAGGACTCTAGTATCGGACGGAAAAACCCTTGCGAAACCACTTCCCATGAGAAAGTTATGAATACTGGGCACGCGATTAACTCAAAGAAGGCGAAGCAACAGGACAGCTTACGCAGCTACTAGCTACTGAAATAGTGAACAGGACAGCCCCCAAGGTTACTTACCTAGCTACTGAACTAGTGAACAGGACAGCCCCCAAGGTTACTAGCTACTGAACTAGTGAACAGGACAGCGCCCAAGGTTACTTACCTTCCTACAGTTTCATTGGTGCGTTGTACGGGTGTGTACAGACTGAAGATTTCGTTTGTCTGAACTCGAGATTTCGTTTATCCGAAATCCGGACAGAGAGCTATGACCCGCCCACAATTACCTAGCAATTCCAACTATCTACATATTAACGTGAGAAGAATTGCAGGGAGATATATGAGTTCAATCATTCGGCAGGTTTTAAAAATAAAAGGAGTGGCTAATCATCAAATGCTTGACCCGGTTTAATCCGTACGAGCTGCAAGTCCTTTAAGATGTGGGGCCGTGAGGGCCAACATGAGAGGAGGAAATTCTTATCCAGGTGCCGCTTGAGAGCCGGGCAAAGGCATAATAAAAAATCTATTTATAGCACATTGTAATAAACAATTACACACATAACTTTATTCATTCTTCTTATATCTTCTCATTATTTCATTATCATTTGAAATAAAAATTTACACACACAACTTCATTCATTCTTTTTATTTCTTCTCATTCTTTCATTATCATTTTCTCAAAGAAGAAACTATGCAGTAAAACGTAGAATATGTACCTGATCGCGTCCCGCGCGGACCAATGCAAAATAAATTAACATGATATTTATACTTAAAAGGATTTCTATGTGCTAAATCATTTTGTAAACAAATGAAATTAAATTATGTGGCAAGAAGTGGACATTCTCTTGAAACAAAGTAAAATATATAATGTTACTATAAAAACTCAATAGTTACATTTTAAATTGGTTGACTTCACTATATGTTTTAGGAGGCCATCGTCGTCCTTCTAAATACTATATATCTTTTATTGATGTGTTCAAGGATAGCATAAAATAGTAGCAAAAAAAGTATTTTGGGGAGAAATGTAAGTCTACTACAATATAGAAGTGAAATATGGCATATCCACATGTAACTCACCCACTTCACATAACCCATAACAAATTTTGCACAAGGCCACTTATAACAGGTCAGATACAAAGACTTGTTCATCAATGTAATAGGTATTAATTAGAGTTGATTTTGACAGAGCATCACATAGTACACGATTTTCCTTTTTCATTTAATGGAATAAAAAAATCCCGATGTTTCCAATTGCTAACTTTGAATGGAATTAGGTTTCATAAGTGAAGTATTAGTATGTTATATTATCCGCAACTGCAGCTTTAGCATCCCTCAAAAAATCTTGTCAACTAATATAAATAAAATTCAAATTTAGCGAGTCTATTAAACTATACACGTTAGTTTTTGGGGTTACTCCAAAAGTGTTTTCACTTAGCTAGGAGACCTAATAGTCTCCTAGNAAGTGTTTTCACTTAGCTAGGAGACTATTAGGTCTCCTAGTCTCTTGGTGACGCTTGATGGATATATGGATGGATCAATTTGAATGGATGCTTGACCTTGGTTAGAGTACTAGCATAGTGCACTCACCTAGGATGTTGTTATCCTATGTGGCATGATGACTAGCCCATTGGGTGTCGATTGCTTGACTAGGAAAGGAATCTACCTAAAAGGATTAGTGCTAAGCACTTAGAGGAGGGTACTTAGCCCTAAGAGCATGGGACCAGGTAAGATACACCTTGGTGGTTGGGCACTTGACTTGAGGACACTTGGATTGAGGAGCATACTTCATGGAGGTTGGTTGTGGACCCAAATACATGTGGAGGAGAAGCATTGTAAAAAGTAACTACCATGGAACACATTGAGGAGCATTGGGCACAAGAGGACATGTGGCACACAACTATAGGAGGATCACCTTGTATGAGGACACGAGGAACAAAACACCACGTTAAAGGGAGCATTGGGATAACAACTTGTTGTATAACACAACATCTTTGAGGAGGGGCATTATGCTTGGAAGGCATGACACCTCGGGGTTGGGTAAAATCCCAGTGTGACATTTGTCATCCTTGTATTCTATAGCACTCCATGTGGGGTTTCCTTGTTGACTTAGGTCTAGGGTTCCTTTTGTGGACCTAATCCATGTTTTACGTTTTCCTCCCACAACTATTCGATATAAAGGGATGAGAGAGCCTTTTTCGTTACTTACTATTGATGTACTCATAGTTTTATCTCTATAATTGTCTTAGAGAATTCTTATAGGGACCAAGACCTAGGGTTTGTGATGTAAACCCTAGAGGATACATGAAGATATATGCTAGTGCTTGAAGATGTTCTTGAAGTCCTTACTTGTGTGATCCAAGAGGAAGCTAGGGATTATGCTTATCCTAGAGAAGATCATGAGTGTTAGGAGTTAAAAACTTGGATGCATGCTTGGCTTGTTGTCGTTACTCATTATTTGTATTGTCATGGAGAAGCCTTCTTGTGCTGATGTAAGAGAAGTAGCACAAGGGTTTGTGATAGAAACCTAGGGGAGGCATGATAAAAGAAGACCAGAGCTTGGGATGATCTAGGAGCCTTGTACTTGTGTGATGTATGGTGGAAGAATGAAGGGAAAATTCTTCCAGGAGTATAGGAGTCTTGGATCTTGTTGTAATGCTTAGCATGAAGAAGACTTAGAGCTTATGTTCATGTACTCTTCGTATTCCATTGTAACACTGTCTAAATGTCTCGGTGCTTCTGTTATGCATGATAAGAAGACCTAGGGTTTGTGGAATGCAAACCCTATAATGGACAAGAACCTTGGAAGACTAGCGCTAGGGTTTGTCTTGGACCCTTTTTACTTGTGTTACGCAAGAAGGCCTAGGGTTTGTGTGATGTAAACCCTAGAGTAAAAAGTGAGTGCTAGAGGAATGAAGAACACTGAGAGCTTGTGTGATGCAAGCTTTGTGAATCTCCTAGAAGACCTGTATGATGCAAGTCGAAGATCAAGGGTGGACTTGTTCCCGTGGATATTATCTTGTTGTTTGGCCTTTGGAGTGGTTAAGAGTAACTTGGTGTGATGCCTTGCTAAGCTATTACTGCTATTTAGATTTTGATGTGAATAGTGAATACTCTTGCTAAGGTTTGGATGCAATTGGAGTGTCATAGCTTGTGATAAGAAGAAAGGACATGTTGTACCAGCTTGTGATGAGTTGACGATATGTACTTGTATCTTCATTACATTGTAATATGAAGTGTACCTTTTCTTTCCAAATATTGTGCATTGCAGATCTAAAAATCAGACTTATGTTTCTCATGTTAATGAATAGTTTCTAGGGTTGTTTGGTATTGTTGGGTATGTGTTTTATTCTTTACACAATTAGCCCCATGCATTGTACGTTGTGATTGGAACAAGGGGGTGTTGAAAAGGGTGTCGTACAAGTCCTCTCCTACTTGAGGGTTCAGGGGCAAAGCCCTTGAATAAAACCTAAAAAAAAGGTTTTTTTGGGTCCATTTTCAACCTATTTTTTATGTTTTCAAGCCAATGGTATTTCGGCCCCTTGTAATGTAATTCCAATCAAGGAATCTAATCTAAGTAAACAGATTAGGGTTTTCAATGCCAGCTAAATTATATATATTGTATTGTAAATAGTGAAGTTAAGACAATGAGAGTTAGAGGTGTGGCTCTAAACATTTATTGGTTTTCTCAGTTAAGGGTTTCCAGGTAAATCTTTGAATATTATGTGTGAATGTTGTTGTTTACTTTTCATTATATAGAGAATCTATGTGCGCATTGTTTTACTGTAAAGATTTAAAACTTACAAGCATGTAGATTTATCATGAACAGAAAATTTACTAAGCAATTTAACAAGCTAAAAAGGAACTAAGGGGGCAGAGTTAGGGTTGTAATAAATCTGTTGTTATAGAGTATTTTCCCAGTTTGATTTATGAAGGGGATTAAGCCCTTAGGGCTTTGAATCTTCTCCTCTTGAAGTGTATTGTTTCGGTATTTGTTTTGTTGGGTTAGTGATTTTGGTTGAACAAGAGTGAAATTATTTTGTTGTAATTGATATTTCAGATTCCGCCATAAGGCTAAAAGTTCATAGGAAACAGATTTGGGGAACCTCGAGTATTGAGGTGAAATTTCTGAATTTTCCTTAAGCACAGATTTTCAAAATTTCCATTCATTTTTATTTCATCTTATTCATATTAAATTTCTAAAACTTGCATATGAAAAATAAATACAGGTATCTCTAAAAGAAGGTAGAAAATTGCATACTTGAAAAATGATAGCCACTCCACAAAATAATAATAATAATAATCTAATTTTAAAGTCAATGTGAAGCTAAACACCAAAATGGTGTATGAAACCTCCTTGTTTGTGGGACAAGGAACCCCCAAAAGATTGGAAGGAATATTGTTATGACTAAAAAAACTCCAAAAACATGAAGTAATAAAATATATGATCAAATGTCTACCTTTAAAATTGAAAGAAGACAAATCAAATAAACAAATTTATCATCACTGTTTTGAAATTGAAAAAATACAATTCAAACACAAATCTATAATCTAAACATCTATCTCCACATGACTTCTACTATGAACTATCCTAAAAAAATTCTCTTATTCAATTTGTTAAATTCTCTAAAAATTATTCAATTTATTTAAATTCTACATGTTAATAATAAAAATATTACATCTTAAAAACATAGATTAAAATTAAAAAAACATAATTACAAATTCAAATCATTTAAATCTTTTAATATAAAAATTTAAACAAAAATATATATAAAATAAGCATATTCAAAAGTCATTCATATCAAGAAATTGATATTGTATACAGGATTTTTCATAAAATTAAAAATCACATCAATAGGTTTAACTTAAATGGTTAAGTGTTGTTATATTCTTTTTAAATATTTTGTTTTTAATTAACTTATAAAAAATAATTCATTAGGAGTATTTTTTTATTTATTGAAATTTTTTTCAAACATTTTAATTTTTTATTTATTATGATAATTTGTATTTTTTTATCTTATCTTTTAAAATTAGTCTAATTTTAAATAAAAAGTATAGGAGCAAAATTGGGCCACAACAGACCACACCTTCCAAATCATACCAGAGTTGCTTTTTATGTCTCTTTCTAAAAAATGGGTTCCAGGTCTGGAATTTATAAGATGATCATGTTTCTGAATATTCTGAGTTATTGAAAAATAGGATTCCAATTGGTGTGTACTTTTTGTTTTTCAAGGCATACTCTACTGCTAATTTGTCTATCAAGCTCTGCTCAGTACGTACTTTCCTGCACCAATTCTTCTAGCTCTCATTTTCTTATATACCATAAATTGAGATTCTATTACTAATAAATTATAAGTTTCTCTAACATTACCATAAATACAAATTTAACTTTTTTTAATATACATATTCAATAAATATGTAATTATTAATAATTTTAATAAATAAAAAATAAAAAATAATACAAAACCATATTAAAATTTATAAACTAATAATATAAAAAATAATACAAAATAGTGTATAAACTTACAAAGTAAAATAAGGATTTAAGAGATTAATAATAGTGTATAAACTTATAAATTAATAATATAGAAAAAAAAGTACCTGTTCGCTCACACTAAAGATTTCAGGGATTAATAATAAGTATTTAAGAGATTTAGAAGTAAATAAAACAAGATGCATTAAAATGTTGAAAATTGAATATGACCAAAGAAAAGAGGACATACAGAGAGAGGACAGGATGGCCTCATTTGCAGTATGTATAAAGAAAGAATTCGGTGTCCTTCGACATCTTAGTATTCCCACTTTCAGAAATCTCAATGGGGATGGCAAATTTCCGTAGGCAAATTTGCATGACCATTTCCGTAGGGAAAATGGAGGGGGAAAATTTCCGTAGGAATAAAGCACAGGAAGCTGCACATTAAAAGCCGGTGAAAGAGATTGTCCAGCCAAACAACCGGGTGAAGCTTGAGTGAAAAGGTAGCTACATACTACGTTATCATTGGGGAGTCCCTAGGTTCTCCATGTACGAGTGTCGAGGACTCTAGTATCGGACGGAAAAACCCTTGCGAAACCACTTCCCACGAGAAAGTTATGAATACTGGGCACGCTATTAACTCAAAGAAGGCGAAGCAACAGGACAGCTTACGCATGGTTGAATAGGCAGCTACTAGCTACTGAACTAGTGAACAGGACAGCCCCCAAGGTTACTTACCTTCCTACAGTTTCATTGGTGCGTTGTACGGGTATGGACAGGCTGAAGATTTCGTTTGTCCGAACTCGAGATTTCGTTTATCCGGAATCCGGACAGAGAGCTCTACAAGCCGATGACCCGCCCACAATTACCTAGCAATTCTAACTATCTACATATTAACGTGAGAAGAATCGCAGGGAGATATATGAGTTCAATCATTCGGCAGGTTTTAAAAATAAAAGGAGTGGCTAATCATCAAATGCTTGACCCGGTTTAATCCGTACGAGCTGCAAGTCCTTTAAGATGTGGGGGCGTGAGGGCCAAGATGACAGGAGGAAATTCTTATCCAGGTGCCGCTTGAGAGCCGGGCAAAGGCATAATAAAAAATCTATTTACAGCACATTGTAATAAAAGAGTACACACATAACTTCAATCATTCTTCTTATATCTTCTCATTATTTCATTATCATTTGAAATAAAAATTTACACACATAACTTCATTCATTCTTTTTATTTCTTCTCATTCTTTCATTATCATTTTCTCAAAGAAGAAACTATGCAGTAAAACGTAGAATATGTACCTGATAGGCGTCGCGCGCGGACCAATGCAAAATAATTAACAGGTGGGCATTCCATCGTCTCCCAGGGCCTGCTGGATCATCATTCGGCATATTCCATGGATCATCAATTCCATTCCGGACCTATCTGTGATTAAAATTTTACATCAAGATCTCAATGGACGAATCAAGAAGGGAAAAAAATCTACGATTAAAGAAATACCAATACTCACCGTGAGATATATCTCCATAATGTTGGCTCACGGAACTCTGCTCCACGCTCGCCTATGGTTGTAAGTTGCTAGGGTTTCAAACTGTTAGGGTTTCTTCCTCTCTCAGGGTTCACATACACAGAGATAACACAACAGAGAACAATCACATACACAGACACAGAATTCACAGACACAGACACAGACACAGAGGATTTCTTCCTCTCTCAGGGTTCACATACACAGACACAGGATTCACATAACACAACAGAGAACAATCCCATACACAGACATAACACAACAGAAGCACAAACATAATACACAGAACCAGACACATAACAACAACAACGAATACACAGAGCACTCCACTTTACAACAACACTACCGCTGAGAGAGAAATACAACAAGCAAGAAGAGAGCACAGAAAATATAATAGCGGAGGAGAGCCTCCCTCTCAAATATTACTGCGAAATACTCTGTATTGGATCCGCTTTTCTCCGCCATAACGTCACGTTTGTTTTTTCCCACGTTCTGCATAATTATCCAGCAACCGGGAGTTCAGCTCAAGCACAGCCATTCGATCAAATCCAACGGCAGCCAATACAAATTGCAGTGAAGTTGTAATCAACCCTCGGATTGAAATGGTTGTTAGGATCCAGCAGTCGATATTAAATTAAAAAAACAACATTAAAACGAATTGAAAAAGCAATTGATCTCATTCGCTCCCCTCCGCTCCATTTCCATAAAAGCGTATTCTAAATAGCTTTTTGAATTTTGACATTTTTGGTGTGATTTTTTTTTTATATATTTTTTTAAATCTTGTGAGGTGTGAGGAGTGAGGAGTGGTTAAGTTTGTATAATTATAGAAATTTTTTAACATGCATAAATTCATTTATGTATTTAGAAATGTAAATTAAACAACAAAAAATATAAATGTTACTTAAATTTACATTATCATTCTAACCAAAAAAAAATTCAAAAAATAAAACATTTAACCAATACTTTTCAATAAATTTTTTTAAATTCATAATAAAAAAATCTTTTAACATTCATAAGAACATCCATATAGAACCATTTCTTAACTCTTAAGAAAAAGAGGTAGATGAACTCACTATTAAGAAAAAATAAATGTATTCAATTAGATAGAATCTATAAAATCTTTAATTTATTTTCATTTTTAAATGCTATAATGAAATGGATGAACTCACTATTAAGAAAAAATAAATGTATTCAATTAGATAGAATCTATCAAATCTTTAATTTATTTTCATTTTTAAATGCTATAATGAAATGTGGAAAATATGGGTAGAAAAAATAAATTTTTGAAAGGGAAAGATATCAATATTTATACCATTGAGATCAGGGTAATTAATAAAATTATTATTTCATTTATTTATTGGATAAATGTGAGCATCATATTGACACACCTTCAAATTAGAATAATATTTGAATTTATTATTTTCTAATAAAATATGTTTTCAATAAACCTTGTTAAGAATATGTTTTCAATTAACCTTGTTTTTTCTGTATGTATATATATTTACTTGATTCTAAATTTAATTTAATTAACTAATGATAATTTCCACACAAATTTTCATAAAAACTTTACTTTCTACAATATAGACAATTGTTCATGGAAACTTTACTTTCTACCATACAATATAAAGTAAAGTACTTGTACATTACATACACATTGCTAAATTATTGCATGAATTCAAAAATAATATTTAGAAACTAGAAAATAAGTAATTCTCACAATTTCATTTTATATATTTAGAAATTAGAAAATAAGTAATTTTCACAATTTCATTTTATATGTGTTTTTTTTTATGGAATAGTGGATATTTAAATAACTACATTGAATTATTGAATATTAATATGATATTTTAAGTTCTAATAATAATAAAAAACAGATTTCAAAATTAATATTAATAAACTTTGATAGTAAAATAGGAAATTTGAGAGGTTGCTTAGTGCACTATGAAAGCCATGTAGCTAAGTTCTCGGGAGCTAGGCTCTAACTTGTATTTTTTCAAACCCAGAGGAAAAAGAATCCTAAATTATCATTGGAATCTTGGGACTCATACTAACAACAAAGTTGAAGCCTATGCATTGCTAAAAGGAATTCAACTCGCCCAGACTCAGCAAATCTGAGAGTTGAGCGCTCTTGGCGACTCCAAAAATATAATAAGAATGATGGTTCATGGGTCTGACCCAAGAGATAACAAAGAAGCAGATAAAATGGTGAATGCAACCATTGGGAAAACGCTTAGATCCTTAAGCATGGAAGGAGTGGAAACTTCAGTGCCCTTGTTTTAATGCATCATATACCGAGTGGCAATCTGGAAAAGCTGAGGGAGGTGTTAGGAGGCACCTCATCGCAGCCTTAAACATAAGGGACAAACACGTGAACAAGAGAGGGGCTTGGGCTCCCCGAGTCGCTAGCCCAAGAAAGACCACAGGGAGCGAGCAAGAGAACATGAGCGGGGGTGGGGATCCCAGAGAATGGAGAACATGCCCAACAAGGTGGAGGAGTCATGTTGACAGCAGAGCTGCTAGGAAGCTAGTAATAAAACACGTGGAGCAAGGCATCACAAGAATGAGAAGGTGGCAAGGCAAGTATAGTCACATCGCTCAAGGCGAAGTGGTGGCTAACGGTATAATCAGTTTAATCATGAAGCGGAAAGCTTAGACGTCCCATCCTTGAGCACTCGTGGGGGATTATGTCAACAAGGACCAGAAGAGGATGTATAAGGTATGTGAAAGCACTGCCACACCGCTTAATCGTCATTTCGACGTCAACAACACCTCCAAGCTCGGGATCATGGAGATTGATAAACTGTTCACAGGGAAATTCTAGCGAGCAAGCAGGTTGGCACATTCATACCATTAATGGATTCATGGGAGATATGGCCCCGTCCTCGAGCCTGCATATGAAAAGAAGTTTGGCAGCCTGGGTAAATTCATCTGCTCTTCCTCTCATGCTTGACGTCCAGAATCTTTTCATCCAAAGCTCTTCATCTACGAGTTTTTTCATGTTTCCTTGCCCAAACCTTGTCCTACTTGTCTCTCTCTCTTCCAGAAGCTTCAGCAGGCCCGTTCTGAGCCCTCCCATCTGGATCCCTAGCTCATGCGTTCCCTCTTNCTCGCTTTGCCTGCGGCCTCCGACCTTTCTCGTTTTCTCGTTGAAGGTTTGTGGATGCATCTCTCTCACATTCTTGCTCTACCCGTGGCCTTCAACCTTTCTCCTGCTGAAAGCTCGTGGCAGCTTCAGAGTCGCAGTGCCTTCAGAGTACGCAGCAATGCAGAGTGGAAAAGGAATCTCAACGGACTCGGGGCATTGGGTCGAGGACCCAATTGAAGATGAGTGCAGCGGTTGTAGCAAGATTAGAATCCAATTTGGAGCAAACAACACCAACAAGGCCTTTGAACTCGAAACATTGTCCTAGCATAGGCACATGATAGAGAAGCTTCAAGACGAGAGCTATGCCCAGAGAAGTCAGTTAGAGGATCATCGCACAAAAATGGAGGCAATGCAGAGGATATTAGATCAGCTAGAAGGCGCGTAGCATCCTCCAAGCAACCTGGGAGATCAACAGGAAAAATCCAAGAACGAACACTGGGCATCAGTGAACCAGATTCCAGACCTGAATGAGCCACATCTAGAAACTCTGCTGGAAATTCAGCAGGTCAAACTGGAAAATGGTAATTGAGCTATGTAGTTTTAATGTTTTTCTTTACAATCTGTATTAACGGTATCTTTTACCGGAGGTATCCCGGGAGCTATAACCCCAAAAGTTTTGTTAGAAAAGGGGGACGCAATAGAAATTGCTATTTTTATAGTTATGCACCCCACATTTGCAATAGGACTTCTCTAGATGGCATCTCTTGAAGGTCAATAATGACCATTTTTTTGTAAATCAGTGGATTATTCCACACCTCTAATATATATTTTCCCAGTTTCTGTTAAAAAAAAATAGGAAATTTGAGAGAAATAAGTTTCCTATTCAAATTAAAAAATAAAAATAAAAATATTTTTTAAAATAAAAGACAAAAAACATATGATGATGATGATGATTAACTTACACTCCGATAGAATTGGTCTATTGGACCTTAAGAGGTTAAGGGATTACTTGCAATTCTTTAAAATTTTGTTTTTGTGCTAAAAAAACATTAAAAGAAGCTTTCCAAAATCACCTTAGTTTTGTTGAGTTAAAAGGTTAGGAAGGTTGGTAGTATGAAAAATATTTTGAAATTGAGATCTAATGTGGGTGTAGGTCGGACAATCTAAGAGAAAGTGTTTTTCGTCTTCAACCTTCTTAGTGTCACAAAGATGACACACTCTTTCATCCCATGGCATTTTAGGACAACACCCAGTTTCGCTATGGAGCTTGTGAGAATTTGTTCTTATCTTAGCAAGGTTTATTTTTTTCTTTACACTTGTCAAAACAAAGAGATAAGTTTCATCTTTTAGATTACGATTGATTACATCCTTATAATACCTTAATTTTATTTTTTCCTCTAACTCTTTATCACACCACATTTTCTCTTTGAATTTTGATATAATGATATTTTTAATAGTATCCTTATTCTGCAAAATGGTGTTTTCCATGATTCCCCAATAGCTTAGCCAAGATTGGGCATCCTTATGCCATCCCGCTTGAGTCAAAGGTGGTTAAGACTAGATTTTGAAACAATTTTAGGAAGCCTCTTAACTTCCTAGTTGCTTAACTTGTTCTTATACATTAAGTATCTAGTCATAGTCGTGCTCTCAATGGGGGGGAGGCTTGCCTCTAAGAGGAGGATGGGATAGGGTGTATTTTCTTTAATTTTGAGATTATAGGTTATAAAGTTCTTTTGGATTTGCTCTATCTTTCTCCATGATTCAGGAGAGATATTGCATCCTCAGACTTCGCATCCATATAGAATAACAAGTGTAACAAGAATATCAAAGATAAGTTTCTTCTTATCCCAGATCCAAAGATCGACTTATTTACAATTGTTTTCAAGCCCATAATAAGCTTTCCATCCCCCCAATAATCAATTTTTCAATTCTATAACTCCAATTGAGCTTGTGGTGAATATTCATTCCAATATATTTGTATGAAGTCACTTCCTCCAAGTTGTTGTTGTCATATACGAAGGTATCATAAGTGATCTTATTGGATTTAATGGTCATGACCTTAGTCTTGTCAGTATTAACAAGCATACCCATATTGGAGCAAAAATCCTTGAGGATTCTTAGTTGGTTTTCAATATCGCGGAGACTCCTCTCCATAATAACGATATCATCATCATAAAGAAGAAGATTGATGACTATACCAGTGAGAGTGGGGTCGACGCAACCTACTTCTTCCAAGCAATCTTCTAACTTGTCAATGTATATGCCAAATAGGGTAGGGGACAAGGGACAACCTTGCTTGACTCCAATATTGCAGTTAATCTCTTTTGACCAGCCCTTAGTGTTCTTAAACTTGGAAATAATGTTCTCATATAGTCTTATTGTAGCAGCCCTCAACTCAAAAGGCACTTTTATCTTCTCCAACCTATTCCAAAGATTTTTCTTGGGGACCGTGTCAAACGCTTTTCTAGAGTCAACAAAACAACAAAAAAGATTAGTTTTAGTATTGCGGAACTCCTCTGCAATGATCCTAAAGGTAATAAGATGGTCCAAAATTGAATGATATCTCCTAAACCCAACCTGGCCTTATCTCTTTTAATGTGCCTTTCTAGCTAAAGGATAATCTTCTTTTCCAAACTAATTCCATAAATCTTGGATAAAATCGGGCTAATCATAATGGTCCTATAATTAGAGGAAATGTTTATATCCCCATTTTTAAAAATAGGAACGTTGAGGCTTTGCATCCAGGGTTTAGGGAAGCCCTACTTGACTGTTAAATTGAAGAGCTTGTGTATGTGAGGAATGAGGATAGGCCCTTTGATTTTAAAAAATTCAACTTGGTAGTCTTCAATGTCCCTAGCTTTCCCATTTGCGAGCCGCTAAACCCTGAACTCTATGTCATCCAAAGAAAAAACTTCATCCTCTATAGAAACAATAGGAATGGTGTCCATCGCATTAGGGAACTCGTAAAGAATTTTAAGGTAGGAATTTCATTCCCTTAAGAGAATCATATTATTTTCTTTAGTATTGCGGATTAGAATTTGCCTCCATAACTTCTTAGGATCAAGCTTAGATAGTTGTGAAAGTTTTTCTTTCCTTTTATTGATATAGTACCTTTGTTTCCTTTTAATTAGGTATTTGTACGTATTGATCTTATCGAGTTTTAAGGACTCAATAAACTCATCCCTAATGGATTTCCAAGCAATTTTACATTTTTTTATCATACCAAGGGTTGATTGTTCTATTATTCTTTTTACACGACACCCCGAAGGAGAACTTGTTAATAGAAGTGGAAAGGGTAGTTGAAAAATTATGATAGAGGTATTCAATGTTGTCCTTATAAGTTAGGATATGTAATTCACTATTCAAATCCTTTAAGAAAAGGTCAACTTTACTTTTGTCAAAGAGCAGTTGCCTTTGATTATTAGAATTCTCTTCAATGGCACTCTTTTGCATGGCAAAGTTTAGAGTTAGGGTTACAAGTCTATGATCAAAGTCGGGCCAAGCCATACTCAATACAAAAATGTAATAATAATAATAATAATAATCTATTTTTAAGGTCACGGCCAAACCATATATCAAATTGGTGTATGAGACTCCCTTGTTTGTGGGACAAGAGACCCCCTCCTCGCAAAGATTTGATTGCTAAAGTCTATGAAAATGTACATACCCTACCCCCTCTAGATATGATATAATGTGTCATACCATCATAATACACATTTTCTAAAAAAATCATACTATACATTTAAAAATATATATATTATATTACAAAACATTATTTTTATATAGTTTTAAAATTATTTTTATTAATCTAATTTTAAAACATTTAAATATTTAATTTTAAAAGTTTCCACAATATTTTATGGAAATATTAAACATATCCTCTTAATTATTTTAATTTACTTTAATATTAAAAAATTACAATTCTATGAGTTAGCTTAAATGATTAAATGCTTGAACTTCATACAAGAAATTAATTCCTTCAACTAATATTAAAAAATAATATATATATATAATGTTTATAACTGCTTTCACATATTATTTAAGTATGGGAAAAAATCATTTTCACATATTATTTAAGTACGAAAGAAAATAAAGTCGGTATATATACAGTCCTACTGGGTCTAATGGTTAAGAATGTGTGTTTTCTCTTAAGAGGTCACAAGTTCAAATCCAGAGGGGGGTAGGGTATGTATACCTTCGTAGAATTTAGTAGTCAAATCGTTGCGCAGAGGGGGTCCCTTGTCCCACAAACAAGGGGATAGCGTACACCAATTTGGTGTTTGGCTTGGCTTGGCTTGGTCGTGACATTAAAATTAGATTAATAGACAAGGGGGTCTCATACACCAATTTGGCGTCTGGATTTGCAACTTAGGCTTAGCAACTATTTACATGGTGTTGGTTTCTAAATATTTCTGCACATGGTGTTGGTTCCTAAAGATTTCTGCAAATTTGAGTATTTTGCAAAATTCCTTCCTCCCTTCATAAGATCTTGGAGAGAGAAAATGAATTTTCCTACAAAGAGTGTTTATGCCAATTTCTTGAGTACATGGATAAATTCTAACAATTTGATTACAAAGATAAATATAGAAACATAACATTTTTATCGCATGCTTTCTCTAACCCCACTTCTAATTGTGGGGGAAACGAAGACTTGCTTGGCATCCCAATCAAACATTTGTTTATGCTTCATAAGAATTTCAGTCCTGATTATTTTTCCTTCCCCTTGTAACATGAAAGGAGGGATTTAGGGAAAAAAAATAGAGTTTTAGTGAAGGAGAGGGATTTAGTGGACTTTGAGTGAGCATGCATTTCAAGTTCCACTTCATATTTCTCATGATTTGATACATTCCCCTGGAGCCCATGAAATATGTCCCATCCCTGAAAATTGCATATCTCTCTTCCTTGCTTAAAAAAAATAAAGACATAATAACCACGACCAAAGCTAAACAAGATTACCTTCCCTTTTAGCTTAGAATTCCAATGCTTCACCATCCATGCTTCCACAACATTTGGACTAGGCTAGAAACCTACAAATTTTCCAACCAAAACCCTCTTAGAGAGAATGAGGGCTTTCTCTCTTGGCTCTAGAGAGGGAAGATCTATGTGAAGTATATCTTCCAATATTTTTACAAATCTTTGTGGTTGAGGTTGACCTTGTTTTCATGCAATCAAAGATCGAACCAGCGTACTCAATGCCTTTGTGTCTCCCGTGGGTGGATGATCGATTCCCCGAGAAGATGGAGAGAAAACGTCTCAGCAGATCCGCATGCCCATGGGTTCCATCTCGTAACTAACTCCTTCTTCAACAATCGACTTGCACTAGCTCAGGAGTAAGCAATGGATGGAGATAAATCGACTTGCAACAACTCAAGAATGTAGTGAATACTTTGAATCAAGTAAGGAAGAGAAGGCGCCAAGATAAACCCTAGCCGTTGGAGATGTGCTCGACTGCATCTCTAATATATTAAATTTGAAGGACATGGGGATGGGCTTTGATCCACTTATGTGTGCATGAGTGCAACCACACGTTCAACCACTACCTCAAGGTGACCCCATGGTTCTAGGAAAATCCCTCATAGGAATTGAACCTTACCCAATGGTGAAAAAATCCTCGTATATAAACTTTATTAATAAGTAAATAAAATGCATAATAAAAAATAAACCAAAAAAATACAATTTATAGTTCAAATTAATCCACAATTTCTTAAAAAATACAACAAAAAACAAAAACCACACACACACACACATATATATATATTCTATTTTTTAATTGAAATGGTTAATTTTATATTAAAAACATGTTGCGCTCGTACTATACAACTTAATAGTACAAAAATAATGGTTGGCCCATCCCATTATAACAAAATTATTGCAAAAATTCAAAATATAATTGTTCTTATTTGTTTTTATAAGAAAAAACTATTGATTCTACTTGTACAATCCATACTAAAGTGTCCTAAAATCAATATTGTTTTGCAAAACATAAAAAAAACTTGGATTTAGATAAATGAATGACCATTGTGTTCCTTAATTTATTCCTCTTGTGAAGGAATGTCTCTTGCTTCATTGGTTCCATATGGTTCATGTTGGACTCATTCTTCTTCCCAGGCTTCCTCTAGTACTAAGTCGATCGATAACCTCTATTGAGATATCCTAGATTGTGCGCTTCATGTCAAACCAATGACCATAAGTCGTAACGTGTTGCATCCCTCCTCCATATTTCCAGTTTTCCTTCTCTGTTGAACCACGATTTCCAAAACCTCTGCTTGCCCCTTGTTTAAAGTCACCTCATGGTCATAGAATTGACTGTTGCAGTTAACAATTGCAGAGTGATTAGTAGAAATCAAACTTTCGTGGCACCTCAAAACTCATTGTAATCCAAATATCTCGTTGATAGCATACCAACTCGGATGTGTGTGTTCCTCCATGTCCAACTTTGAGAATTCAAAAACTAGGGTCGAACTGAAACAATATTTCACAAGACAAATTTCCCTCGAGGTCCATATTGCAGAGAGAACCTCCAAAATGCAATACGCATTAGATAGCCCACCAATTTCTTGATTAGCGACAAGATTGGGA
The DNA here is from genome assembly GCA_032191745.1 of Picea mariana. NCBI lineage: Eukaryota > Viridiplantae > Streptophyta > Pinopsida > Pinales > Pinaceae > Picea > Picea mariana. Next base: position 203,721 of record JASDQU010010543.1, on the reverse strand, counting down.
TGACTTCCAGAGTTCATTACTAGGAACTTTAACCACAACGACAACAAATTCAACCCACATAGAGATATCTCACGTTCATTCACCATTTCAAATAATGATGACATATTACGCTACTCGTATTCCTTCATTGTATGTGGGCATACAATAATGTTTAATGCATAACCATTACACAAGGGAATTGACCGCCACTTGGCTTTGCATAAGCTTATTGGCATTACTTCACAATGTGTTGTTTCTTCCATTGGGATGTTCACTAATCAAACAATTATGGGATTGGAGATAATATAATCCCCCCTTTTGAACTTAGTTTGTGTAGCATCAACTAACCTCCAAATTTATTTTTTTATATTCTCATTGTCAAAAATATCGTCTCATAAATTTATAATCAAATCCTTCTGGTCTAATTTCATTTGTAAAGGGTAAACCCCGTGGATTATAATTCTACAATGTTGTTTATCTAATCGTCATGGTGTTGCCATGACACAGTACTCATCTGAAGTTATGGTACCAAACGCCACCAAAACTTGGAATAAATTATATTTTCTGGTATAAAAAAATATTGTGCTCTATAATGAAAATAGTTACAACGTATTACACTAAGAGCCCACTCATTGCCTCATGTATCTATTGTGTACTAGAGATTTTACATTATTTTCTACATTTACACACACACTCATGCACACCATAGAAAATAGGATTATATATGTGTGTGTGATACGTTGTATGCACCTATCGTTATATAAATTCCTTATACCATAGAATTATGGTGGATCGTATCCACATACTCTGGTCAACTCAACATTAACTCAATGTTACCATAATTATATTGTACTGCATATCGGATTGTACTGCATATCGACCTTTGGTGCTTATGAATTCTCAATTTGATGATTTAATACAATCACTAGTACTTTCATTTATTGCTTACCAATTTTTCATGTAACCATACCTTGTTAACTTATTTTTTTTTGTCCAAGTTGTCACTATGGTAAGTCGAGTTAACAACTAGTTGGAACTCAGCCATACTTGGCGGCTCTGACAGTACCGTTTAGCTTTAATGTTGTGTGGGAACTCCATACTCAACCCTATCTTCAGTTCATTGCATATGTGAGCGAATTCTTCGTAGAGCCAAAGGCCGATCTCCTCCTGGTCGAGGGTTTATGGTGATGCTCTTACGCAGTCATAAAATTCTTTGTGACACAAGTAGTTTTGCAGAGGTTAGCCAAACCATTTAATTATAGTTTCTGCTCACTAAGTAATTTTGTTGCTTATCAATTCGTGCTATTAATTTTGTTATGTTACAGGTTCGAAAAGAGCTTTGCGAGCTTGTTTTTGAACGGCTAAACCAAACAAAGGTTACATTTATTTTCCCCTTTTGTTAGGGCTTTCTTAACCATAAATATGTTCGAAAGGCTTGACTCCATTGATGCGACTCCTTCACGAAATTTGTTTATTTTTTGGCAGATCATTCACTCTGGTAGCTTTTACTGCTAGTCTTGACTATGGCATGGGTCGAGGCTTACAAGTAATCGTCCATTCGTCTATGGGTTCGTTGTTTGAATCTGTTTGCTTTTAAACAATACCTTGATAGATTATCATGGCTAAGAGTGTTTGCATTACTTTGCAAGTTTCCTGGGTTTTCTTTACCCAAACCCACGAAACCAAGTATGAAACCTACTATTTTAAATTTTATTACTAAATCTCCAAGCATTTTTTTTTGATATAATTAATTTATTATGCACAGTTAAATAAAGTTGATAAAATTTATCTCATAAAATATTTTTAATCTCTACAAACCCTTTCCTTGTATTGAATAACATGAATGTTAAGGGTGGAATTTTCACCTTTGCAAATCCTCCATGCGCTTTTGGCTGACACATTAATCTCTACAAACCCTTTCCTTGTATTGAATAACATGAATGTTAAGGGTGGAATTTTCACCTTTGCAAATCCTCCATGCGCTTTTGGCTGACACATTCAGAACAAACTAGTGCCGATGATATGCCTGGAACAAGTATAAACAATCCACAAAACTATAACACTTGATTTTATCCACCATCCCATTTACAAGCTATCAGATTTTCTGAAAACCAAACACTTGCTAGAAAATAATATATTTTCCTTTTGTTAATCTCTTTAGTTTGGTTTGTTTTCGTTCAACCTTTAAAATTTGTTTTTGTTGTTCATTAACTACTATGAATTTTATTGAAAAAAAAATTAATAGAGCTTCATAACTACTAAACATTATGTGATGCCTAAAAAACTGCAATTTAAATTCTAGAAGTGCAAATTCCATAAATTCAGTCAATTACACTCAGAAATTAGAAGTGCAAATTCCATAAATTCAGTCAATTACACTCAGAAATTAGAAGTGCAAATTCCATACATTGTTATTGAAGGGTGCATTTAGATAACAAATAAGATTTGTTATATTTATTTTTATTTAAATAATTTTTGAAAATATAAAAGTATTTAGATATCATTTTGATTTCTTAGCTCGTTGAGTAATTATTCCATTTAAATCATAAAAGTACCTAGCTAGCTATTGTTGTACAAAATTTCATGAACACGATTTGGAGACTGGAAGCACAATGCTCGCCTCTGATATTACTACCAATATTAGTGCTCGCCTCTAATATTACTACCAATATTACTATTAGAGGTTAGCTTTTCAAGTTCCTTTATTTTTGCTAGAGCCATTTTGTGTGAAACCCAATCTTTATTAATGGGCTCAATCCACAAATATTCAATACAAAAGAAAAAATTCAATGCAAATGAAAAAGAAGTGGGATTGTTTAGATTATACGTGTATGGTAAAGTTGTAGTTTCCATGAAATAAATTAGCACAACCATTTCACTCACCTCCAATGAACGTAGATAGGGATTGGAAACTCTAGGATGTTTCTCTCCTCTTTAAGTGTCATGTTGTAATATTAGAAAACCATTATGTAGAGGCGATAGTTGCACAATGCAGTATAAATGATGCAGCCAAGCAAAGGCAGAGAAATTTGACCGGTGGAAATTGTAAGCAAGAGTATATCACTACATTGCATAGTGCACATGTTCATGATGGTTGTTAGTGTGAATAGGGTTTTGTAATGTCTCCTTACTCTTGATTGTAATGGGCGAGGACTTAGTAGCCTATATGACTCCCATAGGCTATAGTCAGTAGAAAAAAGGGAGTCAGGGGGATTTATTTAGTGTCATTTGGTTAGAAGATGTATGTTCATAAAGTGACATTAAATAAAAAGGTAAATTGTTCATCACTAAAACATCAAAAAGTAATTTTTAATGTTTAAGTAAATATTAAAGGATAAATAAGGGTGAGGTTTGATTTGGTAAAAAAGGGGAAAGATCTAGAAGGCTCGGAAGAAGAATTATAGGAGGGGTGGCACTTCACATTGGCATTATGATTTGATCTCTTATTTGGAGTGCTCTTGAGAGCTAAGTTTTCATTGGGTTTTTGACAAAACATTTCCACACTTAAGTTTGTTTTTGGTGGTGAAATACCCACCCCAGCTAGACCAAGAAGGGGATCCGTCTAGGATTTCCATCAGAGCTTCATCACATTGATTATTTTCAGTTTGGAGGAGTATCGATTTGATTAGGAGGGTTTTGGAGCACCCTTTAAGAGGCCGATATTCTATGTCTGCAAGGCTATGGAGATTTTGGTGGAACCATGAGGGTTTTACAGTCTTGGGAGGTCGTTAAGGGTCTCTTGGAGGGCCCAATATCTGTCTTTCTATAGATCTGTGAGCCCAGGAGGGATCGTGAAGGTATCTTGAGGTACCTTTCACCTATTTGTAGGGCTATGGGGGTCTTGGAGGAGCCACAGACCTACCAACAGGCTGCATGGAGTATAGAGGAGAAAGTCGTGAGGCCTATTTCTGTTTCGAGTGGTCTAGGAGGGGGTCATCACCCATTTTGATGAGCAGAGAGGATCTGGAGGATGGATGTAGACTCACTACAAAGTTGTGATGGTTTCCAACATTGTTTTAGGTTTGGATCAGGTCGATACCTGCAGAGACATTTGTGTGCAAAATACTTGGCATTGTTTACCAGGTTTTTGAGTTATTACTTGTGTGTTTAATTGTTATGTCGTAGCTGCATAGAAACCCTTAGACATTGTGTTGTTGTTGGAGTTTCCCATTCATAATAAAATGCCCATATTGTCTCTTATATTTCATGAGTATATTGTATGCATACAATATGTTTGACAAAATGTCCATGGTCAAGTTACATGTAACTATTTGTTAAAAAGTTGTTAATCAACAATAGACATTGTGTGCAAAATATTTGACAAAAACGCACACCATAAACTATAATATCCTAGCATATCTCTATTAGGGATATTGCAGTGTTGTCAGAGCCGATGATCTTGCCAACCTGTGATTTCATTAATTCTTGGAATACGTGGGCGTGGAGGACAACCTATTCTAGGGATAAAATCACCAGAGGAAGAAGAAACATAAAGGGACCAATGAGAAACAGGAAACACAGAAGACAACTTAGAGGAGATGACGCTCCAGATACTAAATAAGTTGGTCAAGGGACAGAATGAGGCATCCCAGAGATAAGTAGAGACAACTAGGCTCCAATAGCAAACCCTTGAGGTACTCACACAACTGGTGAGTCAACAAGGGAACCCTCTAGGTGCGGGATAGGGTGGACCCAGTGGATCCTGTGGAGGTGATAAATCTCATGCAGAGAGTAGCAATACCCGTATTCTAGCATAGAGTATCCTACAGACAGGAAGTAGAAAAGTACCTAGACCGCTATTGCCACCATTCCTTAAGGAGCATCCTATAGGAGCACATGGGCAACGGAGTCCAGTTGACGAGGTCAACACCTCCTTCAAGGAGTATCAGGCACTAGAGGAGGAGGTTTAGGTAGCCATGTATTACAACAACTACTACAACCTTAGGATGAGAAACAAACCTGGGACATGCTAGAGTTAGCAAAACTTTGATCTTCTATGCAAATTGGGGAAGTTGACTATCTCATCTTTTGACGGATCTAACAAGTGCACAACCCGAGCATGGGTACATAAGTTGGACACTTACTTCCAGCTTAATCTGATGAGAGAGGTTGAGGTAATTAAAKTTTCCACCTTATACTTGGATGGAGAAGCTCATGAGTGGTGGTACCATGGGCTAGTGACATTAGGACATTCCAACATTTACATCATACGAGGATTTCACCCAGAGGTTAATGGATAGGTTCTATAAGAAGGATCCTGAGATCCACTTCARGGAGTTGGCACAGTTGAGGCAGACAGGTACACCAAAGGAATACATCACAAAATTTCAGAAGATGGCACTCATGGTGACTGATATTTCGGAGCAGAGGTTAGTGATGTTATTGATGGAGGGCTTAACCGAACCATTGAGAGGATGGGTGAAGGCTCTTAGKCCAATCACATTACATGATGCTATTATGAGGACCAAGGACATGGATGGTACAATTCCCAAGAAGATGCAAGTGAAGCCATTTATTCCACAGAAGGGTTAGGTGAGGAAGCCTCCCCAGAAGCCATGAACACGGAAGGACGAGATGGATGAGGAGAATCGAAGAGAGATGAGAAGAAACAATCTTTGCTACAGCTGGAAAGAGACTTGGGAATCAGGTCACCATTGTATGGGGAAGGGGGAAATATATTACATAGAGGTGTTTTTTGATGAGGAGGATGGTGGTGAGGACGAGACAACTCATATACAGGACAGTGGACAAAGAAGTGGCAAGGTAGAGACGCCTCATCTTGAGATTGAAAAAGAGAATTTGTTGCAAGAAGGGGTCAAGAGAGTGACCATTGCCACACTTTTAGAAGTTCCTGAGTATTATACCTTCAAGATCAAAGGCATTTTGCAGGGAAAAAGAGTTGTCACTCTGATCGATGGTGGGGCTACCCATAATTTCATCGACGCAACACTGGTTGCTAGGAAACACATTCCCACAGAGGAATTTGAGGGATTCAACGTGGTGGTAGCAGATGGGTACAACATGGCTTGTACTTAGAGGATCAGAGGGTTGGATTTGACATTGGGAAACTATACGTTGACCGATGAATTTTATGTGGTAGACTTAGCAGACACCAGTGTGGTGCTGGGAGTGCAGTGGTTATATTCCCTTGGATATTTCAAAATGAATTATCATATCATGAGGATGGAGTTCATGAACACAAGGGGTCAATGAGTTGTTTTGATAGGTATGTCGTCAAGAGCACCCATGGTCGTGTCCAACAAACACATGGAGGCCATCTTTAGACATGGTGATGTGGCATGTGCAGCGGAGTGTTTGATCAAAACATAGAAGCCATCACGGGATCACCAACATTATCATGTAGACATACATGAGCTACTTGGGAAGCACGACAAAGTGTTTGGGCCTCTACCCACACGGAGACCACCTGACATGGCATTTGAGTATGTCATTGAGTTAGAGGAGGGGGAAAATCTCGTGATCACTAAACAATATAAGCATTCAAAGAAGTTTAAGGATGAGATTGAGAAGGTCATACATGAGTTGTTGTAGATGGGGCACATTAGGCCTAGCTCTAGTGCCTTCACTTCTTTAGTGGTACTATTGAAGAAGAAGGATGGAACGATGCAAATGTGCATCAACTACAGGGCACTGAACAAGAAGACCATCAAGAATCGATACCTGATACCAAGGATCGATGAGTTGATAAATGAGTTGCATGAGGCAGTGTACTTCTCAAAGATTGATCTTTGATCAGGGTACCACCAGATCCAGGTCAGAGAGGAGGACATCTACAAAACAACCTTCAAATGTCACTATGGGCATTATGAGTTTATATTCATTCCTTGCAGGTTGACTAATGCACCAAATACCTTTTAGTGATGTATGAACCATATCTTCAACAAGCAGTTGAGGAAGTTCTTACTGGTGTTCTTCGATGATATATTGATTTACAATAGGACTTCGTAGGATCATCTGAGGCATGTTGATGAGATTCTCAGCATCATGGGGGAGCAGTCATTGTTTTCCAAGGAAGAAAAATGTGATTTTGGGTTGACAAAGATTTTCTATCCAGGGCATGTAATTGGAGTTAAAGGGGTACATGTTCATGAGGAAAATATCTAGATGATTTTTTACTGGCCCACACCTAGGTCACTTATAGATTTGCAGGGGTTTTCAGAATATGCAACTATTGAAGGCACTTCGTGAAAGGATTTTCACAACTTGGTGTACCATTGAAGGATCTCACCAAAAAGGGAGCATTCAGATGCTCAGAGGAGGCGCAAACAACATTTGATAGGATGAAGAAGGTGATGAGCACTTACCTAGTGTTATCACTTCCATACTTCTCTCATCCATTTGTGTTGGAGTGTGATGCATCCAGAGAGGGGATAGGAGCGGTGTTGATGCAAAATCCGCATCCCATAACCTTCGAGAGAAGGAAGCTAAGGGATCCAGAAAGGCTCTAGTCCATCTATGATAAGGAGATGTTGGCCATCATGCATGCATTGGCCAAATTCAGACAATACCTGGTGGGAGGATGCTTTGTGGTAAGAACTGACCACAATAGCCTGAGGTATTTCTTGGAGCAAAGAGACTTGAGCGAGAGGTAGTAGAAATGGGTGAGCAAGTTGCATGCATATGACTTTTACATTGAGTATGTAAAGGGAAAGAAAAATGTAATTGTTGGCGCCCTTTCCAAGAGACCTTCATCTTTTTCCATGACAGAGATCTCAATGGATTGGAAGTCCATTCTCTTGGTGAAATACTACAAGAATACATTTGTTTGTTAGTTGATGGAGGGCATTACTTAGGATGAACGATACAGGGTAGTGGATGACATCATCTACTACAAGGATAGGATTTATCTTGTCCCTGAGTCCACACTCAAGGATACAATTATGAGAGCAATACATGATGCACCATTGGCAGGGCATCCGGGATATCTTAAGACCTACAGAAAGGTGAGGGAGGGATTCTCTTCGAAGGGTCTCAAGGAGGATGTTATATGGTATCTTAGGGAGTGCATGAATTGTCAGGAGAACAATTCAGATCTCACACATCCTGGAGGTTTGCTATAATCATTACCTATTCCAGAGTAGAAGTGGGAGATCATTTCCATGAACTTCATTACAGGGTTGTCGAAGCTACAGGTCAAGGACTGTATCTATGTGGTGGTGGAAATGTTGACCAAGTATGCACACTTATTTTCTGTTCCTTCAGAGTATAACACAGCTCAGGTGGTAAAACATATTCTTCATGGAGGTGTTCATAATACATTGTCTTCCTAGATACATAGTCAATGATCGAGACAACAGGTTTCTCAATGCATTTTGGAAAGAGTTGTTCAGGTTATTAGGGACATAGTTGACACCTAGTACCAACTATCATCCTCGGACGGATGGACAAACAGAGATATTAAACAAATGGATTGAGGGATACCTACATAACTACATGTCGGGACAACAAAGGGCTTGGATAAAGTGGTTTCATCTTGGGGAGCATTGTTATAATGCCACTAATCACATGTCCATCGAGATGAGTCCATTCAGGGAATTATATGGCTATGATGCTCCATCATTTGTGGATTTGGAATTTGGGGAGAGTAGGGCCCCCAAGGACAAGGATTGGTTACAACAGAACCAAGAAATCTTGAGAGTCTTGAAGGAGAACTTACAGGTCACCCAGAATCGACAAAAGATGTATACAGATAAGCACAAGGTAGAGCACAACTTTGAATTTGGGGATCTAGTATTTTTGAGATTGCATCCGTATAGACAGTCCTCACTAAAGAGGAGTGACGTAGAGAAGTTGAAGAATTGTTTCTATGGACCATATAGGGTGATCAAGAGAGTTGGAGAGGTGGCATATGAGTTGGGGTTGTCGGAGGGTAGCAAGATTCACAACGTCTTCCATGTGTCTTGCCTCAAGAAGGCGTTGGGACAATAGGTTACCACCTAAGCATATCTTTCTCCACTGGATGAGGAAGGGCAGTTGGTTCTGACAACATAGAGGATAATTGATGTTTGAGAGAGGAGGCTAAGGAGCAGAGTCATTCAGGAGTACCTGATCATATGGAGAGGTTTTCTCACAGAGGATGCCACTTGGGAGGGAGAGTATATCTTACAACACCTCGATTTGGAATTGCTTGAGGAAAAACAATATCGGGAAGGGAGGATTGTAATGTTCCCTTCCTGTTGATCGCAATGGAGGATAACTTAGTATCCTATACGACTCTCATAGGCTACAATCACTAGAAAAAAAGGATTCACGGGAATTTATTTAGTGTCATTTGGTTAGAATATGTATGTTCATAAAGTGACATTAAATAAAAAGGTAAATTATTAATCACTTAAACATTAAAAAGTGATTTTGATTTTTAATGTTTAAGTAAATATTAAAGGAGAAAGAAGGGTGAGGTTTGATTTGAGCAAAAGGGGAAAGATCTAGAAGGCTCGAAGGAAGAACAAAAGGAGGGGTAGCACTTCACTTTGGAATTATGATTTGATCTCATATTTGGAGTTCTCTTGATAGCTGATTTTTTGTTGGGGTTTTGACAAAACCCTTCCACACATAAGTTTGGTTTCAGTGGTGAAATACCCACCCTAGCTAGACCAAGAGGCGGATCCACCTAGGATTTCCATCAGAGCTTCATCACATTGATTATTTTGAGTTTGGAGGAGTATCGATCTGATTAGGAGGGTTTTGGAGCACCCTTGAGGAGGCCAATCTTCTATGTTTGCAAGAGTATGGCTATTTTGGTGGAACCTTGAGGGTTTTACAGTCTTGGGAGGCCGCTAAGGGTCTCTTGGAGGGCATGATATCTCCATTTATGTAGATCTCTGAGCCCAGGAGGGGTCGTGAAGGTATATTGAAGTAATGTCCACATGCTTGCAAGGTTACTAGGGTCTTGGAGGAGTTGTGGACCTACCAGCGAGCCGTATGGAATATAGAGGAGAAGGTCGTGAGGCTTGTTACTATGTTGAATGGTCTAGGAGGGGGATGTAAGTTGTTTTAATGAGAAGAGAGGGTTTGGAGAAAGGAAAAAGACTCAGTGCAAAGTTGTGAGGGTTTCCAACACTGTTTTAGGCTTGGATTAGCTCGGTACCTTCTACTGCAAAGACATTTGGCATTGTTTACCATGTTTTTGAGTTATTACTTGTGTGTTTAGTTGTTAAGTTGCAACTGCATAAAAACCCTTAGACATTATGTTGTTGTTGGAGTTTTCCATTCATAATAAAATTCCCATATTGTCTCTTATATCTTGGGAGTATATTGGATGCATATAATATGTATGACAAAATGTCTATGGTCAAGTTACATGTAACTATTTGTTGAAAACTTGTTAATCAACAATAGACATTGTGTGCAAAATATTTGACAAAAACACACACCATAAACCATAATATCCTAGCATATCTCTACTGGGGATATTAGAAGTTCTTTATCTATCTAGTTCTTTCCTATCTAGTTTTATGCTTTAGCTCGCTTCACACTAGGTTAAGTTTACTTAGGGACCTTTTCACTATATCCATATGGGTTGTCTTTTTAGTCTCTTGAGTGGTAAATCTTATATATACTCACCCATTTATCTCATATGATCATCTCATTTTCATTGTATGCTTTGTATTCTCTTGAGTAGAATACATTCATTCTTTCTCATTTCTAATTTATAGATTGTCTTTTCTTCATTCATTTGCATTCTTGGGTGGAGTTTTAGCCAAATATTACATGGTAGCAAAGTTGTTGTGAGTTGTGGGTTAGAAATAGTTTTAGAAATATGAGTGTAGATATATTTTTCTGAAGCACACGAATATTTTTCTTTTATATAAGATATTTAACATCCTTTAATAATTTTATGTAATTAAATTGTACAATATCAATATTTAATATTAATACTTTAGTATTGAAAATAATCTTTTTAGATAATGTTAGATAGTTGATATGGATCACCATCCATAAACAATCGCAATCTTGAGCCCGCCAGCCCTGGAATCCGTGTGTCAATTTGTATATCGCGGAACTCTAAGTGTTGTTTGGAGGACACAAAACAATATAAGTGCAATGTTGAGTCAACTAGCCCGCAAGTCCACCTGTCAATTTGTATATCGCGAAACTTTGGGTGCTATTTGTAGGACACAGAACAATAGAGGCCCAATTTTTAGCCCACCATCCCAAGAACCCGCGATCCAAAAAGTGGCTAAGTATGGAGTGTGGGATTTCTACATGCTCTATAAAATCTCATTTCCATACTTTATAAAAGTACATATTTAGTATATATTACTCTTTTTTCGAAACATTTCTAGGTGCAGAAGTTGGCGGATTCACGTCTTCAGATTTCACTTACTTTTATATCACCAGCCCGACCAACTGCTTCCCCGTTTCATATTGTACAAATTTTTTTGTATAATTAAATTGTACAATATCAATATTTAATATTAATAATTTAGTATTGAACCTAATGTTTTTAGATAATGTTAGATAGTTGATAGGGATTGCCATCCATAAACAATCGCAATCTTGAGCTTGCCAGCCCTCAAGTTTGTCTATCAATTTGTATATCACAGAACTCCAAGTGTTGTTTGGAGGACACAAAACAATAGAAGTGAAATGTTGAGTTAGCCAACCCGCAAGTCCGCCTGTCAATTTGTATATCGCAGAATTCAGGGTGTTATTTGTAGGGCATGGAACAATAGAGGACCAATTTTGAGCCCGCCAGCCTAAGAACCCGCAATAAAAAAGTGGCTAAGTATGGAATGTGGGATCCATGCATGCTCTATAAAATCTTATGTCCATACTCTATAGAAGTACACATTTAATATGTATTACTCGTTTTTCGAAAAATTTCTAGGTGCGGAAGTTGGCGTATTCACGTCTTCAGATTTCACGTACTTTTATATCGCTAGCCTGACCGACTGCTTCTCTGTTTCATATTGTACAAACTTTTTGGCTTGCGGTTTTCCGAATAGGCGAGTTATCGGATAGGCGGGTTCAATATTGTGTTTCCATTGTTTCAACGCTTGCAAACAACACCCTAACTTCCGCGATCTACAAATTAGCAAACAAATTGAAATAAAAGAATATATACTATGTGAAGTCTAATGGAACAATCATATGAACGCGAGGACATTAAATTCAAATTCGTCTTTGTTATACTTGCGGTGAAGCTAACAGTACAAAAATTTTACTTAAACATCAAAAAAATGTTTTTCTTGTAACTTTTCGACCCTTCTCTTATACAAACAGATCCTGGAAACTATAAACATCACTCTCTGTATCTATTCCTTGATTGAAGAACCTGTTAACATGTTTAATGCACTCCATAGTTACTGCTAAGACCATCAATGGTGCTTTCTTACAACAATTCCCACTTCTGAAAATTGCCATCCGCTTTCTCTTTTTCCCTCTACTTTCCCTTTCTTTACTTACTCGTTTTTCGGAAAATGTCTAGGTGCGGGATTTGGCGGATTCACGTCTTCAGATTTCTATTGTTACTTTTATATCACCAGCCCGACCGACCGCTTCCCCATTTCATATTGAACAATTTTTTTGATTTGCGGGTTCCCGCATAGGCGAGTTCAACATTGTGTTTCCATTGTTCTATCGCCTACAAATAACACCCGCACTTCTGCGATTTACAAATTAATAAACAAATTCTCCTTCATCTCGTATGCTTTCGCTTTCTGTTTACTTGGTCCTTTTTCTGAATGTCTCATGCTTTTATATACAACACCCGATGTTCAACAATATACAAATTTCCCTCTCGACATTGCGTTTCCATTGTTCCCCTACGCACAAACAACACTCGAAATTCCGCGATATACAAATTGACGGTCGATATCTTTCACTGAGCTGCAATATGACCATCGGCCCCTCACGTCTTCTGGGTATATCTTCTGCCCCCTTTTTTTGTAACCCGCCCGACCGCTTTCCATACTTGGGCATTTCTTGGAATCTGTTTCGCGGGTTGGCAGGTGGATGAAATGTACAATGCTTGGTCGCTCTTCGCCATCACCACTACTTATTTCCATATATGCAATTATTAATCTTTAATGCTAGTAGTTCATGCTAAATGTAATATTGTTGCTAATATGTACTTTCCTAACGCTAATATAATCTCTCTCTCTCTCTCTCTCTCTTTGGGTTTCCCCACATTGGGGTTTTCCTTAGCTAGTTGCCTAAATTTATGAGTTTTACATGGATGTGTGATTGTTATTCATTGTTATTTTTCCGCTGCAAAAGTGCTTAGCAATGTGTATTTCTTTTTATGGTATTTTCTGAATGTGGGTTAATACATTTTAGAGTTCATTTAAGACAGTTATCTCTAGGTTTCTAAGTGTATGAAAGAATTTGTGTATGTTGATTTTGTCATTAAATTCCTACATATCAACCATCAACGTAGCCCTGAGCCCAAGGTTCACCATAGGAACATGGATCTCCATAAGATTATGCAACATATAAGTCATGTAACCGTGCCTCACATGTGTGTGAAGAGTGCCCAAGTGGAACCTCATGTTTTCAAAAACGCCTCCATCAATCCATCGGTAATCCTCCACACTAATGTCCTTGCCAAAAATGATGTGAAGTGCTTGAGCAAGGTACAACAAGGTGTAGGGCCTCTGAATCTCTCTCTCCCAACCTGTGTCTGCCACTAAACTCCAAGAATCCTTTAACTAGTGGGATAAGAAAGTCCATGAAAATTTGAAATGAACCATGTAATATGTAAGAGGGTGCATATTATGTAGTAAATGTAAGCCAAGCAACCACAAGGGAGGCATGTACACACCACTATCAATTCCTTCAAAGTCATGGGAGATTGTTCCTATAGATTCCATTGGAGGACTTTTGCAAAACAAGGAATAGTCATGACTACTTGTATGTGGTTGGAGATAGATTTAGCAAGATGCATGTTCCAATTGCTTGTAACAAGACCATAGATACCAAACATGTAAACAATATGTTCTTTGAGCATTTTTGGGGTCATTTTGGATTTCCTAAGTCCATTATTTAAGATAGGGATACAAGGTTCTTGAGCATATTGTGGAAGACTTTTTAAGATAAACTATATACTACGTTGAGTGGGTCTAATTCATTCCATTCTCAAACTAATGACTGAACTAAAGTAGTCAATACAAAATTGGTACATTTATTAAGAGGATACCATGATAGGCATCCTAACACATTGGATGAAAGCGTACCTCACATACAAAATTCCTAAAATAAGACAATTCATTCCTCTACCAATATGGTGCCATTTGAAGTGTGCTTTTGGTATCTATCTCATCTCTACCTGATTTGGCATATGGAGATGAAAAGGGTAAAGAAGGTGTTTCAAACAAAAGAAGAAGGAAAAGCTGATTTTTTTTTTCAAAATCATAAGGAAAGTTCTTCATCAAGTCCAAGAGATGTCGCAAAAGACACAAGAAAAGTAGGCTAGAGATGACCATCATAGAAGGAGCACAAGTTTCAAGCAGGTGGAAAATTTTGGTTACATGATTTATACATTAGTTGTAATGGTTGAAAACTTAAATTATATGAGCCAAGAAATCTAAATCAAGAAGGTGGTATTGAATAAATCCTACACCAAGGGTAGAAGACAGTTTCAAACACATGGAGAGAAGTCGAAGAAAATTTGAGATTGGAAAAGAACTTTAGACCCAATAGATCAGGAAAACATGAATATTGGTGAATTGTTCAAAATATCAAACTCTAACAAATGCCAAGTGGTTTTAAATAGAGAAGGTGAGGGAATCGTTTCCTCATCTTATTAAAAAGTATCTTTTGTGGGACCAAAGCCTTCCCATTAATAGGTCATATAAAGACAATGATATTACTTCAATGCAAAATTCCAAGGCAAGAAAAAATATCAAGAGTAAATGTGCAGTATGTGATTTCCTTAACTACCACGTCAACAACCAATTTCACTTCTAGTATCAAGAAGAGAATGATCCTTTTCTTTCATGTTCCTAGAATTCACCCAATGCGTGATAGACGTTGACCATTACCATGGGAAGCACAAAAAGAGAGGGAAGTAAATGAGATGGGTTCTAATCAATGTTTTGATCATTCCAAGGCATAAACTCACAACTAGAGAAGGTGTACAACAATCCAAGGAATGTTGAGGAGTCTTGGAACATCAATAAAGTTCATTTAACATCATCGTAATCCATTACTGTGACTCATTTTTTCATACTAGCCTTGTACATGCTCAATTCAGAAGAGGAAATAAAGTCATTTGTTGATTCCTCCATGGGGATGTTTTCCATAAGGGTTTTATAAATTTATACTATGTATATCTAGTCTATTGATACATGAATGTGGTTTTTAGCTCAATTTCATAAGGTGTGGTGTTCATCTCCTTCAACTAGGTTTGACCTGTTATCGCACAAGTTGTAGGTTGGGAAAAGCACGACCCAACCACCAAGTGGTGACAACTAAGGGACATTATACCCAATGTCACCTCCATATAGGTATTGCGCTTCAAGGGTGAATAGGCCACTCTAGGGAGGCGATCCCAATGACCATGGGGGATTGAGACGGACAGAAGGAAAGGAAAAGAAGTATCCCCCTAAAGGTCAATGATGAAAGAGAAAAGTGGCTTTCATGACTCCTCTCTGGGTGGTTTAAGGTTTCCAAGTCTTTGGGTATCTGCAAAAGTGTTTGTACTTGCCAGAGACAATAGAAAATCCACACTTGCATATAATATGTTAGGTGGACAAGCAAGTTAAGGTAACTGTCCCTAATTTGCAGCGATCAAATAGTATCAGCTATCAGCAATATAATAATAATAGAAGTTGCAATTAAATCTGCTACAAGTTCAGTTAAACATACAATAGGTGAAACAACAATGACTAGTCTAGCTTGCACAAAATAGTATGAAACTTGAGCAGTCAAACAAGGTTGTTATGAAACAGTTCTGTAGAGATAATTTCCAGCCTTATGGCCGTAACAAATAATTCATTACGACAACAAAATTACCCTATGAAACTTGCCCAAAGATTGACCAAAAAGTGCATTATAACAAGTAAAACATGAGGGAAAAGTTTTAGCTTAAGTCTAGGGTTAGTTTGTGAGTTATTAGGGTTAGAAAAGTTAGGGTTTCTTCAACCTTATGGCTGTAGAGTTAGAATTATAACAACAACAAAAGTTGTCGGTAAAAGGGGATGCCTCAATGAGGAAAGTTAGTTCATAACATGGAGAAGAAAGTCCAAGTGCAAGAGCTTCAAAAGAATGACTTTTCATGTTTCCCAAGGCAAAAATGTATTTCTCCAATGCAACAAGTGATGACTAGTGCCTTTAATGGTTGGGTTAATGGATCAAGAAAAGAATAAGCCAGAGGTACTACCTTCTTTGTGGGTGTAAACCCTTTTACTCCCCAAGGCAAGTATTTCTAGTTAGGGTTTAGACTAAGAGGGTGTATGCCCTTATACTTCTCTTACTAAACCCTTGCTAAATCAACACTACTTAAAAAAAATTATGATGGAGGCTAAGGTAGGGGTGTATGCCCTTATACTTCCTAGCTATCTCTAGCAAGATAACCTTGACTTGAAATACAAATGATAGCACATGCATATTTTCTTACCAATTCAAGGAATAAATGTTAAGATAAACTACCACAATAGCAAGAGAAAAAGCCTTCCAAGGCTAGCGCATACTTCCACCAACTAATAACCATAAAAAATAGCCACACAAGAGAACAAGAGAAAAATAGCCAAAGATAGCGCAAGTCGTTCCTTAGTAGCTCTCACAATGGAGAGGCAATGTTATGAAATGATTTGAGTTTGATCTCAATTTATACAAAACTCTTAAACACAATTTGTCCACATAATTTTAGGGTAAACCACAAGAAAAGGGGTCAACAGCCCTAATCTTGCCCCTTTACAAAATAATATTTAACAATTCACTCTAAAATTTTCTTTTTTCATAAATGAAACCCCAAAACAAGAGGATGTCTCCCCTTTAAGGGACTTTTTGGCACTTTCAAGAAGTCGTTGGGGTAGTAGATGCATGGCTAGGCCTCCAAATCCCACTTGTCACTCATCCAAGTCCTCTCTTGATGGTCTTCAAGCCTTCTTCCTTCAAAACGTGCAACATGTCATTGAAAAACATCTTCACCACCAAACCCTAGCCCTTTTAGGTGACGTCAAGCTTCCAAGGAGACGTTTTGCCTCTCCTAGGAAATTTGTTTGGCATGGGAGGGATAGGTTATATCTTCCAAGTCGCCTTCCAGGCCTCCAAAGTCAATTCTTCGTGATCTGGCATCTGGGCCCTTGGTACCCATCCTGTGGGCTTGAAGCTCCAAGGAAAACCAAGCTAGGCTTGTTCTTCCAAAATTGTTCACCAACTAGGTCCTACAAAGACAAATAAGCACGCCCTCCAAAGATCTCAAGTCAAAATATCATGGTGAGTAAATCAAATCAATAAATGAGCCACCTCAGCATGTGCATCAAAGATTACACAGTCAAACAATTGCTCAAAGACATTATAGAAATTGCCAAGCTTGGATATGGGAGGGTTGATGACGTGTCTTATTGGGTAGATCTTTCCCTAGGTCAAGGAGTGTTTCCCAAGTGATCCCTCTCTAAGCCATGTGAAGTAGATTAAGTGGTCATGGACTCACTGGGCATGGTGTTCATAACATACAAGGGGTTGTAGTGTCTCATTCATGGGTGCCTTTGTAGAGGGTGTGTGGCACCTTTGTTTGCAAAGCATTTTTTCCAAGCCCATCTTTTTGCCATTCTTTGTTTCTTTTATGTTTTAAGGAATGAGTTGAAGGCCATTGTCCTGGCGTGGTGTCCAAATAATGACAATGTCACTCACAAATATCTCGCGGAAATGAGAAGGATGGCTCGTGATGAGACCCCCTCTCTCAGTTGTGTAACTAAGAATCGCTACCCTGGCTTGGTGACCATATGATGGTAATGTCATACTGCTAAATACCCATGATCATGATAGGTCGGCTCATGATTAGACCTCCTATCCTCCAACTAACCCCCTAACCATTCATTATCATTTATTATTGTAGGTCACCCTTTTCTTACAAAGAAGCATTTCATTGATTTCTCAAAGTATTCTTGGGCAAAGCATCTAGAAGGTCTATATATAGGATTTTATCTTTTTATCCAACAACAATTCCTTTGGGCCTTCAGCCCCTTCTTCCCATGAAATGAGGGGCAACCCCTTCTTGGGTCAATACACCCTAAAATCCCAAGAGATAAGGAAAAGGGGGTTTTTGATGATGGAACGTGGTAAGTATGGTAGGGAACGGTACGATGGCTCTTCAAGGGAGTTCCTAGTAGCAAACCCATTCTTGAGGAAGACCACTTACTATGGCACAATGTCAACCACCAAGGTGAAACGAGGAAAAAAGCATAATGTCCAAGCATATGTCATTAAATCTAAAGCAGTATAACATACAACATACTCAAAATGCCTCAAATATTGAAATGACACTCAATATAATACTTGACTTGTACCTCATGGAGCAAGGCCCAGTACCTTTCGAAAGCCAGCTGGTGTGGTGGATGCCATCCTGAAAATCCTGACCTCTGTGGTGGTGAGAATGGTCTCCATCTGTGTAAGTGGATGCTACAAGCTGCCTCCCTCTCAATACTCCCATGTCTGCAACTTGAGGGCCTCGAGACATCGCCTCCTTAGTTATCCCTAAAAGTTGGGGATAACATGACCCTTACCTCTCTATAAGCCATGCCCCAAACATCCCTTGAGGTAGATCATTCATGTAGTCCTGACCCCAAGGTTGACCCTAGGAACAAGGATCTCCATCAGATGATGCAATGTATAATTCATGTAACCATGCTTCACATGTGTGTCAAGAGCACCAAAGTGGACCCTCATGTCTTCGAAAAATCCTCCATCAATCCATCGGTAATCATCCACACCTTTTCCCTTGCCACAGATGGTGAGAAGTGCTCATGCAAGGTATAACAAGGTGCATGGCCTCTGAAATATCTCTCTTCCAACCTGTGGTTGCCACTAAAATCCAAGGATCCTTTGACTGACAGGGTAAGAAAGTCCATGAAAATGTGAAATCAACCATGCAAGTATGTAAGAGGGTGCATATTGTGTAGCAAATGTAAACCAAGCAACCACAATAGAGGCATGTACGCACCACTATCAATTCCTTTAAAGCGATGGGAGAGTGTTCCTATAGATTTCATTGAAAGAATTTTGCAAATAATGAATAGTCATGACTACTTGTATGTTGTTGGAGATAGATTTAGCAAGATGCATGTTTCTGTTATCGCGGGATTTGTAGTTGTGCAAAGCCCAACACAAGATTACCAAATCTTGTGTAACTACAAGATTTCCTACCGCTGTCACCTTAGTAAGAGATCCCCATGTTTTAGTGATGGAGGAGGTCCACCACAGGGGAGGCTTCCCCGATGACCTCAAGGGAACAAAGTAGCAAGTATTGTAGCTAAGCATATCACCCCCTCTCTTGATCACCTAAGTCGAAAGTCTACGTTTGGGAAATTGAGGAGATAGAAGATGTTTTGGTACCTGCCTAGAACGAGAACAAATTACAGCATGTATATGATGTTTCCAAGTGCCAATGTGCAATATAATCCTCAAGAGACAATAGGCAATGAAAATTAATGATAGCTAGTACAAAATTGCTGCAATTTAACATTTTACAATAGAAATTATGGTTTTGTAACAACAAGAAGAAAATTAGATTAGAATTGCATGGAATAACAAGGAAAATTCAACAAATATTTAGTAGATCAATATCCAACTATTCCAAGCAATTTTTTAGTACGATAGCTTGTTGTTAGAGTGGTGTATGCAACAAATTAGAGTGAATTAGATGGTTGTAGCAATCTTTTGCAACGACAATGAGTAAATTAGTGAGCTAGTACAAGTTAGAGTTATCAAAGTTAGTATAGAGCTTGAGAGAACGATAGAAGAGAGTTGTTTGATAACTTACTTCACTAGAGAGCAAGTAGATTAGTGTCTTTAGGGATATGGAGTCCTTTACAAAAGAAATATAATGTAATTGGAGAATGGTAATAGCAAGATACAAGAGGTAGGGTTTGATATCTAAGGTGCTAGCACATTAGGGCCTTAGATTTCAAGCCTTAAAGAGAAAGGTTACTAGAGAGCAAGCACTTTTGGGCTCTAGCAACATTTTATCTCTTCTTAAGTTCTTGAAGCAAATAATAATCAAGAGTCTAGAATCAAACTCCTAAAGTGATAGCACTTTAGGGATTTAGGAGATAATGCTAGGTAGGATTTCCCTCACAAATTGATGGATGAAATTGTCTTTATGAGAGGAGGAAGTGTTATCCCCTAGCCTAGGGATAACTAAGGAGATCATGTTTCGATAGGGCACCCTGAGACCTTCTCCACACCTAACTCATTAAATTGCATAACATCTTTGAACATTTGTCTGGGTTAAAGGGGGTTTGATGCACATGTTTGGGTAATTCAATTATTGGATGTGATTTACATGATATGATCCCTGTGACTTATGAAACCATGGAGGGCGTACTTGTTTTTGTTGCGGGACCTAGCCCAGTGGACAAGTACACATGAGGGAATGATTAACTAGGACCTTCATGGGGGCTTAAAGTCCACAAATGGATGTTGAAACCCTAGCCAAGGGTAAGAAGAAATTGAAGACTTGCACCGGGAGAAAGAAGGGTGTTGCCTTTGGAGGCACCCTAGCAGACCTAGACCCAGGGGTTATTTTTTTCCCACATGGACGTTAGCCCTTGAGGGCCTTGGACGTCACCATGATAGCCCTAGGCGTCATCCAGAGCTAGGGTTTCATCTTGGATGACATTTATGAGGCATTGGCACATATGGGCAGGGTTTCATGCCTTTGGAGGCCCAACATTTCATCTTTCCTTCTCGGTGTTCCATACTTGGGGCTCAACGTCACCCCAAAGGACCATGACGTCACCCCTAGAGTGATTTTTAAATGCAAATTAATTTTATTTTGTCCAGATTTAATGTGTAAAAAACTGGCCAAGTCGACCTAGTAATTTTGAACTGGAATTGTGAGTTGCTACTCTTGTTTAACGCTGATTTTTGCAACTTGGAACAATTTTGGAAGTTTTATGGTGATCTTGCATGGTATTCTCATGATTATTATTGGTGAAAGTAAGTGGAATATGCATTTGTCATCTATTGAATGGTTTATTGTATGGTTTTATTTGCTCATACAAGATTATGAAATTGCATGGTGTATTTAATGCTTGAAGTAAGAAACTTAAGTTGTTACTTTCTTATTTTTTTATATGCCAAGCTTTTCATTGAATTGATCTAGTAACTAGTGAAACCCTAGAGCCCTAAATTGCTAGCACTCTATGGGTTTGGACTTAGTTTTTGTTGCATAAGTTTTACTCCATAAAAATCCTAAGGACAACAAGGCGCTAGGGCCTAGAATTGCCTACACCCTAGCATCTTGTCTCTTGAAGTCGAAGCCTAGGAGGACTTAAGTTACTACTTCTCCTATGTTTTTTTCCTCTTAGACTTTTGTGCATCATCATCATTAATTTGCAACCTTAGAAGAAGTTGTCCTCCTTGACTCCATTACCCTTGAAGGCACTAGTCCTCTTCTCTTACTTCTTGACAAGACTCAACTCAAACTCCTTCACTTCATACTCAAACTCTTTCACTTCATACTCTACTAATTTGCTAACCTAGTCTAGAAATACTAACAGTTAATTTGTTGATGCCAAAATCACTGCTACAACTATCATTTTGCAGCTTATATTAGCCTACTAACCATATAAATCATCCTAGAATTTGTAGAAGGCAGGGTACTATCAATAAGTGTTAAAGTGTATGTTAATTGCCTTTTTAGAGTGCAAATTCTAAAGTTGTTACCATTGTCATAGTTGTTGTTACAACCATTGTTGCAACCCTTAGCAGCCCTAAAATCATCCATAAAACCATTGGGCATTTGTACTAAGAAAACTATAATCATTGGATATTGAAGTAGTGTCTTATTGATTTATTATAGTACTTTTATGAAGTGGTTTCATTATTGTCATCATCATTAATTAATGTTGTTATAAATGTTTGAACAACCATTTAAGTCATTTATTGAATTGTATTTATCTTGAAAAGTGTGAGTGACAAACCATTATCAAGTTTGCAAGACTCTATATCTCTTCCTTGTCATCACAACTTGCACCTTTCAAGATACATTGTTGCTACTGTGATCTCACTTTCATTGTATAGTAACTTGTTTAGGCGGCACATAATTTGTTTAAGAAGTCATTGATTATAAATGTTGCTACTAACGTTTGATGTTTCATTGGTAAAAGGCAGGTACAAACCCATTTTCATTTTCCCTTGTCCCTTTCAACTTCACCAAAGTGACTTCTTCTGTTGAGTGACCTAGAGAGAGGGGTGGGTTTTCACCATATAGTTTTTGCCCTTCATCAACCAACTAGGTCCTGGAACGTCTATCTTGGAGTGAGGTTTTCCTCCTCCAAAAGAGAAAGAGGTACCCTATTGGGGTGATAGTGATAGGGTTACCTCTGTGTACGTCAATCTAGGCATACTTGCCTTTAGGCTTTGGCCAATATAGATTCGACGATAACATGAAGCACTTATGCTCCTCTCTTAGGGTTTTATCCAAGCAATAAATCTTCAATATGAAAAAGTAAATTCACAATAAAGCATTAATGACATGAAAATTGCAGAAATTTACTTACTTCACCAAGACAATGACAAGTACAAACCCTAATTGTAGAACATTCCTCCAAAAATCAGCCAATAGACATCCACACTTGTCCTCCAAAGCCTAGTGCATGAGTAAAAGAGACCAATCACCTCAAAGATAGCGAAAATTTTATATCACTCTCACTTGTGTCCAAGGAAAAGTTGTGATGATTGTTATCCCCATTTTGTGGGATAACTAAGGAGATTATGTCTCGAGGCCCTCAGGTTGCAGATATGGAGTGCCAAAAGACTACATGAACAACAATATCCATTTTCACAGATGGAGACCCTTCTCACCACCACATAGGTCATAGATTTTTCAAATGGTATCCACCACACCAACAGGATTTCGAGAGGCATTGGGCCTTGCTCCATGAGGTACAATTTAGGTATTATGGTGAGTGTCATTTCAATATTCGAGGCATTGAGTATGTTGTATCTTAGACTGCTTTAGATTACATGACATATGCTTGGACATTATGCTTTTTTCCATGTTTCACCTTGGTGGTTGACATTGTGCCCTAGTAAGTGGTCTTCCTCGTGACTGGATTTGCTACTAAGAATTCTTTTGAAGAGCCATCATATCGTTCTCGACTATACTTATCACTTTTCATCACTCAAACCCCCCATTTCCTTATTTCTTGGGATTTTAGGGTGTATTGACCCAAGAAGGGGTTGTCCCTCATTCTATGGGAAGAAGGGGTTGAAGGCCCAAAGGGATTGTTGTTGGCTAAAAGATAAAAGCCTACTTATATACCTTCTAGATGCTTCACCCAGGGATCACCCAAGAAAGCAATGAAATGTTTATTTGTAAGAAAAGGGTGACCCACAACAAATATATTATGAATGCTTAAAAGGTTAGTTGGAGGATAGGAGGTCTCATCATGAGCCGACCTATAATAATCGTGGATATCTAGTGGT
>JASDQU010010543.1:134237-146186 GCA_032191745.1 Picea mariana | reverse complement strand
GGCGTGAGGGGGGGGGGCGCTGCCCCATAGCCTAGGTTTTAATATCTCGTTGTACTAACACAACTAGTGCTAATCACAACATGAAGAGAAACAAGTTTTTAACGATTGGTGAGAGAATTTCATGGAAATCAAGACCTTCCAAATACCCTTCTGCTACCATTCATGCTTTGGACCTTTCATCTTTTAATATGTCTGATTTTATAAAAGGAGATTCATCAAACACTGCATCTCTGTCCATGATGATTATGCGGGTAGTAGGATCCCACAGTCTACACCCCTTAACATCATCACCATATCAAAGATCTACCTATTTGATTTGGATCCTGTTGTCGCCTTATACACACCTGGGAGACGTGGAAGAAATCTTCAATCCACTCGGTGTGTCCTTGGGGGCAAGTGAGAGTTAAGGTGTTGTCACCTAATTCTCAACTCCTCTGTCTAGGCCAACTCCTATCGAAGCCAAGGGGGGTAGTCCCTAACAAAATACTAAGGCTTAAACTAAGCTAAATACAAAAAATTAAATCTAGGAGTTTATTATTCATTCAACAATCAACCATAAACTGATAAAACATGAAGTAAACGTTCACCACGATATATAATCAATAAGAATATACTTGCATCAAAACGATACTGAGAAACAATTGTTAGATGCAAGTTTCATTTAAATTATTTCCAATAGATAACCAAATTGAAGATGAAGCCTATGGCTTTGCTGAGTGTGAAATGAGACCCAGAAAAGATTCAAATAGTGCATGCTAGTTTAATTAGGACAATCTCTAAGTTGTGTTATTCATCTAAGACCTCTACCCTGGGTGGAGTGTGTTAAGTCAGGGGGAAACTTTGAGATCTAGGTTCTCTCCTTGTTGGACCTATGACACACCCCGTCGGTAAGTCTATAAGATTGGCGAATAACGAACGAAGAGGCCACATTCAATTTTGCACACAAAGAGTGGGGACCCCAACTTTAATCCCCACTTCACAGGTTTCAAAACTCTTTTAATAACACCAAATCCCTTAACTAAAACACTCAAGATAAAATTAACACGACATTTTCATCACATCACACTTTACTGCTTTATGTTTGGCACTGGTCTTTAAAGTTTATCTCTGTCTTGTTTAATAAGTGCAAATGCTTGTCTTTATTTGATAATTCATAAAGCTCATGGTTGATGATGTAGACAGTATCCTTTTTGGTTAAATATCATGTGGTGCTAAATTTATCTTGTGATTAAAAGTTTTATTTCAAGCAATAAACTCCTAGAATAAAGTTTTCTTTCTTTCTTAGTTTAGAAAGCCTTAGTTTTATTTTGTAGGGACTACCCCCCTTGGCTTCGCTAGGAGTTGGCTTAGACAGAGGAGTCAAAGATTAGGTGACAGCACCTTGACTCGAGACTTGCCCCCAAGGACACACCAAGTGGATTGAAGGTTTCTTCCACGTTAACCCAGGTGTGTATTAGGACGACAACATTTTTGGCGTCGTTGTCGGGGATAAACCTTTCTTTTCTCGAATCACGACTTTTGTTTTCGTTTTTGCCTTTTGCTTTGTTTGATGCTTCTTGTTTGTTTATAATAAACTTGATCATCTGGCGACTCCACTTCAAAATAATTTGACAAAGTATTCTGCAAGGAGGAACTCATGGTTTGCTTAGCTTCATCCTTAAACCCGAAGGTGTTTTTGGAGGAAATTAGGCAAGCTTTCTTCTCGTAGGATCCTTTGTAATTTTTGGGTCCCAGTCCATTTCTGTTAGACCTTTCTTTTTTTAATAAAGTCTAGAAATGGATGATCTTTATAAACCTATTGATTTTCTGCAATAAGTGGGTTTCCACATTTAATTCCAGAAAAAGAAATTGAAAATTTGTCTTATTTTCAAATTAATAAAGTGGAATATGCTAGACGACATGCTCAGAGAGTTACACATTGCTTCAATAAATGGTGTTGCAATGCCTTTTATGAAGATGTGGGAATGAAATTGTTTATCTTGTCTTTTGATGATGATGATCTTGATTGGTTTACAAAAATTAAGGATAAACAGGTTAGAACTTACAAAGAATTGACTAATGCTTTCATGGAAAAATGGAAGGAGAAGGAAACTCCAGTTATAAAGACAGTCAGTTCAGAGGCTTCACCAGATTTTGATGAGAAATTTACAGATATCATTCAGGCCATGAGATTCGCTCAGGCAATGCAGTTAAGGGACATGGAAGCTTGCCTTGCAGAGGCAGAAGCTTGTATCAAGTATTCAGACCCTATAAAGCCAGAGCTTCACAATGAACAAGAAAAGGAGTTTCACTTAGAAATTCTGGAAGAGCCTATAGATGAGTCATTAACTGGTCATGAGGAAACAAAGGATTTTGAGTTGGAAATGATTGAGTATCCAGATAATTCAAATCACCACCCTCCTCCCAAGGAATCCATCTCTTCAGAGAAAATTTTCAACAGTTGTGATGAGCCTGAAATAATTAGTGAAGCAGATCCCTTGATAGTTCCAGTTCCAGTTCCAATTTCTCAACCATCAACTGACTAAATAACAACTAATGGGAAATTGGAAGATAACTTCAATTTTTCAACTCCAGATCATTATGAGCAGTGGTTAGTTTTCCATCATGACAGTCCAATGCAGATCTTCATTAAAGATTTACAAGGCTTACAAAACTTCAAAGTTTGGTTGAATAAAGAAAAACATATGTTTCTTGGGTGGTCTGATCCCAAGAAAACGACCAAGTTGATAAAACTTGGAAAATGATATTCAAAGAGTCATCCCAGACAGGGATTATTCAAACATCTGAGGCCTTGTTTCATCCATGACATGGCTAATTCAGGCAGCTTCTACTTCAACCAGTCAAACAGGGGAAAGGTTAAAGCTACCAATGAGCAGACAACTTTTCAAATGTATTCTTCAATAATGTTATTTGATGCCATGGGGCATCCTCTGTAATGTATCTCTAACCCTTTCCTCCGCATTTTAAATTTCATTTATATACTTTATGAATAATAGTTCATGTTCATTTTTGTATTTACATATATAATAATTGTGCAAATTCAATTTACACTTGGTCTTCATATACATGCGTCGTTGATGTTGTTTTTGGCGAGATGTTTGTGATGCAAGGGCAGATTCTGGATTTTCGCATGCTCTCCCTTTCTATAAAAGGATCAATCACACATCCCCATATGGAGCCTATGTTATCCACCAGTTTGCACAAGATGGATTTCCTGAAGAGTCACCAGAGAATGAGCAATCAGTGCTCATATATACAGATTTCAGTGATTCAGCAGGCCTTAAAAGGGCCCCTTTTTCCGCATTTCCACTATTGTAATAAATGTCCTAAGTATGAGAAATTGTAAAAGGCTATTGGCCACACTTGATCTGGGAGTGGGCACATACTCCGGAGTGTTTTTTTTACTTGTTAATTATTTTTTCTGCTTGCTTTAGTGAGCTTCTGCTTGCTTTAGTGAGCTTCTGCTTACCTTAGTGAGCAATTAAATAATTTTTAAGTTTTTTCACTCAGAAAAAGACTTGCTCCAAAGTCGAAGCATGTGTTGACAAGCAGGTCTTGGCATGGAAAATCCAATGTCTAGTGTCAGAATGTATGTAAGCTCATACTAGAACATAGTGTCCGAGTCATTTGGAAATTGCGGCTAAGTGTGATAGGTTTTTTTAAGTTTTTAGTGAATTAATTAAATTCCTAAAAATATGGAATTTTTTAATTCGAAGTCAATAAATGTAAAATTATGGCATCAAACTTTGTCAGATGCCATGTTTGCAGTCGTTTTCCAGTCCGGAGTATGATGTAAACCCATATTTCCTATCTTTCGAGACTAAAAAGTGATTATTATCACTAAAATAGTCAATTTTACTCTAAAAATACGGAAACGGGGTATTTAATTGGGTTTCCTAAATTTTAGGAAAGCTAGAAAACGTGTTTCAGACATAAATTTTTGTGTCTTTAGTCAACTCGAGGCTAAAGATGAGTTAACTATTGATGAGGTCGACCTACTTAGATGATTTAGAGTTGGGGAAGAGTTTCCAACTAAGAAACTCGGCTCCCATCCTAAGTGGCGCAAACCCTAACCCTAGCGCATCTATTTAGGGACCCACTCCTCACTTAACTCACACCTCACTCTTACTCTCTCTCAGTTCACTCACTCAGCACTCCCACTCACTCCTAGTTCACTCCCCTTCATCTACCTACTCTCCCACTTAACTACACACTACCTAACCTTCACTCCCACGCATCTCCTCCTCATCTAGTGCTCCACTCCCTCATACCCATGCATTACCTACTCTAAAACCCTAACCCTAGCACATGCATATGCCTAGGGATCTCCACCTCCATCTCTATATAAGAGAGGTTGACCTCTCTCATTAAGTTAACGAAGTCTTGGGTGAAGAGATGTTGTAATACCTTTTAAGCATTGGAATAAAAGACTTTGGAGCATCATTGTGTTGTCTTGAGCAAATGTGTGGAGGATCTACTCCTATTATGGTTCTTAAAGTATGGTAAAGATCTCTTGCTAGCATTGCTATTTATCTTTTGGAATGAGGTATTAGTAAAACTAGGTTATATTGTTAATCCTTGTTTTGTTACAAATTAATCTTTGAGTGCATGTCATTATTGTTTTAATTACATGTTTTCTTAGGTTATATGTTTGATATTTTAACATTTCGCTTGCAAGGGTTTTGCCAAGTTTACAGGTTCTCTATCTTGAAGGAATAGAGGGTTCTTGCTTGAACCCCTAACGTCTTCAAGTGCAAAGAAAGGAAGGATTCCCCTCTTCAAGCAACATTCTGACTCCATTGCCCAAATTCTTGGTTTCGATTTTCTTTTCCCCTTTACTCTCTCAAAATTTATAAGAAAAATCTTCATGTCCTTTGGTTTTCTGCTACATGCAAGGTTTTAATTTGTCTTTAAAAGTTGAAATCTGTTTTATATCAGTTGCATGCAGCCTTTAAAGTTAGATCTGATTTTTGTTGAAAGAATATATATATTTGCCAAGATCTAGCTTAGTTTTGCTACTTACTAGCCTTCAATTTCTAGCAAATTTTTTAGGCTTGTGATAGGCAAAAGTTTAAAGTGTTTTATAAATTATAAATCTGCAAGATAGGTTGTTGTTCTTTGCTGATTTTATATCAGTCAAAAAGATCCTAAGGAGGTTAGCTATTTAGCTATCACTCCTTAGTTAAATTATGTCCGTAGTGTAGTTTAACTTAGAATTTTTTCACATATTTTTAGGGGTTGATCAAAGATACTCTTAAAGTGTTTTTGGTCACCTTTTCCATTTAATAACTTGCTGTTTTAGTGCAGATCTGACAGGTACAAGGAGAAATGTTGCTGAACTTTTGAAGTTTAGCCCCTTCCAGGACCCTCCCGGTGCTCCCGGGAGCCTCGTATTTGATTTTTTCCATCATAAAAGCTTTGTAAAACATTTGATCTCTCCATATAAAGGTCAAGTGTTCCAAAAAAAAGAAAAGTAGTCTCATCTTGTAATAAGTTAGTGAGCCACAAAGCTCGCCTTTAGTTGTTTCCCTTGCCCCTGGGGGGAAACTGGTGTTTTTTGTGTTTTCTTGTTTTTTGGGGTTGTTTCCCACTTCGTTGAGTTATTTTAATTTCTCATGCATAAACAAGATTAAAACCAACTCACATCACTTAAATCAAAGTCTTAAAAATATTTTACAAATTCTAGGTTTGCTTATCTTTAGTTTCAATTTTGCAAATATATTGGAATAAACCCTAGCTATTCAAATCTGAGTATGCAAGCCCGTTGTCACGCTTTAAGTGCTTCAATGACCCAGAAAAGATTCGAATAGTGCATGCTAGTTTAATTAGGACAATCTCTAAGTTGTGTTATTCATCTAAGACCTCTACCCTGGGTGGAATGTGTTAAGTCAGGGGGAAACTTTGAGATCTAGGTTCTCTCCTTGTTGGACCTACGACACACCCGGTCGGTAAGTCTATAAGATTGGCGAATAACGAACGAAGAGGCCACATTCACTTTTGCACACAAAGAGTGCGGACCCCGACTTTAATCCCCACTTCACAGGTTTCAAAACTCTTTTAATAACACCAAATCCCTTAACTAAAACACTCAAGATAAAATTAACGCGACATTTTCATCACATCACACTTTATTGCTTTATGTTTGGAACTGGTCTTTAAAGTTTATCTCTGTCTTGTTTAATAAGTGCAAATGCTTGTCTTTATTTGATAATTCATAAAGCTCGTGGTTGATGATGCAGGCAGTATCCTTTTTGGTTAAATATCATGTGGTGCTAAATTTATCTTGTGATTAAAAGTTTTATTTCAAGCAATAAACTCCTAGAATAAAGTTTTCTTTCTTGCTTAGTTTAGAAAGCCTTAGTTTTATTTTGTAGGGACTACCACCCTTGGCTTCGCTAGGAGTTGGCCTAGACGGAGGAGTCGAGGATCAGGTGACAGCACCTTGACTCGAGACTTTCCCCCAAGGACACACCAAGTGGATTGAAGGTTTCTTCCACGATAACCCAGATGTGTATTAGGACGACAACAAGTTCTACTTAGACTGTTGATAAAAAAACATAAGCATCACAACCAAATAATTTCATATTTGAGTAATCACCAGATGACCTGTTCATACCTCTTCTAGAATATTCCAGCCTTTTGCAATCGATGGTGACTGAGTTACCAAATAGCTCAATTGCTTTTGTCCACAACTGTTGTTGCAACTTGGCATTACTGAGCATGCTTATTCGATCCCAGCTTCCTTGCAATACTTTCCAAGTTCCATGGATATGAACCTACCTTCG
This sequence comes from Picea mariana, assembly GCA_032191745.1. Taxonomy (NCBI): domain Eukaryota; kingdom Viridiplantae; phylum Streptophyta; class Pinopsida; order Pinales; family Pinaceae; genus Picea; species Picea mariana. The sequence continues at coordinate 139,401 of JASDQU010010543.1, read as the reverse complement.
TCATATATTCTCAAACACTTGATTAACTTGCTAACACATCAGCCTTTTTACAAATCCACCTTTATAACCTGGACACACCGCTCCACCTTGAACTTTGCATTCGAACAACTTTGACCAAATCTAGCCAAACCAATACAAGTGAACCTTTGTCGCTCACATCCAGGGACTTTACACTGGATTCTCAGTGCTCCACCTTAACAAGAACATTCCCTTGACCAAATTCGGCCAAGCTGACAAAGTAAGCCTTCACCACTTACCTCCAGGCCCATTTGCAATGAAGTTCACCGATCCTTTTATAGGCTTCATTACATGCAATCCATGGACCCAATACCATAGGCTACCCAAAAAATATGGACCCGAAAAACCACCTTCTTTGACCTAAAAATCATATTTAACTCATTAATTCTTTCACCAAGTCAAGGTTAACCCAACATACATGCCCCCCCACATATTCAATCTACCTAAATCTATGTCTAGACTTTTCATAGGTGACCAGATAAACCAGGGGTACGCATTCCTATCCAGGACTTACGGACATATGCCCATTTACATGCAATCAATTATTTTTACAAATCTAAAGTAAATACTTTTTTTTCTTTCACGGTGACTCAACCATCACCGCTCTTGTCATTTCCTTGTTGTTTGAGCAGATCCCACATCTTGAGCTTCCATAGCTCAAAGCTATTCTTCCCACCGAATTTCTGTACCTCAAACTTTGAACTCTGCACTTTCACCATTAGCATAAATTGCCCAAAAAACTCTGCAAGGAATAGACAACTATGATAACCAACCGATCATAGTTATCGCTCCTCTTTTGACTTATGTAGATCTAATCGCCCCCTTTGGACAGGATTATTGGCGATAAGCCATCCAATATAGCGCTTGGACCAAATTTGTCCACGAATCCGTTCTTTGTTCTTCTCTGCTTCAACGAAAAACACAGTCTTGTTGACTATTCATTTCTTCTGAGCTCTGATATCCAGGGACTGGACTCTCTTTTCCTTCGCTCTCAGATCCTTTAAGTCTATGCTTTGATACCACTTGTTAGGCAGTGGAAGCAAAACAGAGCATAAACAGAGCATAAAACTAAGAACATCAAACCAAACACAACACAACAACAATCACACAATTAACACAGTGATTTATGTGGAAACTCAATGCAGGAAAAAACCACAGGGCAATGATAGTCGGTATTCTTATTATTCAAGGGAGAATTACAATAGAATCCTCTCCTCACAGACACACTGTACTCCACAGTAGTGTTTTGCTCACACACTCTACACACAATGCACTACACCTCTATCGGTATGCTCATATATATAGCATCTCTTAAACAATTAGACTCACTGATTATAATTAGATCCACCAGTTACACAATCTGTTCACAAAAGAGTGCATGCATGCACATTCCTAATATAGTTGCATGCATGTGCATGTGACCACATGGGAAATTTGTTGGCATGTTTCCAACACTCCACTCCTCTTTACTTGAAAATAATTGGACACTTTAGTGCCTCGATGACTATTGGATAGTTACTTAAAATCTATATTACTGGATCTGTCAAACTTGGGGGCTAGTTTTGTGGATCCCCGAATCGGATACGGATTAGGATCTTGATCCGTCGAGATCAGCATAGGACTCGTCCATTAAAATGTGAAGACATTCGCTAGGCTAGACCTAATTTTGTTATGTATGACCCACTAATTTTGACCCAGTGAGAGCAATCACTTCCCTCAGAGTCGGTGTGAGATGTTGTGTCAGTTTTCTATGCAACCCATCATTCTTCGTCTTCGACCACTATATCGGTGTTGGTCGTGTTGTTGTCCCAATCAGAACACATGTAGTTAGAGCGAGATGCAGAAATAGATAAATAAAGAGATAACATCTTGCTTGAGTTTGAACAAGGGCCAATGCAAGGTATAGGGGTTAGCTTAGGGTCTGCTTTCATTAGGAGTATATATATATATATTTTAATGAAAAAATTATTTTTAAAAATTATAAAATATTTTATATTGTTTGTACTTGTCTTTCCTTACCATATCTGAATCTTGGCTTTTCAAAAAACTTGCAATTTGTATCTGAATCCCAAATATGGATCCAAATCCTAATAACTTAGCTTACAATCTCACTTGCATTATTTCTTTACACATTATGATTTAAATGTTTCAAATAATCGCCTACCATGTATTGCCATATGGTTGGACCATACCTACCATCTTTACAACAAACTTGAAATAGTTGTCATGATGTTCCTCATGTCCATTCTTACAACTCTACCCATTAATATTTCTCAATTTGAATTGCAGTTTTCCAAAGTGAAATGGAACTTCTTCACGAGAGCACTTTAATGCCTTGATACTTATTGGATAGTCACCTAAGATCCCACTAGAAATAGTTGCCATGATGTTCCTCATGTCCATTCTTACAACTCTACCCATTAATATTTGTCAATTTGAATTGCAGTTTTCCAAAGTGAAATGGAACTTCTTCACGAGAGCACTTTAATGCCTTGATGCTTATTGGATAGTCGCCTAAGATCCCACTAGGAGAATTTCTTCAACCATTGTAGTTTAAATGTTTCAATAAATCCCCTATCTTGTACTACCACATGGTTGGTCCAGACTCCATACATCCCTTCTTTATAGCAAGCTCCAAATAATTGTCATAATGTTCAGCAAGCCCACTTTTACAACTCCACTATCAATATTTGTCAATTTATATCGAAACTCTCGAAAGTGAAATGGAACTTACTCAATATTTATAAAGTTAATACCATCACAAAAAAGTCCCCCGTACTTCTCAGCACATATTTCTCCAAGAGATTGAGAGGATTGTTTAAGGTTAAAACTTGAGATGATGTGGACTGGGAAAGTTTAAAAATCCTCAAAAAAATCTATACTTGCAAATTCTATTTGACCTTGGCCCACTGAATAAAACCCCAAACTGTTTCCTTGTTTGCTATTGTTAGAAATAGGGGACAGAAACTGTAAAATACAAAAAGTTTCAAAGTGTTTATTTGCAGATATATTTGACCCAATAGAGATGCCCCACGATTTTCTATTGTGCTCCTTTTTCCCTTTAAAAACATGATATTTTATTTTTTCTACTGGTTTTTGCTTTTTATATGACACCATAAAAATAGACATTTGCGGTCAATTATGTTGCTTCAAATTAACTATTAACAATAAAACATGATCTGGCCATAACCATAATTGAAGTAATTGCAACGAGAGTACTGTAGTTCAGTTTTATTTATGGAATGTGTGCACCACAAAATCAAATCTTTAATAAAACATTTAACTTCGTTTTAACTCAATATCTAATTGAATGATCTTCATGCGTGTAGCAAGATGTTTTGTGATAACATTTCCAAAGATGCCGATGTTTCAGTACCGGGGCAGCTCCCCTAATTTTTTGGACAAGGTTATTTTTATGGGAAAGAGGGACTAGTGCAGTGATTAAAGCCAACTCAACAAGGTTTTTTAGCTGCCAGATCATCAGTCACGAACACCAAGATCCAAACATAGAGGACAGCTGGAAAGGAAGCAATTTACAAAACAGGGTGTTTAGGGCGACAAGTTTCATGTTTAAGTCGGGAGGGGTGCCATACCCTAAAAGATGCCTTTGGTGTTGTTACTGCCTGAAAATGAAAATGCAAGAATTATTTTTGTATTTTCAAAGGCCATGGATGCGAGCATAATCTTGTTCACGAGGTTTGGAGAGATGGAGATCTATATGTTTACCTTTTCTCTCACATATTATGGTGCTTACTTTTTGGAAGCATGTTTTATGGTTGAGTTCACGCATTTGAAGGCAAGTTTGCACATGTGGCCAAAATTCACCTTTTAGAGCTCTTATCCACATATTTTGATGCATGTTTACTTATCAAGGACTCACATATCCCAAGGCAAAGTTACACATATGGAAGCTATTTATGTGCCGAATATTCTATGGTTCACACATAGCACAAAAAGAGGAGTTCATATGGAGGCGCGCTCACCTATTTTGGCACATATTTTTATGGAGCTCTCATTCTAGCCCTTGTATTGATGGTTTTGCACAAGGTTCCATGCTATTGACACATGGTACTTCACTATATATGCTTATTTTGGTGTGCTCCATATTCCTTGCATTCCGCTTTAGGGCTCTTGTTTAGAGGTGAGTTGGTTGTTATGCACAAGGATCCACATTCTTGGCACATGGTTTGAGGTCTTCATCCCTATTTTGAGGAGCATTTCACTCCTTGTGCACTTTTCTCTAGAGCACTCCACATTTAGACCTTTTTTGGAGTTAATGTAAGGGGTTTTGCATACAGATTCATATTCTTGGCACATTCTTTGAGGTTGTCCACCTTGGAGAGGTTATTTTTGCACGTTTATACTAGAGATCTACATTTGAGGAGGATTATTGCTTCATTGGAGAGAGCACTTTTTCCATCTATGTGTTGTTGMYTCCTACATCTGTGTTGTTGACTGCTACATCTAGGGGAGTGCTCCCTTGAGATTGGCATCTTGGAMAAATTATAGAGGAGGCATAACTACCTTTGCACATCCATCTAGGATGYCCGCATTTGGAGATGTATTTTAATATTTTGTGTGGTCCCAAAGCCTCCTCTTTGCACACATTCCAAGGGTGCACCATTCTTGAGATCTTTTTGAAGGACGAGTTGGTTATAAAAGCACATGGATCRAAGCTAACCAACATTCTTTGAGGGTGGCATTAACTACTTCTTGCACACATTTCAAGCGCTGTAACACCCAAGTTTTGATCCCCAATGTGGCACTATATATTTGTAAGTATTATGAATGGTTGCAAGCCAAATGATGTAATATGTAAACATTATACATTGAAAAATAATAAAATGGAATACACTGTCAACTATAGACGGGTAAGGACTAGATTAATGGGGGGCTATTCTTCCATAAGAGAGGGGGCTTAATGGGAGTTTTGAGGGGTTTCCATAGGCCTCGAGTCCTAAGCCATCCTCGTTTATCAGTTTGTCATTTGGACATTTAATCCTTTTGACTTATTCAACGCTCAATCATTGAATTCGTGTAAGAGGTTGGGTGAGAAAGTCAACCCACTCAGTTATGATAGCATGGGTTGAGTGTAATCATCCTTAGGGAAAGACCAAGAGTCAAACAAGTATGGGAGAAGAGAAAA
>JASDQU010010543.1:119619-131965 GCA_032191745.1 Picea mariana | reverse complement strand
TGGTGCTTCTGGTTTTCTGGTACTCTGGTACTTCTGGTACTCTGGTTTTCTGGTTTTCTGGTACTTTGTGAAACTACGGTTTCACTTTCCGAGAGATCTAGCCACTAAAAAGGTGTGCTCAAGGTGCCAAAATGATCCTTGGGGCATGGCGCAACTTTCTAGGTGGTTTCGGGGCTGGAAAGCTTCACCAATAAAAAGCCCTAATTTTCATGTCCGGTAACAGTGACGTTTTTCTCTTGCGAAATATGCTTCCTTCAGGTTGGCTCTGAAACCATGTTAATGTTTATGCCATTATTATAGTTCTTTGCATTTCAATAGATAAGAACAACATAAGAACAAGATCACTGAGAAATACACATTCACAAGAGACACAACATTTATCCTGGGAAACCCTCTAGGGGAAGAAAACCCAGTAAAAACTTCCTTATCATAAATTGCCAATACAATGTCAAGAGATAACTCAAACCAATACAGATAGTCCTCTCCAAAAGATTCGCCACTCTTCTCCCTCTCTCTTTTGTCGGTAACAGATCAGAACTTGTCTCTCAAATTGAGCAAGTGAGGTTTTTTTTGGTCAAATGAGGCGCTAGCCTCCTTTATTTATACAAGTTCTGACATGTGTGAAGTGTCTCTTCACTGGCAGGGCCGACTTCTTAATCTGGGTGGGTAAACCCACCTTTATTATATTTCTGGATCTTCTTATTAACTGCTGGGGCCAACTTCTTATTCTGCCTATTATAATTGTCTGTTGACCAATCCGCAAAAGGGTATTTGGTCCTAATACAATTACCGACATGGTTAATCCACAATGGGGATTAATCCAATGAATAAAATAACAATAAGAATAAGAATACTCTTCGCAGTTACATTATTTCAACAAAAGCATCAAGTTATATCATCATTTACACAGGATTATCATCAATACATTACTTCATCAATAAGATTACAAAGGAGAGTTGAGCACAATTATTATGAAGAAATTGAAGACAATCTACACTCTTTATTATTAAGCCCATCAAGTATTATTAGATTTGGCCAAGGGTTTAATAATTAGGCTTTTCTTAAAGATTTATAAATTTTATTAGCTTTCACCAAAAACTCCTCCTCCTGTTGCCAAATAACTGTCGGGTCCTCAAGATAGCAAGGCAACGAGGCCCACCCTAGCTTCCACGGTCAGCCCTGATAGTAAGAGTACTTCCCGGAAAGGACACCCACCTCGAGCGCCACGGGACAGTCCCCTGCCACTACCCTCCATTGTTTTCCTCAAACCCGTTTTAGATGGTGGAGATGGTGGTCTAAGGTACCCTAAAATAGTCTATTAAGTATATATAACAGTTAGGTAGACTTTTAGGTTGTTAAAAGAGTGTTTGAAAGTTTTAAGGTACTTTTAAAGTGCAAAATAATGAGATGGCCGAAATTGAGCTTGCTCAAAAATGTGTTGCTTAAGCTTTAACAATGAAGTACATCAACAGATAAGAAACAAATAAAGATAAATGGCTGAAAGAGATAGAGATTATATCACATGCACATCAATATTAGTTTGATTAGATACCATAGATCAATGGCAAGAACAGCTTGCCTTAAGAGATGAAGAACAGGAAATTTAAGTGTTTGCCAAGTTAACCATTCAACACAACTCAAGCCCAAGACGTGGCTACCAAGAGATATTAAGCAATGAATAAAATAAAAACTTATATGTGAAGCACCTTAAGAGATATTAAGCATGAAAGTAAAATGTGTGCTTAAGAGATAGATTAAGAACTTGAAAAGAGATGAACTAAGCAAGATCAAATAGAAATTATTAAGTGTGTTTCCCAATGGGCTCAAGATTAGAGATTAGATCTAAAACATAAGCATTTAAAACATTAAACCATTTAGATCAACCACATCATATGAAAGATAAAGCATTAACACTTATCTCTACCTCCTTGGGGGTTTCTCTCCCAACTAGGTAGGTTATTAGTTATCTTGTCTTAGTTAGTTTGAGTGTTCTTAGATCTTATTATTAGGGCAAACTTAGCAAGATTTGAGCAAGAAAGAAAGTAAACTAAACAACAAACTAAACTACAAGCCAATCTATAAACAACCAAGCAAATACCCACGTCAAGGTTGAGAAGGTGCCCTCATCTTCTAAACCTTGCGGCCAAGCTAGAAGAAAACTCAAAAAAAATAAAAGAAAGAGCTAGATCTACCCACATCCTAGCCTACCCACAAGCTTGAAGAAGAGGGGAGGCCGTACCACTTCCCCTCTTACACCTTAAGCTCAAACAACAAGCAAATAGAAGGAAAAAAGTGCACTTCTAAACTAGAAAAAGACAAGAGAGGTGAGAGATAGCTACCAAACCTCCCCAAGGGGCCTTGGAATGTTGTGTGTGTCTCGTTGGGGCAGCCAAAAGCCTCCTATCAGATTTGATATACCTGTTAAAACAACAAGGTCTTCTTGCTAAGATGGCTACACACAACCAAACAATGTTAAGGAAACCCTTGCCCTTTTGGGACAAGAACTTTCCACAAGACAAGATATAGATTTAAAATTATTTTTGACCTATCTAAACCAAAATATGCTAGCTGAAAATGAGATGGACGTACAACAAATATAAGAGCAAGGTAATAGATCTAGATAGTTGGAGTGTGAGAACTAGAAGGTTTTCCCAATGAAACTTTGAAGGTGAACCTACAATATTCTTCCAAACTCAAGCATACACAAGACAATATGTTGATGCAATGATAATAAATGGCACTTCAATTTACATCATACATCAAGATCTATATACTAATAGGCATACGCACTACTAAGCCTACCTAGATAACACTTTATCTAAGATCTAGTGTTGCAAGAAATGAGAAACAACATTGAACAATATTACCTCCATTGCATAAGAATGACAAGCACACGCATTACCCTTCTTGTTGTCCTCCAAAGCTTCCAAATATTATTACCAAAGAGATAGATCTTGGAGAGGAATACTCCAAAACCCTAGAGCAAGAATGAAATGAGAATGAATGAAATGACAAGAGAGAGAGAGGAAAATCAAGTAGCATAACAATAGCTCGAGATATGGTCGAGTTGGGAGAGAGAAAAGAGATCCATTTATACTTGGAGAGGCAAACCTACCCCTCTTGGATCTAAGCCAAGTGTCCACCACCAAGCAATAGAGTAGATCTCTAGGCTAGGGCGCACCTCCTAGGGTTTGCACAATAGATCTAGGGTGTAGAAAAATAGAAAAATTATTTAGATAGATCCAAGGGCATGTAGGAAGTGTGGGATTTGTGCCATGGGAGGTGAAAAGGCTCAAATAATTTTTAAATAATTATTTGTTGAGTTTCAAGGTGAGGGAGGGCGCACCTCTTGGGATGAGGAGAAGGAGATGAAAGGTGAGGATATGGTGTGAGGTGTTGGGATCACACAAAGGCTAAAGGAGAAGCATGGGATCCATGCTAAGGTGAGGTGAAAAGTCTTCTCTCAATAAAAAAGAACGTAACTTTCATTGGAGAGACAAAAAGGAGTGCGTAACTCTCTTGGAGAGCGCTCCCCTTGGTCAAAAATCAACCCAAATGCATAGACGGGTGATGTGGAGGAAGGGGGATCATCTCTAGGGATGACAACAAGGCTAGATGAAGTGAAAAATAAGGAGAGGGGGCCACACTCAAGTCACAATTAAATTAAAAAGTGAAAAACGCCAATCCCCCTAGGGGGGCGCAACTTTTGAGTGTGGAGGTTGGAAAAGGGGTTAGACAAGGTTGAAAAGGGTTGGGAGGCTAAGGTTATGCTTAGGGGGTCTCTCTCTAACCATCATTTCAACATTTCACATCATCTAACTCATTATTACAATTTTTTACATTTTGCCATGTTTAGACTTTAGCAATTAAAATTGTTGTTATAGACTCACTGACACTATAGGTGGACTAACCCATGGCTAAAGTTGTCCGACCGAGCTGAAACTTGGTCCGAGAATGTAGGGGGTGCTATTCCATTTATTTTGAGCACAAATACCCCTATCAAAAGTCCAAGGATCCAATTTTTACAATTATTGCTCAAAAACAATTAATTAATTAAATAATTAAACCTCCAAACTTAGGGAAATTTAATTAAAAATTAATTAATTAAAAAAAACTAATCTAGACTCGACGTAATTCCGCAAAACTTTCTATGATGTCTTGCATGGTCATTTACAATGAATTCCCTATATAGTTACCAAAACATAAGCCCACTAGAACGTCGTTCACCACTTTGGAGGACATATGTAAAGTGTGAGGGAAAAACTCAAGGAAAATCAGTAAGGCTGAAAAACCCACTGATATCCTGAGGATAAAAAACCCTCGGTGAATGGAACTCTCCCAGTGAACCGATCCCAAGGTAACTGACCTAGACATGACTCATGCAGACCTATTACATTATTAACCCACGCAGGGGTGCAGAAATTCCAATTACAAAAATAAATGCTGGGCCAAACACAACCCTATAGAACCAAAAGTCTTCGACCATACTGCATATGACGATACATCTCTTCGTGGCACATGAGTTGACCACCGGTGCTAAATGGGCGGTCAACAGGCTTGACTTACTCAAAAGGGTACAGGCGTGCAACTTATGGTTTTTGGAAGATACGAAAGAGAAGAAAGACTTTAGAGCATTCTTGAAAAAAATAACTAGATTCTTCAAATTGAAAGAAATGGCTTGTAAATATTTGTAAATGCAAACTTCTCAAAATAGTATTCCAAGATCCTATAATGCAAAAAGTTTCCTTGAATGAGCTTTTCGTTTTACGATGCAAACTACTAAACTTTTAGGGAAATAACAAGAAAGGAACTTTGAAAAATAACTATTTTCCTTTGTAAAAAGACAACCTATGCTACAATTACCAAACTAAATGCATAATTGAATGCAACATTTTTTTATTTTTTGAAATGCTTAGAAAATAAAAACAGAAGTAAAAGATATTTTTTGTTTTTCAAAGCATAAATCGGATAAAGAGAAAATAAACCCAAGACTCATATAGACCCTAAACCACTCCCTGACAACATGGATTGAATAGAATCCACGGTAGGATCTAACGCTTATAGGTCGACTCTAAACCTTTAAAGAAAACAAAAGAATATGAAGAAACAACAGGGTTCTTTACAAAGAGTAAGTTAAACTGCAACTTTGACCCAACCAAAGACCACTAGCAAAGACCCTGAAGAGTTTCGGAAGGCCTGAGAAGCACAAAGCTTCTTGTCAGGAAAGAAAAAGGATTTTCTTTTTTTTTTAGACAACAATAAAACTAAGGATATGGATAATAGACAACAATAAAATAGATTCCAAAGTGACTCCCTCAAAACCAGAAGAAGTGGAAGAAAAGGAAGTAGACAAAGGAGATGTCACAATCCAAATTGTGAGGTTGCTAAAGAGAAGGAAACATGCAAATATTGAAGTATCTCATTATGGTATGCTTGAAAGTAGAGAAATTAATTGGTTGGCTCAATGACGGGAAGATATATTTTGAGCTTGAAAGGATGGAAGACCTCATAGAATGTAATTTAATGATGTGTAGTCGAAGGGTTACATTACCACTTGATGGGATTTCAACATTCATTACAAGTAGATTTAGAAGGCTAAAGAGAAGATAAGGACGTGGATCAAGATGATTGCAAAGTTGTGAGACATGTACTTTCTCATGGATTATGGCCAAACATTGTTGAAGAAGATGAAAAACCAAAGGCATAAGGAGACGAGCATAGAAGAGTACAAAAACAATCCTACGATATATTGACACACACTAAACATGAGGAGGACAAAGGCCAACAAGTCTCAATGTATACTAATGGATTGAAATTTGCAATTCAATACAAGTTTGTATAAGTTTCTTTCATTAGAGGATGCCTATAAGTTTGCACTAAAAGTAGAGAAAAAGTTAGGTTGCAATGCTAATAAAAAGAATTTTGGTTGATGATGAGGCATTAGAAGCATATGTAGTGGTGGTAATTCCACACGAAAGGTGGATGTAAACTATTTTTAAATTATTGCACCGAAAGGCATTAGTTCTACAACCCAGTATGATAGAGATATTGTCATGTAAGTACATGGGTAACACTTACATCATCATATGTCGATTTCAAAAAATATACAACACTTTAAAAAAAAACTATAACTAAGAGATTTTATATTAAGTGAAATATACAACATAGCACACAACAAGAATACATCAAAGTATGTCTCAAAACGTTTAGAACAAAAGCCCAAAAAGAGATATCTTCCAACATATAGCTATACATCATAACTAGATCAATATACTAAACATCCCATAAGAGCTTAATGGTGTAGATTCTACAACACAAGCCTAAAACCCCGAGTACTTTGTAAAACATAAAAACTAGCAAAAGGCATGACAATTGGTTGCTTCTTCCAATGCTTCCTTGGATGAATTTGAATCCTACTTGATTGGTTCCATATTCTACTTGAATCATACTTGATTAGATGCTCTAGAGTACTCACTCTTAGTCAAATTGACTACCATATTCTGCAACATGTTACATTTTTCCTCAGGAACATTGATCTGACATTTTTGTTGCACCAAATTTTCCAAAATCGTTACTATTTGATGATTAAAAATTCACAAGTGATCAATGTAAACTCCCCAACTTATTATAAGTGAAATTTTAAACTCCCCAACTTTAGGGTTTTCTTATGCACATTTTTAAAGACAAATTTGAATTTTATAATGTAAAGGGGAAAAGTAAGGGTTGTTTCCCCCTTACTTTGTGGTTTACCATAAATTAAGTGGACAAACACTTGTAGTAGGATTTGTATAAATAGATATCATTTCATTTCATTTTGATATCATAAACTCTCCCATTGTGAGAAAACTAGTGGCTGAAATTTGCGCCCTAATTGGGAAATTTGGTATCTCTCTCTTGTGCAAATGATTTTTGGCGATATCTCTTGGTGAATGATTGAGTTAAGGTTGTGTGCACCTTTTGGAGACTTCTTCTCTTGCTTATGAATGACAATTTTCTTGGTTAACTAGGTTTTGTTCTTACATCTCTCTTGGAATTGGTAAGCAAAATCTGCAATTGATAATTCTTCTTGCTTGTTTCATGGTTATTGTTGGTTGAAACCCGAAGAGGAGTATAAGTGCATACACCCTCCATTAAGCTTCATCTCATTTGCTAGTTTACAATTCTTTTATTGCAAGGTTTCTAGGAGGAGTACAAGGGTGTACACCCTCCTTGATTTACTCTAGTTTTATTTGCATACCCTAGGGAGTAAGAGGGTTTACACCCCTAGGGATTTTGTTGATCTAACTCATGCTTTCAAGACTCCATTCACCCAAAATTTAAAGGCACTAATATGAAGTTTGCATTGGAGAAATAAATTGTTTGCTTTGGTACACGTGATTGTGTGAGATATTGATATTGTTCAAGTTGGAGTTTATTGTTGATGCTTTGAGGTTGTTGTTAACACATAAAATTGATCATGTAAAGGAGGATTTATGGTTTTTAGAGCCTACATTTAACCATATCTCCCGGTATTATGTCATACCATCAACTAACATCCTCCTCGGAGTATGCAATCTATAGTTGAGTTGGCGTTGTGAACTAGTTAAGGAAGAGGGTTGTAGGTTGTATAGGTTGCAAGCATCCTGGTGCAAATTCAAAATTACCAGCATCAACCTCATAGCCATCAGGTACTCCATGAGATTTTTTGTCTCGTTTGGAGGTCAGGAAGGGTTTGGCTACTTGATTTTCCTTTGGTGCTACGAACTAGCTCAGGCCCTGCGAATTTAGACAGGTGCTACGAAATGCGCTACAAAATGTGTTGCGGAAACTCTGTTCTAAGACTGTTGAACTGGTTATTTTGACCAGTTGACCAGTTGAAATATAATAAAGGTGGGTTTACCCACCCAGATTAAGAAGTCGGCCCTGCCAGTGAAGAGACACTTCACACATGCCAGAACTTGTATAAATAAAGGAGGCTAGCGCCTCATTTGATCACAACTCACTTGCTCAGTTTGAGAGACAAGTTTTGATCTGTTACCGGCAAAGGAAAGAGGGAGAAGAGTGGCGCATCTTTTGGAGAGGACTATTTGTATTGGTTTGAGTTATCTCTTGACATTGTATTGGCAATTTATGATAAGGAAGTTTTTGCTGGGTTTTCTTCCCCTAGAGGGTTTCCTAGGATAAATGTTGTGTCTCTTGTGAATGTGTATTTCTCAGTGATCTTGTTCTTATGTTGCTCTTATCTATTGAAATGCAAAGAACTATAATAATAGCATAAACATTAACATGGTATCAAAGCCAACCTGAAGGAAGCATATTTCGCAAGAGAAAAACGTCACTGTTGCAGTACCTGCAAATTAGGACGTGAAGACAGCTTTCCTAAACGATGTCACCGAAGAGGAAGTGTATATAGAGCAACCCCAAGGATTTGAGGTTGAAGACAAGAAGTCTCATGTCTGCAGATTGAAGAAAGCCTTATATGGATTGAAGCAAGCTCCCAGAGCTTGGTATGGCCGTATAGACAGTTTCTTGACGAGCTTAGGCTTTACCAAGAGTAAAGCAAACTCAAATCTCTAATTCAAATTTATGGATAATGAGCCAATAATCTTACCGCTATATGTGGATGACTTATTCTTATTATTATTATTATTTTAATCATTGGATTAATCCCCATTGCGTATTAATCATGTCGGTAATTGTATTAGGACCAAATCCCCCTTTGCGGATTGGTCAACAGACAATTATAATAGGCAGAATAAGAAGTCGGCCCCAGCAGTCAATAAGAAGACCCAGAAATATAATAAAGGTGGGTTTACCCACCCAGATTAAGAAGTCGGCCCAACCAGTGAAGAGACACTTCACACATGTCGGAACTTGTATAAATAAAGGAGGCTAGCACCTCATTTGAACAAAAAAAAACTCACTTGCTCAGTTTGAGAGACAAGTTCTAATCTGTTACTGGCAAAAGAGAGAGGGAGAAGAGTGGCGAATCTTTTGGAGAGGACTATCTGTATTGGTTTGAGTTATCTCTTGACATTGTATTGGCAATTTATGATAAGGAAGTTTTTGCTGGGTTTTCTTCCCCTAGAGGGTTTCCCAGGATAAATGTTGTGTCTCTTGTGAATGTGTATTTCTCAGTGATCTTGTTCTTATGTTGTTCTTATCTATTGAAATGCAAAGAACTATAATAATGGCATAAACATTAACCGCTTTGATCTTCTATATCCTACACACATTGAACGAATACTTGGTTAGATCGTTGTTGTAATCTATCATCCTTTAAATTGTAAATCTTGTAAGTAGTTGTACATGATATTCTTTTATTGAGTTATTCTTTCTTGTAAATTTATAACTTGTAAATCTTTTGTAAAAAAACACCCTTAAACATAGTTGACCCCTTGCCCAATTTCTAGGCACTAGTCTTAGTTGACCTAGGGAAATGATTTGACTTTCATGCTAACCCTTGCATATTGCATGGTTGCCTTAGCATCTTAGGATTAGAATCCCCTCTAACCTTAACAAATTAAAATTAACTCCTAGAACTTAACTAATCTAGCAACTAAGGTCTACCCCCTTTGGCTTCCCTAGGAGTAAGCCTAGACGGAAGAGGTTCCGGTCAAAGTGACAGCGTGGGCTGTGAAACTAGGCATTGTGCCTCCAAGGACACACTAAGTGAGCCGAACTCAAGCTCACGTTTACAAGTGTGTATAAGGACGACAACAAAGCCAATAAAAATCAACACTTAACACTTAAAATCAATTAGACTTTTTGTTTGTACTATGGAGAGGAAACTCTTCAAGGTCATCTAAACAAACATAGGAGTCTGTGGTAGGGAGTGTCAGAGTCCAATATCATAAGAGTCTGTGGGGACCCCCCTCTAACATAGGGACTAAACATGAGGTCGCGTAAGGAAAGGTGGAGGAGATAACCTCTCCAAAGTTAGACCAAGCATAGTGGGGATTGTATATTGAGAGTCGTTCTTGGGAATTAAACTGATCGCATTTGACTATGTAGCCTCGTGGACCTTGAATCCATTCCAGATCTTCAGTTTTCTTCCAAACCATTTGCCTTCGGTACCCTTGAAAGGCTTCGTACTTCGTTATCCTGCTCATTACAATCAACCCAACTGTCGAATGTACCCGATTGGTGACTGACTGCGAGATGGAAACCTAGTTGTCTGTTTTTAGGGACTTACACGGGTGACTGTGGGGGTTTACCATGATACCCAGGGAAGACGTCGGATCGCGCTTTGTAGAGTATACCCGAACGGTGTTTCCGTGTTCGAGTTACACTTGCGCCGGTAAGTTACTCTAGTGTCGATTGGCATAATTTTTCTTCCTACTAGTCAGTTGTTTGCTTCATTTTTCGTTAGGAACTTTTTATTGTGTGCTTTATGTTTTGCGCTAGTTAAACCTTATAGTGTCGGTTGATCATTTCACAAGGTGGAAGATCAACAACTTCGTCGTTCTCTTAGGCTTCAAGGCCTGCCGCCGGTTACTTTGGAGCCACCTTCGCCACTGTTGAGGTTCAACCTAGATCAAGAAGTCTCATTCAAAGCTATCGGGCCACGTGAAACTGTACTCGAGCTAACTCCGAGAGAAGACTTTCCTGCACTAGAAGAATCCATTGTTTCTGACCTCGATACTGAAGGTTTCAGGCCAAAAAACCTCCATCGTTGACTTATCGATGCCACTTCTAATTCAGATAGTCCCTCCCAAGCTGACTTCACATGAACGATAATTCGTTTGACAAGCAACGATGGAAGCAACTAGTTCTACTTTGTCAGGGAGTCCTCATACTCCCATATAGACTTTCGCAAAAGGGGGAATTGTACCTCCTCACCCACCTCCGCCTGTTAGGACTACTATTGTCCAGACACCCACTACTTTGGGCAGTGGCACAATCCCATGAACAACTTTAACCACTATTCCCTTCGTCTAGAATGAGTATGACACTCCCTTTTCATATGGGATGTCAGGTTTTGACTCCAGTTTGGTTCTAACATACTCTACTCTACAGACCATTGGTTTGGGGCAGGGAGCTCTGATGCTCCCTTGCAAGTACCCGTCGCAGGCACCACTTCCCCATTCAATGCTATCCCTTATGGTGGGGGTCACATCCCTCCTTCATCCCCTTCGCTCAGAGGCACTTTCCAACAACCGACTGGGCTTAATACCAACTCTAGTTTGTTCAGTGGGGGGAGCCATGTACCTCAATCCTACATGACTTCGGTGGGATCTATGCATTTTTCTATGTTTGACGCATTTGGAAATAACGCTTTCTCATCGTCTGCTTTCTCGACCAGGGGAAACTTTGTTTTTGGTCAACAAAACCCTACGTAAGGTTTCATTCCTTCGTAGGGAGTGATGACATGAGTTTACTCCTGACAAGGTCTTGGAAATCCTTCAAAAGGATCGTTTCCTTCACAAGGGATGTCGATTGGGGGCAACCCCTCCCACACTCTGTGGAACCCCAGGCAAGGTTTAGTACCTATTCCAGGAGGGTCGGTTGTGGATATCCCCAACCAAGGTCCTTGGAACACTGTACAGGGAGCAATCCCTGCACAAGGCATCTCATCCAACTTCAGGAATCAGATGACGATGCAAAATCAAACGCAAGTCCCTTTTATTGGACAAGGCCACCATGGTCTCTACCAAAACCTTGGCCACCAGTCAAACTTTTCCTGGAAACCTGGTGCCAGCCAAAATCCAGGCCCCTCTTTTCATGTAAATCCACCACAACCAAGACTACCTTTTCTAGAAACTCTACATTTGCCAGACTTGTCGAGAATTTTGAATGACCCGATTTGTCATGATCTTCATTGGCCCCCCATGCCGACTAAGTTGCCCTTAGACATCCCTAAGTTTGAAGGCAAGCCCAACGAAGATCCAGGTGATCATGTCATGAATTTTCACTTATGGTGCTCATCCAACTCGTTAAAGTTTGATTCTGTTCAATTGCGCTTGTTTCAACGCACTCTTATAGGGGGTGTCGCAAAATAGTATATCGAGCTCGATAGCTTGAAGTACTCTTTATTTAACAACCTGACTATGGTTTTCTTAAACCATTTCCAGCTACCAGTAATATACGACGCCGACACGGAGTTGCTGGCCAACTTTGAGCAGACGAAAGTTGACCATATCTCCAATCACATTTGAGAATGACGACGACAAAAACTTTTGATCAAAGTTAGGGTCCTGTTATCCCCGATATCTAGGGATAACTAGGAGATCATGTCTCGAGGCCCACATGGTCCTAGACATGGAGTACCGAGAGCAGGAGCGACCTGAGCATGGTCCTGGAGGACCCATCTTCTTCTTCTCAGCCAGCTTTGTCCTGTCAGCAGTACCAGCCTCCATCACTACCG
>JASDQU010010543.1:86831-100112 GCA_032191745.1 Picea mariana | reverse complement strand
AGAGGAACACTACTACCCGCACTGTATAATTGAGGAGGAGATTCCGCCGAGCACCATGCCGGAACCGGGAACAAACCAGGAAGGCACTGGCGCAGCCATAGCGCAGCAATTGACCGCAGATAAAGAAGGGCCACCAGTCAAGGAAGTCCCGGTTAAGGAGGAAACGCTGAGCCCATCCACTGGCGAGGAATACGCGCACCCTTCTCTGGTCTTCGAGCTGCGCAGCACGCTTGACGACCTGAACTTCCGAGTGGCGAGCACGAACCAGCGAATTGACATGCTACTTAGTGCACTCTCGACAACGGCTCCCAAGCAGCAATGTCCCACCTGCGCAAAGGAGTTCTGGATCCCAGCTGGATGGCGCCAAGCGGACTACAAGCGAGCGAGCCCTGGTCCGGGTTAGGTTTTTTTTCATGTTATGTTATATCACCCTAGTAGATACATAGTACTCCTGCATGTTAGTAGGGAGAACTCGTCTGAGAACAATTGGCTTTGCCACCCTGGTTTCCTTCGGGTAGGGTGGGCAAAGGAAGTTTTGTTATATTTTGGGCAATTGACATCAGGAGCACAGTTGTCCTGGTTTCCTAATCAGGCAGGACAGCTGGCGCTTCCACACACTACTGTACACCACGTTTTTCTGATAATATAGAAGGCACCACCTCTTTACTTACAAAAAAAAAAAAGAGGAAAGAGAAGCAGACAACTACATCGGAACATTACAGGAATGAATTCTGAATTAGCTAAGAAGAAACATACACAGTTTAAATTGCTTAAGCCAAGAGCATCTAATGATGAATTTTGAGCCTTTAACTCTCCAATTTAAACAGAAGAAAAATGTATATGGAATAAAAGATCACATGAAACACATGCAATGAGGGAAGACAAAACTCATATCACCACCATTAGAATCTTTTCATAGAGACTTCAAAGTTGATGCATATGTATTCAATTCAGCCCCAAAAAATTACAATGAAGTTCAGAACAACCAAAACTGTGCCCTTGCACTTCTGCCTGCCATTAATACACTCAGAACCCCTAATACTTATACAATTTGAGTTCCTTAAGTGTGCAACCGATTACAATAACTGAGATGAAACATTTCAGCTTCTACAATGATTACAAATGACAGTTTTTAGAAAAACCGTTCCATGATCCCTGCAGATTCCTCTGACACTCCAACTCCTTCCTCTGCCACGTTCTTCTTTGAAATGTCACTTATACACTTTCAAATTTAATCCCATTTATCCATATTCTCATTAAATATGTGGGAATAATATATTTGAAATAAAAATAATTCCCAATTATTTTTCTATCCTGTAGAATTAAATTTCCATAATTTAATTCATGCCAGTGGTTTTTAAAACCTTGTTTTGTTTTCCCAATTCACCATTTCATTGTAAAAAACGTTTACTACTACCATTTCCCTGTAAAAAACATTTACTGTGTAATGTTTTTCCAATTTACCGTTTCGCTATGAAAAAACATTTACTGTGTGTTTTTTCCAATTTATCGTCTTTGGTAAAATACCTTTTATATTCTTCCTTTACTTATGTAAGTCTTTGGATAAAGAATTCTCCAAGTCTTAGTTCATGTGCATCTTTCCATTTAAATCTTTTGCATGGAAATAAGCATTAATGTCTTTAATTTGTAAAACTTAAATCTTACCTCCGTAAAACCTTTTCACCATGAGGAGGAATTTCATTTATTAAACATTCCATATTTGTTGTTGAAATGCACTCCTAGAAAAATGTCGCACATTAAACATATGATAAATGGTGCATTTATTACATCGGGCTTTGGCTGGAGTGGTTTAATCCAAACTTCTTTTACCTCCGGTGTGCTCCTCGTAAAAACACGTGTCCACCAAATAAACCACGATAGTTTTCCACGGCCCGCCTTCACATAATTAACCTCCTTGTTACTTTAATCCTCGATATGTATGCGCACCCTCCATCCAACCGTTGACTTTCCACATTATAAATTGAGATTTGTGCCCATGATTTGACGTGATTCGTAAATTAAATATTGGATTAAATATTAATATAAATATAAAAATATTTATATTAATAATAAAAAACCCCTTTTTTCTATTTTCGAAGGACTTTGGGCATATGAGGCTTAACACATGACTTCGTGGATAAGATACGGGTGCTTAATAAAAGGCATATTTTTTTTTTTTTTTTCAACGGGAATACGAAAATAAGGGTAAAAATGAATGAAGTGATGGAACTAAAGGATTTAGATAAGAATTAAGGCTAGGTATAAGCTTGGGATATTTGCCAACTTTTGACTTGTGGAGTACATGACTATTTTGGATGATCCATTGGGTGAAGGATTTAGGTGATGGGAGCKTGACGAAGCTGGTGAAAAAGTTAGAAAATCTGAGTGGAAAAATAACACAAGGACAAGATGCATTGGGAAAAAATTAATGCAAATTAGCAGGTGATCTATGGTTCGTTGAGCCTCATCAACTTTTGATATCGAGGGTTGGAAAAAACGGTTTTAGGTAGACCGCTTTTCACCCCGATGTGCCTCTAAGAGCACCACGTGTCCACGAATGAAACCAGGACAGTTTTCCCCGGCCTGTCTTCGCATAATTAAACTTCGTGCTATTTCGCTGCCCGATATGTGCCTTAGTCGTTGATCCGGGTTGTTTCAAGATCTACGGTTGCTCGGGTCCTACCTTCGCGCCTCTGTCATATGTGACCTTATCCCCCAAACTATCATGCTTCCACAGTGATATAGCATTTCGCTAAATTTCCGAAACTTGGATCCTATCTGAAAATTGTTATGGTGATAACAGAAGGCAAAGGACCAATGGACATAAATCCATATATTAAAGGTTTTTATATTATTAGATTCTCAATAACAAAATGAAAAGAAAGGATATTTGAGGAGGTCTATACCTTATAAACTCTTGTGGTCTCCACATACATTAGTAAACAAAAAAAATCAACGAGACAAAGGAGGATTTCACTAAAGCCTCGGTCTAGATAATTGAAGACACTACTAACACCATGGGCATATTCACAAAGTCCGCAAAAAAATGAAGACAAAGAAATATGCTTCATATGCCAAAATATGTGTATGAATGAACTTGTTAAACCCTTTGTCGGAGTTAATGATCTTAGAATACCATGACAAAGACTAGATCCAAACAATCGACTATGAGAAAATCCCTTTCTAATATAAGACATGTCGTGAACATAGCCACTTAATGTGAGATTGCCCCTTAAACCGGTAGAAAAATCAAGGGGAACAATTGGATGCAAGGAGATTTTAATGAGTTAAAGGGAAGGGAATAAGGTGAAAGGACAAAATGGAATAAAAAGAGTGAGGGTAGGAAACCACCACAAACATGTATGAAGCCCTATCAAGTTTTGATATGTGTTGAATAATGTCAACTAGTTACTAAATTTGACTAAACGTGGTAACTTGAGTTGTATGGAAGGGATCCAACTGCACTAGCAAAGATTAATTGATAATTAGCAAAGTGGGTAGCTACATTTATTGGCAAATTCAATTGAAATTGTTTATATGCATTCATAATCCAATATTCATTGTCCTCTTGCCTCTATCTCACAAAAATTGGGCATTAATGAATTGGAGGTTTCATGGCTTTTGACTTAGCCAGAGAATGCGATTTCATTTGCTAGAGATTTTGTAAGCTTCATAAGCTAGGTTTTCAGCTTTTACCATTGTGTTTTCAACTTCTACCATTGCAAAGAGTGGGAAACAAATAAGAAGAATCCATCTGTACCATGATAGGAGGGGGCACTTAGAAGAGTTTGCATAGAAGCTAGATCCATTCTCATCAGGAAAGTATCTTCTACCATTGTGTTTAGATACATTGTGTTTTCAGCATCTACTATTTCAAAGTGCGGGAAATAAACCATGGGAATTTGTCTATAGCACAAGAGGAGGGAACACTCAAAAGAGCTTACATAAAAGCTAGATCCATTCTCATTGAAAAAGTAAGGTTACCATTTTCTAAGTCGAGGAAAAAAAGAAACCAAAGTCTACTTGTCTCTTGTGTGACTGATCATTACTCTGGTCTATGTTTATTCTAATACTTGATGTAATGTCTCACATAGTTACAAATCACATTGAAATCTTAATATATATCATACAACTTTATTTAAATGGACAAAACTAAATTCAGGATTTAAGATAATGTGTTGCATCAACATAAGGTGGCTTAGGTAAATGCATGCTAAGCCATAAAATAGTTGTTTCAAATGAAATTGAGGGTGTCTAGTTGAAGTCACTAGCGTTGTCTACAAACTCTGTGTGGCATATGAAGCTAATCAAATGCATTGGTAATTGGTATCTGCAAGAGGATATGACCCTAATTTATCCGGTCCATCGAAAGATCATATCAAGAAATTTATTTTGGTTATTAGGGTTATCAAGTTAATGAATGTGCAACACGAAATGTGGTATGCAAACATTTCCCTTGCACTTTTGAGAATAAATCCTCCACCTAGTATTTCAATCTACCAATTAGTTCAATCACCAATTGGGTGATTTTTAGAAGGCATTAAACTTTCAAATCACCCATTTTGATGTTCGTTAAGCGAGTAGGGAAAAATACCTTAGCATTAAACTTTGAAGAAGAAAAAAAAGATTGAGCTTGAAATGACGGGATGTAAGGAAAGCTAGGCTACTTTCACTAAGAAAGAACTTGTTCAGACTAAGAAGAACATTATCCTACCTAGACCTCAACCAAAACAAACTGTAGAAGGTAAGGATGAAGACACCATGTATGTGGAGAGTATGCAAAGAATGATTAAATGCTTATATAATGCAACCATATATATGAAATAGAATGCTAGAGAAGGGATTTATGATCACATGCCACATAGAACTTTCTTTAGAAGGCCTATCCCTCATTATCCTATTGAACCCCCGCATGCAAATTTGAATCTCAATTTAGAGGGGGTGGCTATGAATAATTTTTGCAATTATCATCAATCCAATCATTCAAAAAAATCCATGTCATGCCATGAACATGGTCGCAAATAGGTTTATGGATGGTTGCTTAAAGCAGAAGAACCCAATGAGCAAACACAAGAAGAGATAGAAGAAGAAACCAAGGACAAAACTAGTGAATCAACTATGGTTCTTTGGGACATGTTAATTAGTTTCAACATGGTTGAAGATGAAGAAATTATCGAGGAAGGACTACCTGTCCAAAGTGATTATCATATTAGGAGTAAGGGACCTATACCATGACAACAATTGACTACTTATCAAGCTCCAAACACTAAGAAAAATTGGATTGTGTCACCTACCACTAGGAATTTCTCTAATGTCCTTGATACCAATAAACCTTCAACCAATTATTTAGATTCCATGGAATATAGCATTGTTGAGGATTTAAAAAAAACAAATCCAATATTTCAATGCTCGATGTATGTAAGATATCACAATAACACAAGTTACTATTGAACACTTTAAAAGACACAGATGCATAGCTAATAGTTGCTGCCAAAAGTATTAATAAAACATTAAGTAACATTCTGTAGAATGCCACAATCAATGCTCCTCTTTCGGGCAAAAGTTCCAAATCTTTAACTCCCCCATTCTTATTGACCTTCAAATTTTTTAATCATATTGTACATAATTTTTTAGTAGATTAAGGAGAATCGTCAAATGTTATGCCATAATTTATTTGTAGAAAGCTAAACGCTATGCCAACTAAGTGTTCAACTCATATAATTCAGCTTGATAGGTAGAAATTTTAAGTCATTAGTGAACTAAAGGATGTTCTCATTTGAGTAGCTTCCAACCCAAAAGTTCACCAAGTTATAGACGTTATCGTTCTAGACATCCCTGAAGTGTATGGCCTCTTGCTTAGTAGGGGCTGGTCACATAAACTACAAGAGAATTTTGCATTAGACTGGCCACACTTATGGCTCCGACAGAATGGACAACCAAATAAGATCAAGATCGATCGAGAGAAATACATGAAACATATGATGACTGATATTGAAACAAAAAATGAGCCTTCTTCTTCTTAATTCTTAATTCTCGAAAATTACACTTTAGATTCTTACTTTGGTAACTTCATGTTGATCTCTTTTCTTGTTAGGGACAAGAGTCAACCTCCTAGGATATTATTGTAAAGAGTAATCAGGATCCGCTCTTCATTTTTATAGAGGTGGTACTCCTCTTTCTCACTCAAATTTTCAATATACTCTTTCAAACAATAGATTTAACATGCATAACATCTACATCTATGAGTGGACCAGGTGGAAAAGTAACTAGAAATATAACAAACAAATTTATATAAAAAAGAATAACAACCTTTCTTAGAATAACCACATCCATTCATTTAAGTAATGAGATAAAATATTCGGAGAAATACTCATAGACATATCAAAACAAGATTTATGGTCCAAAAATTAGAGAGCTTTAAATGTTTTCATTCATTTCAAATCACAAGATGCATAGGAGAAACACACACGAGATCTTGTGCTTATATAAAAGACAGAAACCACACACGTTATGAACTCCCGGAATAGCTCTCCACGAGAGTATAAAATATCACAATTGATGTTCAAGTTTGAATAAAGTGTTTTCATATAACATAACACAATGTTCTCGATACTTAAATGATTAAAATAAATGCATTCATCCAAACGGATTGGGATGGGGATCCCATGGACCAAATAAAATAACAGTGGTAACCTGGAAGAAGGAAAAAAATGCAATTAGGAATCGACTTTACAAGTAAACAGTAAACCAATAAGGTTGGATGATTCAGAGACTCGGAAGAAAGAAGGGAAATTCTTTGAAAAATAAATACACTCACAAAAATAACAATGGAATGATGGATGGATGGATGGATGTCTCCCCCCCTTTTCATTTGTTGAGCCTTCATGTATATATAACTGGCACTTAATTATTTTTTGTTCAACCACTTCAGGGTTAGGGTTTTATTTTCCCCTTTGTAAATGTGAACTTAGATATTTGTGCCAACAACTGGGACCCACTTTAGAAGTTTACAAATTTCTTTTAATAAAGCATTTTCCAAAAATAATTTGTTTCAAAGCCATAAATAATCAGGATTGTGTTTTAATTTTTAGGGCATGAATTATCATTCCAACCATGAAAACTACTTCCAAGTTGTTCTTGATGTCTCTATCTTTCCAATGAGCTCTTGTTTGCTCAATTTGGACATCGGGATCAAAGGTTATGGCCTCCAGAAGACAAGCACTCAAGAGTCATTGATCTATTCTCCACGTGAATCTTAGCCCTTGATTTGAAAATCCACCCTATTTATCCCACATGCTTTGTCGAAGGGTACTAATTACATGTTTATAAATAAAATGACATCTCATATTATTTGTGTGTGAAGTAGAGAGAGCCATGGAAACTTGAGTAGTTTGTGCATAATATAGCTTTTGGTTGCCACTTCATCACCTGGTCACTGCCCAATAATCTGTGTCCAAGAAATATCATCCAAGTGTCACTCGGGGATAGGTGCACTTCACGGCCACATGTCCAAATGTGATAGGTCCGCTTCACTACCACCTATCCCAATATGCCAAAGGAGGGGGGAGGGGGATAAAACTTAGAAGAAGATATGAGATAGGAATATAATGAACAATTTCATGAAATAATGTGTGGAGGGAGGTATATAGGAGGGAATCTCTACACAAGAGGGAATCTCTGCATAACACAAGTTACAAAAAAAAGATGACTAAGTGTGTAGAGTGATACAATAGAGAGGAATATAGATAAGTAATGTGGAGAAAATGCAAAAATCAACTAAGTATGGGGGTATTGTGGGAGACGGAAAATGACTAAGCAAGGATAGTGAATATGGCCTAGGAAAGGAACGAGAGTAAGGAAAATGACTAAGTATGGAATAATAGTATAGAGATGAGGTGGTAAATGACTAAGTGTTGAGGTGTTGCAGATTGTGGGATAAAATTGACAATATCATGAGCCTATGACTTCCGTTTTTTATTCTGTAAAATGTTGGAAGAATATGACAAAAAAGACTATCCAATGAGAAGATAAACATAATAAATTTCCTTCTTTTTGACATCATTTTCTTTTCTTCTCTTTTAAAAATAGAAACCATCCCATTGGCCTTGTGTGAAGAAGAACAACAACACTGAAACAAATTTTGAAATATTTAAAAACTTTTTGGGTCTTCATAATCAATAGGTGAAGGTTATCTGACATTTTCCAAATTTAAAAACTTTGGTCTCCATTTGAGAGAGACATAGATTCAAGTATTCACCCCAATCACCTAGTTGATGGGTGTCAGGAAAACACACCAACACTTCTTCGCTAAAACTTCTAACATACCCAAAAACCAACACCAAGAATTGTCTTTGGGAAGATAACTCTTAAGAAGCAGGTTGTAACACTGTTTTGTAAATAATGTAAATTATGTCCCACATAATGTAAACTATGTAGAAGATATAAATAAATCAAGTTTTAGAGACACCCTTGATCTTTGGACTTTATTTTTTATGGCTCCAAAACCCGAGAGGGAGCTAGAGCCAATTTCCTTTTGATAGATCCTAAGGGTAAGAAAAGTTTTCTTTCATGTAGGTTAGAGTTTGGCTGTACTAACAATACCACTGAATATGAAATGCTTGTACAAGGCCTAAAGAAAGCCATAGACTTCAAAATAAAAATAAAAACATTGAAGCCTTTGGGGATTCATATATAATCGTTAGGCAAATTAAAAACACAATACATTGTAACTCACCTCACTTAAAGAATTATCAACAAGAAATGTACAAATTAATTGAAAATTTTGATTCTTTTAACAATTTTATTGTTCCTCGTTCCTAAAATCTAGTAGTTGATTCTCTTACTATTGTTGCCTCTAGGTTGTCTCCTTTAAAAGACTTTGAGGCTAGCATATCTGCAATTGAGGTACTCTATAGGCCTCCTCTTCTAGATAATATCACAAACTCGACGGTGTTTGAGGGTGATGAAAAAACCATTGATTTCTTATAAATGAAGAGAATTTCAAAGATTCAACTGTTGATGATGAGGAGTATCAAGAAAGTCTAGAATGCGACAAAGCACAAACTACTGAAACAAAAGCACATACCATGCCTAAGAGTTTAGTTAATCTAGGAAAGTTGTTTAATTTACAAATTAAATTCAAAAGATCACGAAGTGTAAAGACCGACAATTCCACTTTAGGTCACGAGATAATTAATTTAGGAACTAAAGTAAACCCCAAAAATGTAAACCTTAGTAAAGGGTGTTCTAAACAAGAAAAACAATCTTACATCAAATTGTTTAGGACATACAAGGATGTGTTCATGTGGGACTTACGACGACCTTAAAACATATGACACCCATCTCATCCAACACACCACTTCAATGAAGAAGGATATAAAACCCTTTCAATAGAAACTTTATAAGATACATCCTTCCCTCAAATCCCAAGTGCAGAAGGAGTTGAAAAGATCCTTGATGCCAAAATTATCTTTCAAGTTCGACATTTTGCCTGGGAAGCTAACCTAGTGCCAGTGAAAAAGAAGATTGGTGATATTTGTCTATGTGTTGACTTTCGAAACTTGAATAAAGCTTATGATAAGGACAATTACCTAGTTCCTCTGATGGATTAGATCCTGTAGCTTGTATTAGGATCTGAGATGTTTTCATTACTTGATGGTTTCTTAAGATACAATCAAGTTTTGGTGGTTGAATAAGATAGACTAAAAACCACATTTCAAACCAAATGGGGAACTTTTGCTTATAAGAGAATGCCTTTTGGAATTATTAATGTCGGAGCCACTTTCCAAAGAGTAATGGACATTGATTTTCATGGTATTATCAATCACAATGTCATTGCATATTTGGATGGCGTGACTATATACTCTAGAAATAGAGCAGATCATATTGCACATCTCACTCAGATTTTTGAGAGACGTAGGAAATATTGGATTTCATTAAATCATAAAAAGAGTATTTTTGTATTCATCAAAGGCAAATTGCTTGGGTACATTATTTCCAAAGAAAGCATAACTATAGACCTTAAGTGTGTAAAATTATTCTCTCGGTTACTTTTACCGCACAACAAAAAATCCATGTAATCTTCTTCGGGAAGATTTATGTTGTGCAAAAATTTATCCCTAACTTTTGTAGAAACTGTAAAAACTCTACAGAAAATTATTAAGAAGGATGTTGAATTTAAATGGGATAAGGAAGAAAAGGAATCCTTTGAAAAAAATCAAAACTACCATATCTAATGCTCTAGTTTTGTGTAGTCCAAATTTCAATCGCGATTTTCTTATTTATACATTTGTTTCCAATCATTTTCTTGTAGATTTGTTAGCATAGCGAGATGTTGAAGGTAATCAAGAACACATTTTCTTCATGAGTACAAACCTTCAAGGATCAAAGATCAATTATCTTGGTATAGACAAATAGGCATATGTTGTCTATAGGGTTGTTAAACACTTTAGGTCTTACATTCTGAAAAACCATATTAAAGTGATAGTTCCTCACCCCGCAATCCAATCTTTGTTTATTGAACAAGAACTAGGGGAAACTAGATGAAAACCATCTAGGAATATGACCTATAATTCAATCCTACTCATATTGTTTGTGGGCAACGACTATGTAAATTGGCAACAAAATCACAAGATGTTGTAGCAAAGGAAGAAGAGGGATGGGAGAATGAACTTGTAGTTCTCACCAATGAAATCCTCTATATTGAAACCATCATAGATTCATGGTATGTCATGGAACATATTTCTTACACCATGGGACTTATTTGAGCCTTATGAACTCGAAAGAAAAAAGGGCTTTATGTTTAAAGCTTGCCCAATACAAGCTTATAGATGGCATTCTTTTATGAAAGAGCTATGACAGAGTATTACTTAGATGTTTGGAAAAGAATGAAGCTAAAAGGGTTTGGAATGATCTCCACAATGGGCAACTAGAGGTAATTTCGTTGGAGAAAACACAACTCATAAGATTTTGTGTTAAGCGCTAGAAAAACCCCTAGATAGTGAGTTATATTTCTATTTTTATATTAGTGTTGTATGCCAGACCATTTAATTGTAATTGTACCCTTTGTATCTCATATATATATATATATATATATATATATATATATATATATATCCATTTAATTGTAAGGAGATCTAGTTTTAGAATCATCTCATCTCATTCGTGTATATTTTTTCTATTGTAAAAGGAGGTTGCCCCCTTGAAGAGGCTTGTCTTTCTTTCTTATATCCATTTATCAAGGTGTGAAGCTTCTTATCTTTATATTTTTAGACTATTTTGGTATTTTTTGCCTAACATTTGGCATTATGGACTACAACCCTATGTTTTTTCTCCTTCAATCAAGTTATCTTGGCATTTTCATTATAATTTGTTTTTCTTCTGAAAAATTTCAGACAACAAAGTTTTGAGGAGAGTGAGGAGAAATATCAAGGTATAGGTGGTCAAAATTTCAAGTATGGTTCATTACAATTTCAGATATATATCCTATGGAAGATAGGGTTTCTAACTAATCTTGAAATTAGTTTTAAACGAGTCATCTTGGAATTTTAGCTATACTTTTTTTTTTTTTTTTTATCTGGGAAGTTTCAGATAGTAAAATTTTGAGGAGAC
The DNA here is from genome assembly GCA_032191745.1 of Picea mariana. Lineage (NCBI taxonomy): Eukaryota > Viridiplantae > Streptophyta > Pinopsida > Pinales > Pinaceae > Picea > Picea mariana. The sequence goes on along the minus strand of JASDQU010010543.1, from coordinate 88,502 downwards.
CAATCAAAATTATAAGGGTACAGGTGGTAAAAATTTCAAGTTTTAGTTCATTATATTTTAAATATATAGTCTATATAAGATAGGGTTTGTGACTAGTCTTGAAATCAGCTTTAAAACAATCATCTTGGAATCTTCACTATCACGTTTTTTTGGTGAAGTTTCAAACTCTAAAATTTTCAGAATCCTAAGGAGACATGGCGAGTTATGTGTGAAAATATTTTCAGATTTTTAATCAATATACTTTATGGGATATATCTTTTGGAAGTTAGGCTTTTGTACTAATCCTAAAATTAGTTTGAAACAAGTAATTTAGGGAATTTTTGATATAATTTATTTCGTGAAGTTTGAGAGTATAAAATTTCAGGAGTTTGAGAAGACATATCAAATTACTACAAGCTCAAATTTCAGAGATACATTAGGACAACTATCGACCATCCAGACAATCTCCAAATTAGGGTTTGAAAGGTACGTAACTTACTATAGGTACAAATTTTCATTGGAAGATATATTTTCGATGATTCAAAATATACAATAAAGAGGAAAAATATGAGTATTATTATTTTTCACGTGGATCCAAAGGGTGCTCCATGGTGTAAGGGAGATGCCTATCCCCACATTCATACACCTCTATCTTCACTATTTTGATCTGTGTACTTTGTTTTGAATTTAAATTCTATTATATTCCCTTCTTGAATTCTCCATTGTAATGATTGCCACCTATTACTTTGTTGGATCACTTTCAGAACCTCTTTTGAAGACCCAGACTATAGGTTCTACCATGTCTTGTTCTAATCTAGAATTCTAAAACTTCAAACTTTTTGCAACCCTAGACCATGATTCTTGTAACTGGAAGTAAAAAAAAATTCTACCGAAAAATTGTTGCGGCCTTATTGGAAGGTATTGAGTATGGTTTCGACCCCTTTAAACAATTGATGTATGTATAACTTATGTCTCCCTATCTCCTTTCCTTAACAAGCATCTTCAGATCAAATGGTGATTTGATTCTCTCCATCTACTAACAGGATATCAAAACTTTAATTCTTTTGTCACTTGACAGAGATCTGCGTCATATATCAATGTTGAGAATATTGGATTTCCATCGTCAACTAGATAAGGAATTGAACACCTACATGTGATCAAGACGTTGGATTTCGACTCTATTTGAGGACTCACAAGTAAGCTCGCAACCACAAAATTTTAGAATCGATCCTGCTTTCTTTGAACTTTTATAATAGGCAAGCCATGTTCTCCAACTAGTGATCCTCTCAGAGAATATCGAAATCCACTACAATATTTTATTCAATCCTCTGTTCTAAGTATGCAGGAGTCCTGCACCGCAACCACAAGTTCCCTCTGTCTTTGGATAACAACTCAGAATTTTGTTAACAATTGCAATGAAGCTACAACCTCATACACAGATTGTTGCAATCTATACACTCAAACTCGATCTCTTTACCATGGTGACCTCCAGACTTGATATTCAATGCTTGTTACAAACCCATAACCAATCTTCAACGTTGTGTGTTCTTTCTTCACTTCAAATTATCTTGTAACTTTCAAGATTACAGGTTGGATTCCATATGACTTTGATCTAACATTCAATAACCATAAGAAAGGAAAATCAATACTTCTCTTCRGTTGATATTTAAAGGTTTKCAATCKWGAGTAKTA
>JASDQU010010543.1:72888-85585 GCA_032191745.1 Picea mariana | reverse complement strand
GTGGGTGGCCACTAATATCCAACTGGATCATTTATACAACTACAAAGAAAATCAATTCAAATCCTAGAGATAGGATCAAATCTTCCAAACTTAGGGGAAATCCCAATAAATCCTAACTATCTTTAAAATCTCTAACTATATGCTTGAATAAGACATTACAAGACAACTAGAGAGACAAATCCCTTTCATCATAACAAACCCTATTTTTCTAGAAATTCACAAATTAAATTCAATTTTAATTAAGGGAACCCACTCCCTTTGGTAAATTCCGAAGACCTCCTTGAGCTCAATGATAGGTTTGACATGTTCTGAAGGATAATCTTGCATCACTTCAAAAGTTACTTCACCAACTAAACCTCGAAAGAGCTCAACCATGACTCAAGAAGAAAGAGAAGAGATTTTTCACCAGATGGAAAAGATGGAAAATAAGATGGGTGAAAATAGATGGAAAATAAAATGAAAAAGTCAATGGATCAAAAGATAGATTACGTCAACCAAATGATACATTTCATGAGTCAAAACATAGATAAAATTACGTAACAATTACAAAATTCCATCTTACATACCATGGATGAGAGATTCCTTAAAGGAGATATCAAGACACAAGAAAATCAAAATGTGGAGAAAATAAAGAATGAGTCCCAGAATCATGATTATTCATCACTCAAAGATCCACATCATCAGGGGTTCAATGTGGCATCAAAGAACTACTCAATTCCCCAGATTGATATGAGGAAATTTCATGTTAAGGATCCCATAACATGGACATTCTAGATGGAGCAATTATTTGATCTGCACCAAATGCTAACTTTAGAAAAGGTAACTATTGCAAGTTTGTATTTAGAACTTGATCAATTTGTTTGGTACTCTTAACGCACAATCTATAGCAGGGAAAAATCCAACCCAATCCATGAAAGTGTGACAACTATGAGAGTACCTACCCACTGTCACCTTAGATAGACACTCCCCTCGCTTTAGAGATGATAAGTCACCACAAGGGGGGACTCTTGCTGACCCTAGGGGGATTGAGATGGAAAGTGATAGAATGGCCAATGAATCCCCTATAGGTAAAGTTCAGTGGTGAGGAAAAGGCTTGGAAGAGATTCTTGTTGACGATGGATGGTTGCCAAAGTATTGTGTACCTGCAAGACAATGTTAAGCCTACCCGGGACAAGATATAAGATATATATACAAGCCTTAAACCAAAGGGGAACAAGCAAGAAACCTTTTTGTCCCAAAATTGTAGCAGAGGAGAGATATATACATCAGCAATGTAAGATGCCAATACCTGCAAAATATTTTGCCAAAAGTCAAGTAAAAGATACTAGAAACTAAACTAGCAATGACTAGTTTAACTTCCACTGAATAGACCAAGACTTTAATGACATTTAGGGTTGTTTATTAGATGTTATCAGCAAGTTATTATAACAACCAAGTGGCTGTAGCAAACAATCACCACAACAACAAAATCTATCCACCAAAATCAGAAAGTAAACCACCCAAACATTAGCCAATAACTAGTTGAACAATTACCAAGGTTTACAAGTGAATTTCAATGGTAGATTAGAGAGAGATAGATGAAAAAGAGAGTTTTCTGCAGCCCTAATGGCTGTAGAATTAACTTGTAACAGAAAAGAGAACTACTTGGCTAAATAAGATGCCTTAGAGGCTCAAGCAAGCTTATAGCATGAAGAACAACTTCCAATTTAGACAATCACAAAATCTCTACTTTTCACGTATACCAATGCAAATGATTTTATTTCTCCAATGCGATTTAGGCAAGTGCCTTATCAATTGGGATATGGAGTCACTTGTGTAAGAGCTAGGGTTTTGCAATGTCTCTAGTGGTGTAAGCCCTTTTACTTTTTAGAACATGCAAAACCTAGCAAGGTAAATCTAGGAGGGTGTAAGCCCTTTTACTCCTCCTGACAACCTTTGCAAAATAGCTTATCCAAAACAATATTGGTAGATCCTAGTGGAGAGTGTATGCCCTTATACTCCTCTAAGAGATAAACAAGTTTAAACTTGCAACCAAGAAATAAATAACACAAAGCATGAATTCCTTACCTACTCTGAGAATTAGCAAGATAAACTCTTCCTTACCAAGAATATTCTACCACACATGCAAGAACAAGCATCGAGAGAGATATCACACCACTTCTTTACAACAAACATGTAACTAGAATCCAAAAGAGCACAAGAGAGAGAAGATGTGATTAGCCCAAAGAGGGTGAAAATTTCAGCCAAATGTTATGTAATTCTCAAGTGGGTTGTTGTGTCAAGTGAAATGAACAAGGCATTTATTTCTACAAGACCTTCTAAAATTAGTTTGTCCACTTCACTTAGGGTTAAACACAAATTAGGGAGGATGACCTCCTAATTTGCCCCTTCACAAAACAATAATTCAAATTTACAAAAAAGATAAGCCGTAATGATGATGTCATGCCCTAAAGGGGTGACATTTTCGCATAGAGAGCAAAACGTTGAGTTGTGTGAGGGAGTCGTTAGGCCTCAAAAGGTATGGTATCCATGTGCAAGGGCCTCCCTCCAACAAAACATGCCAATTCATCATCGAATCCAACAACACCATCGAACCCTAGCCCTCAAATATGACATCAAGCCCTATAATATGACATTTTGGGCCTTCAAGGCCAATCGTTGGGCTAGTGGAGGGCTAGTCTCCTCCTCTAAGGTGTACTCTGATGCCTCTAAAGGAAACATTCATCATCCTTGTGTCACTAGGAGAGGGGGCACATCATCCATCCGAAGGGATTCATGCCCCAAATGAAGGTCCAAGTCACCTTGTGCCTTCACAAAATAGATTTCCACCTATCAAGGTCCTGCAAAGACAAGCAAATTCACCCTCCAAGGGCTCACAAGTCACAAGCATCATGTCAAGTAAACCATATATAATAAAAGAACCACCTGAACATGTGCATCAATTCCCCCCTCTCAAAATAAACAAATGCTCAAATACCTTATGCAACTTGCCAAATTTAGGTATGGGAGGGTTGTCATGGTGACATATTGGGTGAATCATTCCCCAAGTCAAGGAGTGTTTCCCAGGTGAACCCTCTCTGAGTCATGTGAAGAGTATGAGGTTGATGGGGTGATACTTATGGTAATGGGGTTTCTTGACGTACAAGGGCTCATGTTGTCTCATTTATGGGTGCCTTTGTAGAGGGTGTGCTACCCTTCGTCGATGCATGATTTTTCCAAGCCCCTTTGCCATTAATTTATTAGAGTATTTCCAAGTTGAAGCTAAAGTGGGACTTCTACCAAAGCATGAAAAACATTGCCCACATTAACTCTACCTTGGTCATACTTGACCATGCTTCCCCAAGTTGAATACGATATGTGGGACTTCTACCTAAGCATGAAAAACATTGCCCACACATGCTCTACCTTGGTTGGAATGTTCAATTAGTTATTTATTTTACGGGTCCCTCAATTTTTATGAGAAACATTTCATTGTTATCAGGATCCCTGGGTGAGCATCTGGAAGGTTTATGATTGGATTTTATCTTTTTCCAGCTACAAGCCTTTGTGCCTTTAGCCCCCTCTTCCCATGAAATGAGGTACACGCCCTTCTTGGGTCAATGTGGCTCGAAAACCCAAAAGATGAGGAAACAAAGGGAAAGAAACATGGAAAGTGGCAAGTAGGCATGGGAGCGGTACGATGACTCATCAAGGAGACCCCCTAGTAGAAAACCTTTTCCCGAGGGTGACCACTTACTAGGACAACAATGTCAACCACCAAGGTGAAATAAGGAAAAGAGAATAATTTCCAAGAAAACATTTTCAAAATCAAGAAAGGACCTTTTGCAACATGTTCAAATGCTTCATTTATTAAAATGAAACTTACCAGAACACCAGACTTGTTACCTCATGGAGCAATACCTACTGTCCTATGTGATCCAGGCCAAGTGATGTGGATGATGCTACCATTGTCGAATGGTGATGTGTGGTGAATGAAGGGCTTTGTATGTTGGGTCGCCTCTCGGTACTCCATGTCTGCAACTTAAGGGCCTCGAGACATCATCTCCTTAGTTATCCCTATAAATGGGAGATAACATATGACTCCTACTCAGGGACTAGTGCTCATCGTAGAGTGCATGAGAACCTCAACGTCTCTTGGTAAGACCCGTGCCTACGCACACTGAAACAACAAACACTGAAATCTAGGGCGGCTCGCTCACCCTTTTTCCATATGATAAAAAATCGAAAATTTCAACTAGTCTTTAAAATAAATTTTATATTTTTTCAAAAATTTCCAACTAACATATGATATGATGAAAACAACTATGTGTAAATGCAAGCAAATAAATTATGAATATGCAAATATAGATAAATGAACTAATCTATCATGAGCAAACAAAAATGCAAGTGCAAGAAAGCAAATGACCTACCTACTTACCTAGGGCCCTAAAGTTAGGTCTTGAATATGTCAGGTGAAGTCATACAACTAGTGAAACCACCTACTCACCATTTTATCAAGGTATCTCCTCATGTGCTTAATCATGCAATACAACACAGATAAGTCAAGCACAAAATAGTCATAAGCATAAATAAGCATGTAATCAATCATATAAAGCAACTCGTGGAGGTGGGTGGGAGGGAAACAATCCTATCGAAAGGAATGACCACAAGCATGATCAATCCATCTCTAAAGAGAGCTACCTTGTATAGACGAAGACTCGTCTTCATCCTCCTTTAGAACACCATTGCTTCTTGAATATTGAGATGAAATGAGATATCCCACGAAGACCCTAATATTTCCTTGAGAAGGAGAGATGAGACAAGGGACAACCTCAGGTCTAGAGAAAAAATCCTCCCCAAAACCCAAAGTGTGTTGCTTCTTTATCCACAAATCCTTGCAAAAATCCCCTCGATGAAAATATTGTTGCTTTGTAGAGTGAGTATCTGATCGTTTTGGGTTGGCCACCGTCTTATCTTTGTCAAGATTTGAGCATGATGGTGGATGAAAATTTTCACCACATAATGAATTTGAAGCCTCAAAAGGATACACATCACAACTCTCAAAGTATGACTGAAGATAATCATGAGTACACTACGACAGGTGATCCTTAAATAGATGAAATAAATTTGTGACCATATCATCATCGGGATGCCAAGAATCTAAATCATATGCATATGAATACCAGTTTTTTGAAGATGACAACTCAATCCCTTTTGCACGAGAACTACTCTCAACGTTGTAAATGGGATCTCTATAAAAAATGAAACAAGCCACATCCCATCTATGTCTCCCAACCTATATGAAATCATCAATTTGTTGATAAACCGTGTCAGAGAGCCCCCCCCACCAAATCATTTGCATCTTTTGGACTAACCACTTCTTCATATTTATGTGCAGGAGGGAAGCGAAGCTGAACAACTTCATCTTCATCAAGTGGGAGAATGGATATCAATGTCTCATCTGGATTCTCTGCATGCTGCACATCTTTGGAATTCTCCTTTTTCTTCATGGACATGCCCCTCCAACACTTCTTCATTACAAGGGGCTCAATCCTCAACGTGGAGTGCTTCATTTGACTGTTCCTAAAATGACCAAAAAGGAAACTCTTGTTCATCTTATCATAGTGGGCTTGCTCTTTAGCGGGTGATGTCTTGTCAATATCCTGCACTTCCTCGGAGTTTTCCTCCTCTTCCTAGACCTATTCTTCAAATACTTCTTCTGCCAAGCATTCTTTGAGGTCGTTGTTGCATTTTTCTTCTAGGGAAGCCTCATTATCATCAATATTTGTATTAGTTTCAAAGATACCTAAAATTCTCTCCTCTTGCAGAGCTGTCAAAATTTCATGATAAGTATCTTCAAATATATGACATCCTGGACCACAATTTTTGAGAAATTCTTCAACAATTTTTTTAAGAGAAGTAATACTCTTTGGTCTGCAGGAGTGTCTAATCCATCCTTGTTGCTTTATTCCCAATGAATTTAAAAATGATACCACCAAAATGTCTTCATGTCTTTTTTTGAGCATGAATGTATATCTCACAAGTGATAGAACATGTGAAACAACAAGGAGGATCATCATTGTACTTCGAGATATTTTTGAGATACCCAGGGGGGAACTTGTTTGGGAATCCTGAAATGTCCTTGAGATCGAGGGTAGGATACATTCCATGCCATACCCAAAAAACCAACTTTCATTATGTGTAACTAAACTCAACCACAAATGGAATCTTCGTGCCTTATTGCATATGAGCTCAAGGCTCATCGAAAATAAAGAGGGTATCTTCCCTTAATGGAGTTGCTAGATAAACTTATATGAAGTTCATCAAAGTTGGAAATGGATCTTTCCTCAAATGGAGTTGCCAGGCAAGCTAAGGGAAAGGATTTGGGAATAACTTGCCAAAGCGCCATTAGCGGTCGAAAGAGGATTCAAAATCCTCCCCAACAATGATGCCAAAATGTTATTGCACAATCTGTAGATTGGGAAAAGCCCAACCCAATCCACAAAAGTGTGACAACTATGGGAGTACCTACCCATTGTCACCTTAGATAGACACTCTCTGTGCTTTAGTGATGATAAGTCATGATAAGGGGGGAATATTGGTGGCCTTGAGGGGATTGAGATGGAAAGTGATAGAATGGCCAATGAATCCCCTATAGGCCAAGTTCGGTGGTGAGGAAAAGGCTTGGAAGAGAGTCTTGTTGATGATGGATGGTTGCCAAAGTATTGTGTACCTGCAAGACAATTTTAAACATGCCCAGGACAAGACACAAGATAGATATACAAGTCTTAAACCAAAGGGGAACAAGTAAGAAACCTTGTTGTCCCAAAATCGCAGCAGAACATAGATATATATATCAACAATGTAAGATGCCAATAACTGCAAAATATGTTGTCAAAAGTCAAGTAAAATATACTAGAAACTAAGCTAGCAATGACTAGTTTAACTTCCATTGAATAGAGCAAGACTTTAATGACAATTAGGGTTGTTTATTAGATGTTATCAACAAGTTATTATAACATCCAAGTAGTTGTAGCAAACAATTGCTACAACAACAAAATCTAGTCACCAAAATCAGAAAGTAAACCACCCAAACATTAGCCAATAACTAGTTGAACAATTACCAAGGTTTACAAGTGAATTTCAATGGKAGATTAGAGAGAGATAGATGAAAAAGAGAGTTTTTTGCAGCCATAATGGCTATAGCATTAATTTGTAACAACAAAAAGAACTACTCGGATAAAGAAGATGCCTTAGAGGCTCAAGCAAGCTTATAGCATGAATAACAACTTCCAATTTAGATAAAACAAAATCTCTAATTTTCACGTATACCAATGCAAACGATTTTATTTCTCCAATGCAACTTAGACAAGTGCCTTATCAAGTGGGTTATGGAGTCTCTTGTGTAAGAGCTATGGTTTGCAACTTATCTAGTGGTGTAAGCCCTTTTACTTCCTAGAGCATGCAAAACCTAGCAAGGTAAATCTAGGAGGGTGTAAGCCCTTTTACTCCTAGCAACTTTTGCAAAATAGCTTATCCAAAATGATAGTGGAATATCCTTGTGGAGGGTGTATGCCCTTATACTCCTCCAAGAGCTAAACAAGATTAACCTTGCAACCAAGAAAGAAACAATACAAAGCATACATTCCTTACCTAGTCCAAGAATTAACAAGATAAACTCTTCCTTATGAAGAATATTCCACCACACATGCAAGAACAAGCATCAAGAGAGATAGCACACCACTTCTTTCCAATAGATAAGTAACTAGCATCCAAAAGAGCACATGAGAGAGAAGATGTGATTTTCCCAAATAGGGTGGAAATTTAAGCCAAATGTTATGTAATTCTCAAGTGAGTTGTTGTGTCAAGTGAAATTAACAAGGCATTCATTTATACAAGACCTTCTAAAATTAGTTTGTCCATTTTACTTAGGGTAAAACACAAATTAGGGAGGTCGACCTCCTAATTTTCCCCTTTATAAAATAATAATTCAAATTTACAAAAAAGATAAGCCCTAATGAAGACGTCATGCCCTAAAGGTTTAACATTTTGGCATAGAGAGAAAAACGTTGAGTTGTGTAAGGGAGTTGTTGGCCCTCCAAAGGCCTGGTCTCCATGTGCAAGGGACTCCCTCCATCAAAACATGCCAAGTCATCATTGAATCCACCAACACCATTGAATCCTAGCCCTCAAATATGATGTCAATCCCTAGAATGTCATGTTTTGGGCCTCCAAGGCTAAACATTGGGCTAATGGAGGGCTAGTCTCCTCCTCCAAGGTGTACTCTCATGCCTCCAAAAAAAACCATCATCTTCCATATGGCCCTAGGAGAGGGGACACATCATCCATCCTGCGGGATTCACGCCCCAAATGAAGGTCCAAGTGACATTGTGCCTTCAAAAAATAACTTTCCTACATTAACTATACCTTGGTCATACTTGACCATGCTTCCCCAAGTTCAAGATGATATGTGGGACTTCTACTTAAGAATGAAAAGCATTTCCCACATGTGCTCCACCTTGGTTGGCATGTTTAATTAGTTATTTATTTTACGGGTCCCTCAATTTTCGCTAGAAAGATTTCATTGTTCTAGGGATCCCTAGGCGAGCATCTAGAAGGTTTATGATTGGCTTCTATATTTTGCAAGCTACGAGTCTATCACACACCCACTGCGCAAATCAAACTTTTTCGTTGATTTCTCAACAATCAGAATCCCTAAAGTCCTAAGAGGCTTAGTGCAGGTTAGCTCTTTCCTTTTTCCACCTCCATATGATTGTAGTTCACGACTATGGGCCGAATCAGCATGGCGTCTTTTTGCACTTTGCGACTCAGTGCTACTGGAACGTCGAGTCGCTCGACTCTGCAAACCCCAACACAGTGAAGCGCCGAACCCCGAAAGGGCTAGCGAGTACAAGTTTCCTGTTTGGGTCTTGTCCTTGTGACCACGTTCCGTGACCACACACTTAAACCGACAAAGCCCTTACCGGCTTTTCGCTATTCCGGAAATCGCGATGCATGACCTCTTTCTTTCTCATTCAAATCCCCAAAAAACCACGAAGTCTCCCAAGTTTCCCTTCAAAGGGAGATCAATGGCTGTAAGCTTCCCTTGATCAGACGGTTTGGATCCTTTCGAGATTTCGGTGCCCGGGGATTCGAGATACAACGATCCCAAAAACTCATGTCATGCAAATCTCTGAATTCCAGTATGGGGATCCATGTAGGAGAGCAACGGTTCTTGATAGAGTGGATCCAACGGTCCACGAGAGTTCAGGACTTTCCCTGGACTCTGACTGCTCACCACGCATCTCCCTTGATGGGCGTTCTAGATCCCTTCAGAACTTCTCTTTTCTATTACCGAGCACGTCGGGATTTTGGTTATCGGGATTTCGTGACTCACGAGGACAAGGTTTCTTGCCCTTTGGTTTCCTGGGTGCCGGAAAGCCAAAGCGTCGACTGGCAGCCACGTGTCCCTTCGATGGACTGTCCAGGTGCTTCCATGGATCATGGGGTCTACGGTCCTGATTTCTTCCTTTCTTGCAAGAGTAAAAAGGGGTCATGGCATTAATGCCTGCGTCTCTTCCTCAAATCTAACGGTCATTACAAACCTTGGATCCTCTGAAAGGATCACGTTCATGCATTGCTTTGAAAGGGCGGAGAGGGGTCGAGGTACTATCGTCCATGATCCTTCCCCACATCTAACGGTTGTTACTGATCTTGGATCCTCTGAAAGGGTTTCATCCATTAATCGAGACTTAACCACACGATGCCACCTTGGAGGTTCGCAAGTCGGGATTTCGGGACTTGCGAGCACAAGGGGAGTGTGCCCTTTGATATTTCGAAGTGCTGATGGGCTTCTGATCTTGCCCACGTGTCCTCCTATGATGTACGGCTCAGATTGATTTCGAAATTTTCACTATGAAAATTCCCGATCTCATATCATCGTGACTCCCGATTTCACGAACGCCGATATCCCGATGGCCACGCCTCTCGTCGAGACTTTCAACCTCCTGTTCACGAGGGATTAACCCTCATGCATCTCTTAATGAATCCAACAACTATCGGTTTGTTCTAGCTAAGATCTAACGGCTCAGATCTGTCCCATGTCGCGCACTCTCCCGCTACTTCGTGGATGTGGAAAAATCAACGGTCCAGAGGCTCTCATGAACCTTGGGGGTCCACGATCCCAATTTCCTCGCTATTCACGAAGATAGAGCAAAAAGGGGCAAGGTATGCAACACCCTTGTTTTCTTTTGTCAATCTAACGGTCGTGAATGACCATGGATCTTCCGACGGGATCTCGTCCGTTGATCGATACTTATCCCTACGCTGCTACTTTGGGATTTTAAGAGGGTCATTCCTCCTTGTACAGGGCTGTTAAGACTTGCACATTCAAGTCCTTTTTCCAGGTTCTTGGTAGACCTTTCCAAAGAGGGAATCTCTATGAAGAGGTCTATTCTGGGGCATTCCTAGAGACAGATAAGGGGAAACAACTTCCCAAGAACGGGTTGGAAGTCTGACATGGTTCAACTTATGCATAATTAAATTCATTTATCAACATAAGCCATGCGTGGTTTTTCTGTTATAAGCATATACAATTACTAGTACTGATCAAAAGACTACACAGACATTCTTATAATGAAAACATTCACAGTTTCGCAGCTTATGAGCATAATTATCAGAATACATATATTTCAAGGTACCAGAGGCAAAACACTTATCAGAATTAACACCGGGGGTCAAGCAACTGCTGAGAGGGGTGCTCGTTTCCACCCAACCGTAGGCTTAGCGACTCCCAGCAGATTTACCACTAGCCACCCCTGAGCTGAGACCACGATGCTGTGAGACTACGTCTCCGTTTTCCAGTGACCAGGAGCAAAGGTTGCAATCCTTCCTCTCTACTATCACTCACTCTGCATAATGCCAGAGTTCTCCCCTCACGTCTGCCCCCCCGCAATCGCTTCTACCTGACGCCTTATCCTCTTGCGAGGTTGCGTGAAGCGCGATTACCCTCGCGCTGGTCAGTCATGATGGCTCTACGGATAGGCGATTCACCTCCCCATCCCTCATNAGAGGGGTGCTCGTTTCCACCCAACCGTAGGCTTAGCGACTCCCAGCAGATTTACCACTAGCCACCCCTGAGCTGAGACCACGATGCTGTGAGACTACGTCTCCATTTTCCAGTGACCAGGAGCAAAGGTTGCAATCCTTCCTCTCTACTATCACTCACTCTGCATAATGCCAGAGTTCTCCCCTCACGTCTGCCCCCCCGCAATCGCTTCTACCTGACGCCTTATCCTCTTGCGAGGTTGCGTGAGGCGCGATTACCCTCGCGCTGGTCAGTCATGATGGCTCTACGGATAGGCGATTCACCTCCCCATCCCTCATTAAGCCATCTACCTACCAGCCTGCGAGTCAGTTAATTCAGGGCCAGTGAGCTGGTTTTGGTTCTCCGGGCCAGTGGAGTCCAAATACGGTATTAGTTCTCGGTGGAAGTTAACGCCACCTTTCCAAGTGCCTTCCATTGCCATCGTGGTCTCTTTTTCTTCACATCCCCTCTCAGCAGTCCTGAAATAAAATTCAAAAAGGTTATTCACATTCATTGACCTTTTCCTCAAGGTCCATTTACATCACATATTCACATTTATGAGTTTGCCATAGTTCTTGGCCAGTCCTGTTATTTTTACAAACTGGGGGAAATAGGGTGTTACAATTCTCTCCCCCTTAAAAGGAACATCGTCCTCGATGTTCTTATCTACTAACATGAATTGCATGCACAGAAGTAAACAAAATCGGATATGCCTGCCTCATGGCATCCTCCATTTGCCATGTAGCCTCCTCTGGGCCAAAATGTTTCCATTGCACCTTGACCTGTGCAATGGTTCTGTTCCGGAGCGGGATTTCCTTTCTGTCCAGTATGCATTGGGGTTCTGGTAAAAATTCTCCCTCCGGTTCCACCTGGATCACAGACCAGTCAATTATATGATTAGCATCATGTACATATTTCTTCAATAATGAAACATGGAAAACATTATGTGCTTTTACTGTGGGGGGAAGTGCTAGCCGATAGGCTACAGATCCCACTCTATATAGAATCTCAAAGGGTCCACAATACTGGGGTGCCAACTTGGCACAAGCTCCCATTTTCAGGGAACTCCTTCTGGGATTAATTCTGAGATATACATGGTATCCCATTTTGAACTCTCTTGGAGTTCTCTTTTGATCAACATAACTTTTCTGTCGGTTCTGAGCGACCTTCAGATTTTGTTTTATCTGAGTCACTTGCTGTTCCATTTCTCTCAGCATGTCGGGTCCCAAAGAAATCCTATTTACAGGATTACTCCAGCTGATTGGAGTATTACATGGCCTACCATAGAGGACCTCGAAGGGACTCATCTTTAAGGATGCTTGGTAGCCGTTGTTGTAGGTGAATTCTACCAATGGCAGGTAGTCTTTCCATTTTCTGGGTTGATGCATTACATGCATCCTTAACATATCCTCTAATATTTGATTCACTCTTTCTGTCTGTTCATCGGTTTGAGGGTGATAGGCGGTGCTAAACAACAATTTGGTCTCTAAACCAGCCATCAGTGATTTCCAGAAATTGGAAGTAAATTTTGTGTCTCTGTCAGACACTATCTCTTTCGGCATACCGTGTAGTTTGAATACCTCTTTCATGAATACCTGAGCGATATCTATTGCCTTGCAGATCGAATTGACG
>JASDQU010010543.1:51982-72838 GCA_032191745.1 Picea mariana | reverse complement strand
CAGACACTATCTCTTTCGGCATACCGTGTAGTTTGAATACCTCTTTCATGAATACCTGGGCGATATCTATTGCCTTGCAGATCGAATTGACGGGGATGAAATGAGCAGACTTGCTCAGTCTATCCACCACTACCATAATGGTGTCATTCTGTTTGGTTGAAGTTGGCAATCCAGTGATAAAATCCATGGAGATGGTTTCCCATTTCCATTATGGGATGGGTAAAGGGTGTAATAGTCCTGTTGGGTGTCGATGTTCTGCTTTAACCTGTTGGCACTCTATGCATTGGGCCAAATATTTGGCTATGTCTTTCTTCAATCCAAGCCAATAAAATTGTTTCCGGGCGGCTGTTATCATTTTCTGGTATCCTGGGTGACCAGTGTAGGGTCTTTTATGTAGTTCATCCATGATGAATCTCTTCAAGTCGTCACGATTTGGAATGTACAGTCTATCTCTGTAAGTGAGAAGACCTCCTTCGGTCATCTGGTAGCCTTCATATTTTTCTCCAACGGGTTCTTGCTGTAGGTATAGGGTCACAGTCTGAACGAAGGAATCTGTTTCTTGTGCATTTCTGACTCAGTTCTTGACATCTGTCTCGCAGGTACTCACCGTTGCCAGGTGAATTGTTTTCATGCTTCTGCTAAGGGCATCAGCCACCCTATTTTCCTTCCCTTTTATGTGTTTGATTTCAAAATCAAATTCGCTAAGGAGGGCCATCCATCTAGCTTGTCTAGCATTGAGCTTTGGTTGGTCGAACAAATACCGTAATCCACAGTGATCTGTCATAAGTACAAATTTTCTTCCCAAGAGGTAATGCCTCCACATTTTTAAGGCATGCACTATGGCAGCCAGTTCTAGATCATAAGTCACATAGTTGACCTCATGTTCGTTCAATTTTCGGGATTCATAACAGATCACACTTCCTTTCTGCATAAGGACTCCTCCGAGCCCTTCCTTACAGGCATCTGTGCACACAAGGAAGTCAGCTTATGGGTCAGCGATTATCAACACGGATGCATGGGTTAGTAGATGTTTCAAGGTTTGAAATCTTTCTTCACATTGCTGTGTCCACAGGAATTTTGTCCCCTTCTTCTAGACGACAGTGATTGGACAACCAATCTTGGAGAATCCTTTTATAAATCTCCTATAGTATCCCACCAATCCCATAAAGGATCTGATGTCTGAGACATCCTTTGGGGTAGGCCATTCCATGATAGACCTGATCTTGTCAGGATCTACTGCTACCCCTTCCTCGAATAGAACATGTCCCAAGTAATGTATTTGGGTCTGAAAGAAGTCACATTTGCTGAATTTAACATAGAGTTGATGCTCTCTTAGCACTTGTAGCACAAGTCTAAGATGCTCTTCATGTTCTTCTCTATTCTTAGAGTAGATTAATATGTCATCAATAAAAACTAGTACAAATTTATCTAAAAATTTATTGAGTACATTGTTCATTAAGCAAATGAAAGTGGCAGGGGCATTGGTTAACCCAAATGGCACTACCACAAACTCATAGTGACCATACCGTGTTCGAAAAGTGGTTTTATGGATGTCTTCACCCTTAATTCGGACTTGATGGTATCCCGACCTCAAGTCAATCTTTGAGAAAATAGACGCACCCCCCAACTAATCGAATAGATCATCGATCCTGGGCAAGGGGTACTTGTTCTTTATGGTTACTTTATTAAGTTGTCTGTAATCTATGCACAGTCTAAAGGTGCCATCCTTCTTTTTCACAAACATGACTGGTGCTCCCCATGGGGACACGTTGGGTTGAATATAACCCTTATCCATCATTTCTTTCAATTGCAATTTGAGTTCCACTAACTCAGGTGTGGTCATTCGGTAAGGTGTCCTAGACACCGACACCGCTCCTGGTGCGAGCTCTATTGAGAAATCAATGTCTCTTCTCGGAGGTAGACCCGGTACCTCTTCCGGGAACACATCTCTATATTCTCTCAAGATAGGGTGATCCTCAAGGCTTGGTTTAGCACCTTCGATTGTTTTTAACACCTGTATTGCATACAGGGGACATCCTTTTCGACAATACTTTCTCATTTGCAGGGTTGATATTTGTCTCACCGAGACCGGTTTTCGGATCCCTTGAAGGGTTGTCCTTTTTCCTTCTTTGCTCACACATTCTAAGGTTTTATGGTAATAGTCCAATTTGGCTTTATGGGCGGACAACCAGTCCATACCAATCAACAGATCGTATGATCCCATGGGTAATACGTTAAGGGTTGCTTGGGTGGGGAATTCACCCAACATTAACTGGCAGGCTGGTATGACCTCTACCACCTTTCTTTTGGTGCCAATGGATAATTGTACCAACTATGGCTTGGTTTGTTTTTGTGGCTGTAGCTTACACTTATCCACAACTCTAGGGGCTATATAACTCAAATTTGAACCAGGGTCAATCAAAACAGACACTAGATGGTTGAAAATCATACCTTCTATTTCCACCACTGAAGCTTGGTGATCAACTTGGTTATTATCCAAGGCTGCATAAATCTGTGGCACACTCCTTGCCACATCATTGACTGTGGTAGCTTCCTGAATGTTATAAACTTTTCGACTGTTCTGTTGTCGGTGTGGACAGTCTCTCAGGAGATGCTCTTCTCCGCAACCCCAACATTTCAGAGGTTCTTTCTGTGGGTTATTAGTCTTCACTGGTATAGGTCCAGAAGTTTTATTTTCATCCACCGAGGGAAAGTTCTGCTGGAGTACACTCCGGGCTGGATAGTTCATTCTGGGGTTCTTCTTGTAGTTCTTAAATCTTGAGGATTTAATCCCCTTTTTTTGAAATCTTGAACCACTCTTCTGTTTCCAGTCTCCACGAGACTCTGCTCGATGTCCATATTGTTCATGACAATATGTTGCCTTTCGTATAGTGTCTTCTAAGTTCTTTGGCTCGTCGAATTCGATTCGGTTCCGGTATTCCTTGGGTAACCCGCTGATGAAGCATTGCACCTTTGCCTTCTCTGCTTTGATGTAGGGTACATATCTCAATAAGTCGAGGAATTTGTTGACATATTCCTCTATAGTGAGTTGCCCCAGTCTGAGTTCATTAAACTCTTTAGCCTTCTCGTCGAAATATCTTTCCAACAAATACTTCTTCTGCAAGTACTTCTCAAACCGTTTCCAAGACAGGTCCTCCTCGCGGACCCCTTTCATGCTCTTAAGATCTTCCCACTAGATGGAAGCCTTTCCGGTTAGATTGAAAGTGGCCACTCGGGCCTTTAAATTCTCTGAAAAATCATGGACTCTGAAATATTTCTTCAGTCCAAGTAACCAGGCCTCGGCTTCCTCTCCAGTCTTTATCTCACCGTTGAAGGAGGGAGGTTTGGCCTTTCTGAATTCCTCATATTTATGACCCTTGGAAGTCTTTTGCTTCTTTTATTTTCTTCGAGAATAGGAACTGGTCCTGCTGCTAGAAGAGCCTTCTGAATCGCTAGCTTCCTTCTCTGTGGAATCATCTGGCACTGGTCCTTTACCTATGGGGTGGACCTTTCTTGATGTGCTTCTCTCAGTATGGCCATTGACACGACCATGATTCTGCATCTCAGGTTCCTGCTGCATTTGTCACTATAGGTCGGATAAGCTCTGTAGTAAAACTGCATTAATTTCAGTTTGCTTTTCTTGTTCTTTCATCATCCTTTCATTGTCGGCCTTGCAGCTTTGCAATTCAACCATGAGACTCCTCACAGTCTCGACTAGGTCTGGAGGGGTTCCTATTGCTCTTCTTTTGTCAGACTCTTCGTCTCTGTTGTGGGAGCCTTCTCCCACCTCTTGGTGAGTCACCATACTCTGCGTCTGTAGATTCCCACGGCTGATCATCCGTTTGAGTGAAAAGACAAACACTGGTTATTAGTCAAGAGTTAAATACATTTTTATAATTTGCGCATAATTTATATCTCTTTCACATGCATACATAGTCGGGTTCTCGTTTCCAAGTTTTAATCCTGGACAAGAGAGTTACGTTAGGAGTTACTCTTCGTAGGAGTACTTCGAACGAAGCTTATGCGCAACTCGTGCATGAGCCCAATCAGGCCGAGTGTCGTAACCATGCTCTGATACCACTTTGTCACACACCCACTGCGCAAATCAAACATTTTTGTTGATTTCACAACAATCAGAATTCCCAAAGTCCTAAGAGGCTTAGTGCAGGCTATCTCTTTCCCTTTTCCACCTCCATATGATTGTAGTTCACGACTATGGGCCAAATCAACACGACGTCTTTTTGCACTTCGCGACTCAGTGCTATCGGAACGTCGAGTCGCTCGACTCTGCAAACCCCGACATGGCGAAGCGCCGAACCCCGAAAGGGAAAGTGAGTACAAGTTTCCTGTTTGGGTCTTGTCCTTGTGACCACGTTCCGTGACCATGCGCTTAAACTGGCAAAGCCCTTACCGACTTTTTGCTATTCCGGAAATCGCGATGCATGACCTCTTTCTTTCTCATTCAAATCCCTGAAAAACCACGAAGTCTCCCAAGTTTCCCTCCAAAGGGAGATCAACGGCTGTAAGCCTCTCCTGATCAGACGGTTTGGATCCTTTCAGGATTTCGGTGCCCGGGGATTCGAGATACAACGATCCCAAAAACTCATGTCATGTAAATCTCCAAATTCTGGTATGGGGATCCATGTAGGAGATCAACGGTTCTTGATAGAGTGGATCCAATGGTCCACGGGAATTCGGGACTTTCCCTGGACTTTGACCGCTCACCACGCGTCTCCCTTGATGGACATTCCATATCCCTTCGGGACTTCTCTTTTTTATTACCGAGCACGTCGGGATTTCGGGTATCGGGATTTCGCGACTCGCGAGGACAAGGTTTCTTGCCCTTTGGTTTCCTGGGTGCCGGAACGCTGAAGCGTCGACCGGCAGCCACATGTCCCTCCGATGGACGGTCCAGGTGCTTCCATGGATCATGGGGTCTACGGTCCTGATTTCTTCCTTTCTTGCAAGAGTAAAAAGGGGTCATGGCATTAATGCGTGCATCTCTTCCTCAAATCTAACGGTCATTACAGACCTTGGATCCTCCGAAAGGATCACGTTCATGCATTGCTTTGCAAGGGCGGAGAGGGGTCGAGGTACTATTGTCCACAATCCTTCCCCACATCTAACGGTTGTCACCGATCTTGGATCCTCTGAAAGGGTTTCGTCCATTAATCGAGACTTAACCACACGCTGCCATCTCGGAGGTTCGCAAGTCGGGATTTCGGGACTTGCAAGCACAAGAGGAGTGTGCCCTTTGATATTCCGAAGTGTCGACGGGCTTCCGATCTTGCCCACGTGTGCTCCTATGATGGACGGCTCAGATTGATTCCGGAATTTTCACTATGAAAATTCCCGATCTCATATCATCGTGACTCCCGATTTCACGAACGTCGATATCCCAATGACCATGCCTCTCGTTGGGACTTTCAACCTCCTGTTCACGAGGGATTAACCCTCATGCATCTCTTAACAGATCCAATGGCTGTCGGTTTGTTCTAGCTAAGATCTAACGGCTCAGATCTGTCCCATGTCGCGCACTCTCCCGCTACTTCGTGGACGTGGAAAAATCAACGGTCCAGAGGTTCTCATGGACCTTGGGGGTCTATGATCCCAATTTCCTCACTATTCACGAAGATAGAGGAAAAAGGGGCAAGGTATGCAACGCCCTTGTTTTCTTTCATCAATTCAACGGTCGTGAATGACCATGGATCTTCCGACGGGATCTCGTCCGTCGATCGATACTTATCCCTACGCTGCTACTTCGAGATTTTAAGAGGGTCATTCCTCCTCGTACAGGGCTATTAAGACTTGCACATTCAAGTCCTTTTTCCAGGTTCTTGGTAGACCTTTCCAAAAAGGGAATCTCTATGAAGAGATCTATTCCGGGGCATTCCTGGAGACAGATAAGGGGAAACAACTTCCTGAGAATGGGCTGGAAGTTTGACATGGTTCAACTTATGCATAATTAAATTCGTTTATCAACATAAGCCATGCGTGGTTTTTCTGTTATAAGCATATACAATTACTAGTACTGATCAAAATACCGCACAGACATTCTTATAATGAAAACATTCACAGTTTTGCAGCTTATGAGCATACTTATCAGAATACATATATTTCAAGGTACTAGAGGCAAAACACTTATCAAAATTAACACCAGGGGTCAAGCAACTGCTAAGAGGGGTGCTTGTTTCCACCCAACCGTAGGCTTAGCGACTCCCAGCGGATTTACCACTAGCCACCCCCGAGCTGAGACCACGATGCTGTGAGACTGCGTCTCCGTTTTCCAGTGACCAGAAGCGAAGGTTGCAATCCTTCCTCTCTACTATCACTCACTCTGTGTAATGCCAGAGTTCTCCCCTCGCGTCTGCCCCCCCGCAATCGCTTCTACCCCACGCCTTATCCTCTTGCGAGGTTGCGTGAGGCGCGATTACCCTCGCTCTGGTTAGTCATGATGGCTCTACGGATAGGTGGTTCACCTCCCCATCCCTCATTAAGCCATCTACCTACCAGCCTGTGAGTCATTTAATTTAGGGCCAGCGAGCCGCTTTTGGTTCTCCAGGCCAGTGGAGTCCAAATACGGTATTAGGTCTCGGTGGAAGTTAACGCCACCTTTCCAGGTGCCTTCCACCGCCATTGTGGTGTCTTTTTCTTCACATCCCCTCTCAGCAGTCCTGTAATAAAATTCAAAAAGGTTATTCACATTCATTGACCTTTTCCTCAAGGTCCATTTACATCACATATTCACATTTATGAGTTTGCAATAGTTCTTGGCCAGTCCTATTATATTTACAAACTGGTGGAAACAGGGTGTTACAGAGTCTCTGGGCCTTCAACCACTTCTTCCCATGAAATGAGGTACAATCCCTTCTTGGGTCAATGTGGCTCGAAAACCCAAAAGACGAGGAAACGAAGGGAAACAAACATGGAAAGTGGCAAGTAGGTGCGGGAGCGGTATAATGACTCATCAAGGAGACCCCCTAGTAGCAACCCTTTCCTCGAGGGTGACCACTTACTAGGACAATAATGTCAACCACCAAGGTGAAATAAGGCAAAGAGCATAATTTCCATGCAAATATTTTCAAAATCAAGAAAGGACCCTTTGCAACATGTTCAAATGTTTCATTTATTAAAATGACACTTACCACAACACCATAATGATTACCTCATGGAGAAAGACATGTTTTCCTCTGTGATCCAGGCTAAGTGCGGTGGACACGATTGCCATCATCGAATGGTGATGTATGGTGAATGAAGGGCTCTACATATTGGCCTGCCTCTAGGTACTCTATTTCTATGACCTGAGGGCCTCGAGACATCATCTCCTTAGTTATCCCTAGAAATGGGGGATAATAGGTACCAATGGATTTATGAACGAAAAAGGAGCCTATTATGTTTCGTCCATGTTTATGGATGAATTGATAGCACATGATGGGGATATTAAGAGCAACATGTTCTTTAGTCAATTGATAAATCTTTGGCAAAAAGTTCCAATGACAGAGCACATTCAACAATTCCAAAATCTCGATCTGAGGGTAAAGAACATTCTAGAGGATAATATTTTAGATCTCTTTATGGGCACTTTAAAGGATAAGATTCAACATGCGGTGCGTCTCTTCAAACTTAAATCCATAGAGCATGCTTTCAATATGGAAAGGAAAGAAAAAAAATGGTTACTAGAAGGGTGGCCGGTAACAACTATAGAGAGCACCATGTTCTATCTCCTAACATCACTCAATTGAGAAGGTTGACACCTAAGCAAATAGATGAAAGAAGAGCAAAGGGACTATGTTTTAATTGTAATGACAACTACCATAAGGGGCGTAAATATGATGAGAAGAAATTGTTCTACATAGACTGTGAAGAGGAAGAAAATCAAGAATTGGAAGAAACAAAATCTAGAGCTAGAAGAAACTACACCAACCATATCTTGTCATGCATTGGATGACATCAATATTCCACAAACCCTTAGATAGAAGGATATATCAAAAAGAAAAAGGTATCAGTGTTGATTGATTCTGGTAGTACCCATAACTTCATCAATTACAAATTAGCAAAACTTATCAATTGCTTTGTATTTCCAGCACTAGAGTTTCAAGTAATGATTGAAGATGGAGGTATTATAAATTGTTCAGGGAAGTTCCATAGTATTTAGATCAATACGAGAAAGTATTTATTGGATAGTTCCATGATTGAAATCCAAATGGGTTATGTTGATGTTGTATTTGGGGTCCAATGGTTCCAATGATTGGGAACAATGGTCTTTATTTTTCAAGATCTTTTCATGATATTTTTCTTGAAAGGTAAGGAAATTGAGCTTAGAGGTATCCAAGGGAAACCTTATAAATTGATAAGTTCCAACAACATGACAACATTAGTAAAAAAGGGACACCACGATGTAATTGCACAATTGTGCTCACTAGATGTTCAAACATCTATATCCTTTGCTCCAGTAGATCTCCAAAAAGTTATCAACAATCATTCCAAGGTATTTGGAGAGATGCATGAGGGTCTTCCACTTGCTCGAGATCATGACCATGCTATTCATTTGCAACCAGGAAGTGTACCACCTAACATTAGTCCTTATGGGTACCGATATGCACAAAAGAATGATATTGAGTATATGATTCAAAAAATGTTAGAGGATGACATCATTCAACCTAGCCAAAGTTCTTTCTCTTCACCAATGGTGATGGTTACAAAAAGGGATGGTTCATGGCGTATGTGTCTAGATTATAGACAACTCAAAAAAATTACCATCAAATATAAGTTTCCTATTCTTGTTATCGATGAATTCCAGGGAGAAAGTTTCTTTAATAAGATGGATCTCCAATCAGGATATCATCAAATCAGAATCAAGTAATAAGACAATCTCAAAACAACCTTTAGAACACACGAAGGTCATTATGATTTTCTGGTTATGCCATTTGGCCTTACTAATGCACCTTCAACTTTTCAAATCTTGATGAATTCTATTTTCAAACCCATAGAAAATTTGTGTTGGTATTTTTTGATGATATACTAATCCATAGAAAATCTTGGGAAGAGCATGTGCAACATGTTGACAAGGTCTCAAAACTATTGGAAGAGCAACAACTATATGCAAAGCCTTCCAATTGTGCCTCTGGGGTTCAAGAAGTGGAATATTTGGGTCATATTGTATCTCCTGAAGGTGTCAAAGTTGACCCTAACAAAATCAAAGCTATGATGGAATGGCCAATTCCCAAAGCCTTAAAGAATCTTAAAGGATGCTTAGGATTAACAGGATATTACCACAAGTTTGTCAAGAATTATGGTGAAATAGAAACACCTTTACCAACATTATTAAAGAAACATAAATTTTATTGGACTTGAGACACAACCAAAGCTTTTGAAACTTTTAAGGAGGTTTTGTGTACGACTCTTGTCCTAGCCACACTTGACTTCACAAAAACCTTTATTGTGGAGTGTGATGCCTCAGGCCATGGCATTGATGCAATTTTAATGCAATAAAGTAGGCCCCTTGCCTTTGAAAGTTACCAACTTAAAAGGAAGTAACTTACTCAAACCCATTTATGATAAATAAATATTGTCCATACTACATACAATTAAGAAATGATGCCCTTACCTAATAAGATGACACTTCAGACTACAAACAAATCATGATAGTTTGAAGTACATTTTTGAACAACAATTATCATCATAAGAGAAACAACAATAGGTTACAAAGATTCTAGGTTATGAATTTGAAATTATCTACAAAAGAGGAAAACTTAATATGCTAGCAGATGCATTTTGAAGGAAAGAAGAAGAAACAAAGGGTTTACTATGTGCCATTTCCATTCCATAATCCAATTAGGTGAAAGATGCAAGGATAGAGTGGAAGCGAGATCATTCAACAACTACATAAGGACCCAAGTGCATTAGATAAATTTGTGTGGAAGAATGATTTGTTGTGGTGTAGAGATTTCCTATATCTATGCAAGAATTCCCAACTCAAACAGAAGGTTCTTTTGGAATTACACACTTCTCCTATAGGAGGACATTCAAGGTTCTTGAAAACTTACCACATGATCAAGAAGGATTTTTTTTGGGAAGGTCTTAAAACTGATGTTCAAAAATTTGTGTCTAAATGTGTGGTCTACCAATAGAATAAGGGAGAGCCAATCAAGACCCCAAGTCTCCTACAACCATTAGCTATACCAAGTCAACGTTTGGAAGAGGTTTCAATGGATTTTATTACAGGTTTACCCAAATTTGAAGGAAATAATGTCGTGATGGTAATAGTAGATATTCTGAAAAATTATGCTCATTTTTTCTCTCTTTCTGATCCTTTCAAATCAAGTACAATAGTCACATCATTCATGGAAATAGTTCAAAGGCTACATGGAATCCCCAAGATTATTTTAAGTGGCAGAGATCCAATGGGTGCTCAATTGGCTCACAACTCACCTTATCATCCTCAATCCGATGGGAAAATTGAGATTGTGAATAAATGTCTATAAATATATCTTTGTTGCTTTTCATATGCTAAACAAACACATTGGGTTAAGTGGATTCCCTCGATAGAATGGTGGTTCAACACATCCTTCCATACTTCATAAAAAATGTCCCCATTTATGGCACTTTATGGATACCATCCTCCATCCATCACACCACCATTGAAAGGGAATGCAAAGGTTCAAGTAGTGGAAGACCACATAGGGCACCAACAAGAGGTTCTAAAACTATTGAAGGACAACTTGGTTATAACACAAAATAGGATGAAACAACAAGCAAATCAATATTGCAGTGAAAGAGAATTTGAAGTGGGGATTGGGTATTGGGTATTTTTGAGGCTACAACCATACAAACAGATACCCCTCAAGCAACAAAAGAAGGACAATAAATTAACACCCAAGTATTATGGTCCCTATAAGGTGTTGTAGAGAATTGGAAGTATGGCTTACAAATTAGATTTGCCTCCATCTTCACATGTTCATCCAGTCTTCCATGTTTCTTGGTTAAAGAAGGTAATCAATGATAAGATCCCAGTTCAAGCTATTTTACTAGAGATTAATGAAGAAGGGAAAACCATACTAGAACCAGAAAAAATCCTTGAAATGAGGATTAAGCAGCTATGAAATCGAGCAATTATTGATCTCCTCATCAAGTGAAAGATGCGACATGGGAAGATGAGTTATTCATGCAAAATCATTCGCAGTTAGTCAAGTGTTGAGGACAACACTTATTTGAAGGGGAGGGGCATGTTAATCCATAGATAGTGAGTTATATTTCTAATGTTATATTAGTGGTGTTAGCTAGACCCTTTAATTGTAATTGTACCATTTGTCTTATATATATATAGAATCATCTCATCTCATTCTTGTATATTTTTTCTACTGTAAAAGGAAGTTGCCTTCTAGAAGAAGATTATCTTTCATTCTTATATTTGTTTCTCAAGGCATGGAGCTTCTTCTCTTTATATTTTTAGGTTATTTTGGTATTTTTTTTCCTAACATTTTGGGAGCTGGATACTACTAGCCTCCTCTCTTTCGTGATGCTCCCACCTATGTGCAAACATGTAAAACCTGACAACTAGGAGTGGGAAAGAGAAGAAAACATTGATACCATTGCAACCTATCTCAATCAATCGACCTTTTGAGAAACAAGGCATTGATATTATAGGGTAAATAAACCCACACTTGTTGAAACAACACAAGCATATCATAACTGTGACAAATCACTTCACTCAGTGGGCTAAGGCTATGCCATTGACCCAAATGAATGAAAAGTTAATTATCCAATTCCTTGAGCAACATTTGATCACAAGGTTTAGAATTCCTTTAGTCATTGTGTTTGACAATGCTTCCTAATCTTCTTCATTATTGTCTAAATTTGATTTAGATAAAGGAATAACACTTAGATATTAAGCTAACTATTATTCGCAAGGTAATGCAATAGCTAAGTCAACAAATAAGAATTTAATCAATACCCTTAAAAAGACTGCATCTGAGAACCACGTAAACTGGCATAATGACTTGTCCAATGTTCTTTGGGCAGATAGAGTCACACCAAAAGGACCATTGGGCATTTCTTCTTATTATTTGGTTTATGGGAAAGAAACAATTCTTGCACTAAATGTTTTCTTACCATAATTACAACTATCCCAAGAAACCTTCTTCTACCCGCCATAATAGAGTCGATAAATTGATTATGTTGAAGGGGAAAATGGAGAAATCTAAACATAAATTTGTAGCTCACTAGCAAATCATCAAAAGATGGTTTAACAAACACAACATTGGTGAAAAAAACTTTGATATATGTGATTTGGTCCTTAAATGGGATAGAGTCAATGAACGTAAAGGAAAGCATACTAATTTATAGAATTTATGGCTCTATCCCTACCAAATTGTAGAGAAAAGAGGAATGGACACATACATGCTACAAAGTATGGAAGGTGAGCTTAATTCCATTCCCTTCAGTGGCTAGGTTCTTAAACATTGTTTCACCTTATTAGCTTGCATAAGCAATCAAATATATATAGTATTTTGTTGTCATTTTCAGTTCTGATTTGATTTTGATTTCAACTAGTTAAGTTTGTCATTGCTTAGTTTACATGTTTTAATTGAATTTTGTCATTGCTCAGTTTACACCCGATGAAGCGAGGAACCTATCTCTTTTTTGCACACCTAACTATTGCTTCTATCAAAAGTAAATCGAGTCATCCATGAACTAAACAAGGGGGTAGAGAGTGATTTATAGTTTCAGTTATATGCAATTTTGGCAACATTCAATGCTTTTAGCAATGAAAGAACTAGTTGTTACAAATAATGAATGATCAAATAAGACAAAATCTCTATAAAGTTGACCCAAGTGATGAAAAGAGATTGATGGATGCCATTTTTCTCTTGAAAGGACAATTCTAATACCTAAGTACTTGATTCATGTCTTCACCAACATGTATCATCCTCATAATCTTATCACCTTATTCTCTTCTATTTGAAAGAAAATAACAATATAATAAAAAAAAAGACAAAGAGAATAGAGAAATTAAAGAACCTTTTAAAAGAGCTAAAGGCACATAAGTATATTAAGGTGAAACATATTATCTAACAAGGGAACACATATATATCTGCCAGGGCTATGTATGCTCATTGGCAATAGAGCAAGGTCTATGATATTGGGGTGATTACACTAGGGCTACGGATGCTAGTTGGCAACAAAGAAAAATTAAAAGAATGATAGAGTCACTTAGAGATCTGTAGAAACTCCTAACAGGGGAAGTGTGATCTAAGTCATTTTCTTTTTCAATGCTTAAGTTGTCAACCAAAAGGACTTATCATTCTACATGGTTAAATAACTAGGTATTTCATTACAAGGTAAGGATTCACTTGAAAGTTGATTATTAAAGAAATTATGAACACATTTTATTCTAAGTTTGATTCTAACTTCCACTCTAGTTGAAATAAATTTGTATTCTTCAAAGGTATATAGGCAGAGATGATGGATGTGTCTAGTGAATCACCATTTGTTGAGTCCTTAATACACCCTAACTTTTTACAAATTTTGGGTACCACTTTTCATTTAGTTTCTTTGCCTAACTTAAAAATCAATTTTAGCTTTCAAGTTTTGATAGTTAAGTCATTTTTCACCTAACTCCTTTGCCTAAAAAAACCAATAAACTTCTAAGTCTTTGAGTAATTTTACTTTTCTTTTTTCTATTATTCATTGGAAAATTTTGAAACTCCAATTTTGAAACTTTCATCGAGAAAGAAAGTTGACTATCGACACTAATGGAAAGTCCACAAGTTCAACGATGGAAAGTCCAAAAGTTTAGAGAGTTTTTATTAGTACCGATCATCGACATGATTTTCAATTTTGTGTTAAAAAAAAGTTTTGAAATGCGTCGATAGAAAGTTTTAGAAGACAGTGATAAAAAAGTTTGCAATTCGATCGACAAAATGCTCCTCGAAGGTAATTATGTATTGTAGCCAAAGTTGAAAGTTTTATTTCATAGTGATAAAATTTTTGAATGCAGGCAATAAAGTTTATCATCACAATTTCAAATTTTCCCCCAAAATGTTTCCTAATGCGTTAATGACCGTGCTTTTGCAAAAACATTGAGAAACTTGCGATATCTTATTCTTTGAACTTCTGATGATATGCATTGAAGGAAATGGTTGTCGATACATCAAAATAATAGAATTATTTGCACTACATTGCTTAGTCTTATTTTTATTTATTCTTATCAAAAATTCAAAATAGAAAATAGATGTCGAACCAAAATTTGAAGGCGAATGCTATCCACCATGCAACATCTCAATGATTGGAAGGCTACTACATGGTCCTCCATCTCTCATGTCATACCATAGTATCCCCATACCATGCCTTAACACCACCGTCTCCGTTAGCACCACTTTCAAGGTATGCAGAGTACGCTGGCGACATGGACAGTGGTATGCAAAGTACGCTCACGACATGGACGATCAAAAGGTGATTTAAATTTTAAAATTTAAAAGGAGAGAATTGATATCGCGAAAGGATTTAAATTGAGAGGATTAGACAAAAGCCAAGCATGAGCGCCACAAGAATCCCATTCGCAACGAAGGCTTTGATGATCATCGAGATATTGAGAGTGGATTAATGGAAGGAATCCCTGCTTAGGAAGAAGAGTTTTACCTTCAACTTGCCAGTACTGCTCTTCTTCTTGCCTTGATAGAAGTTGAATGCAAATCTTTGAACTTGCAGGCGAGACCTCTGTGGCTTTTAAGGGTGGTCATCTTCATCTTCTCGCATTACAGTTCGGTTGTATTTATGAAATAAAAAATCTACAGCCATAAACCAGTCATGTCTTAGTGCTGACACTATTACGAAAGAAACAAGCCCCATACTATGCTATATGGGCATCTATGATATCCTTGAATGCATGTTATTTATATTGTCAAATTCCTAGAGCTGATGTGAATCTTTGATATCATTCAATGCATGGTATTTATATTGTCGTTGATGATGATTGGAAGATTCTCTCTGTAATTTTGTTAACAGTCCCTTAGGCTTGCAACATTCATGCAAAAATATAAGAGAAAAGTGTATATACATCACTAAAATATTGGAAATACATAAAACATTGCGTTGTTCCACCTTCCCGTTTAATACTTCAAATGAAGAGGGCAGTCTTATAGCTCATGGCTTTACTTTTAACTCACAAACAAGAAAATATACACTGACCATATATAAGAAATGAAATTGAGACTTAGTTCATTTATTTTATCTAAATGTTTTTCATCTCTTTACTTTGATAAAGGCCGGTCATAGTAACATGCAGAAATTGAGACTTAGTTCATTTATTTTACCTAAATGTTTTTCATCTCTTTACTTTAATAAAGGTCGATCATAGTAACATGCAAAAGCTGATGGTTTTTTGCTTGGTAATACATATTTATCAAATAAAAATTAAAATTGCAAGAGTATGAGTGGTGATTTTTGTTTAGTAATATATACTTATCAAATAAAAAATAATAATATTAATAATAACTTATTTTTAATAGATAATACAAATTTAATTTACATTAACACAAAATTATTATTTTTTAATGTAATTTTGATAATTATAAACATAAAAATATTTATTTATTAATTATTAAAAATAATAATTAAAAATATATTATTTAAATAACAAAATTATCTTATTATAATTAATATGTACATTCAAAAATATTAAAAATGTAATTATTCTAATTATTATACTATTACAGTAAGCAAATAACTTATTTCACAAGTTAAATAATAACATTTCTATCCATGTTGTTTATGTACTATCTAGTATTCTCCTTTAGTTTACAAACAACCTATTTCACAAGGGATATGATAAATCTTTTATCCATGTACTACTTGGTATTCTCTTTTGGTTTGAAAGACTAGGTTGTTTCTTGCCTTTGAAATTATTTTCAGTTGTTATCACTAGATGTAAACTTGCCTATTTAATTGAGAGATAATTCTACATTATACTATTTCAATTTCAAGAATGATAAAGGAAGTTAAGTTACACTTTAATTATCTTAAAATCTTAATTAAGAAGTAACTTTACATGATACCATTTTAAAAATGATTAAAAAGGTTAGAATTACACAATAATTATTTTAAAATAAATAATATTTTTAAATTAAAATTTAAAAAATATTATATATTTATTTATTAATTTGTTAAATAAAAATAATAAAAAATTATAAGATGTTATTTTTTAGTTTTTTAAAACTTTAATATTAACAATAAAAATGATCATTTATTTATACTTATTTAAAATATTCATTTTTTAAAAATACATTAATATAACCAAATAATAAAAAAATCTGTTTTTAAAATAACACTTAAAAACCTAACAAATTTAGACATCATAAATATATATATATATATATATATATATATATATATTAAATTAGTTTTTCAATAAACATTTTTTTATCATATTTTTGATACGTATGTTTCTTCTTTTCTTATATTTATTTATAATTTTTTTCTATATAATTGTGAGATTTTCCCATTTTTATCTTTTTTAGGAATATTTTTTATTTTTCATTTTTAATATTTAATTTAAATAAAATTGATATCAATTTTCATTTTAAGCATCCTTAATTAATTTATTTGAATTAAGCCCCTTCTTAATAATATATTTTTGTTTATTTTAAATAATTTATTTATATAATTTGATTATATTTTTTTTTAATAAAAAAGAAATTTGGATTTTTTATTATATAGATACAAAATTACACACAAATTACCTAGGATTTTAACGAGTCACTCCTCGATCAATATTTAGAATGTTACAGTTTTTCATTAACAACTTAGCTATGCTTCTACTATAATTAGTTTGAGAAGTATCTCATAGTTTTTCATTAACAACTTAGCTATGTTTCTACTGTAATCAATCTTGGAAGTTTTCCTATTGTCTGGAGCTTTAAATATTATAGAGTTAAACTTGGGGATACAATTTAGACTCCCCATGATTGAGCAATGAGCCAAAAACATCTAAGCAAATAAAAAAAGAGAACAAAAGAGAACCCAAGCATGAGTCCTTCATTATGTGTCATGTCTACATGGCTCCATGTCTAGTTCCTCCTTAGGTGTCCTGCAAGGTTCCGATCGATCATGCTCCAACATGATTGGTTGCTCCCTAGTTCCCTCCTAGCTGGTGGTTCCCTCTCGTTGACATTGTAGTGGACCCTAGTCTACTACTTGCCTTTCTAGGAAACAAACCCCAAATCGAGCAAGTTTGCAGAATAGCTCGAATTTGGCCTCGATAATTCGCACGACATGTGGGGTGGCTATGTTTTATTCATCTTCTTGAGCCACCACCTAAGCCACCATTTCATTTGTTAACCAATATGTTTCTGCTAGACAAAAATATTTAGTGTCTCGAGTTAAGGATTGACGTGGGTCTGTAACACAGTTCTAGGCTTTGACCAAAATTTGTTCCTCCGAGATAGTTTTTTGTTTCTTGAGCACTACCTCCTGCACTATGGTCCCAACCCACTTTTCCATGTCTGAATATAGATTTTGGAATCTATTTCTTGCCTCCCCAGCGACCCTCGCTGTTGTGGTTTGGGCCATGAGGCCTACCGGCATATGCAACTCCCCCTCCCCTCTCTTCTTCTTGGGTCTCCCTTCGTCGCCTTTGAAGTTGCATCCCTTCATTATTCCTTTACCCTGAACAAGTTTATCCCACGTATGTTGAAGACTAGTCTTTATTTCCATTCCCCATAGGATATTCAGTCGGTTGCAAGCATTATTTCCCAAGAAGAATCTTATTAACCTTTCTTTAGGTTTCTCCCACCTTATACTTACCCGAATAGAGAGGAATGGGTGGCCCAGGGTGGCAGAGCACCCCTGAGTCAATTTCCTCTACACTTCTCGTAACCACCACCACTTGCTTGAGGACTTACCTTCTGCAACTCGGAGATGCAGGCCCAAGTCATAAATTTCCCTGTTAAGATTCATCGAGTGCTTCCATTTAACATGGGGCCCAAAATCATTCTCAATGCCTATGATCTCCTCCTATTCTTGGCATGAATAACTAACTTCGTTCCTCTCCCATGAGCCCATAGCCTTGAATGCCTTTTCATTATCCCATTTGTACTAACAGGGTACACCTTGAGCATCTTCTCATTTAAACACTCATTTCAAGAGTCTTCTTCAAACGGTGAGCTACATTGTTGAACTCCTTTTTATATTGAATCTATTATGTGAATTGCTTCAAATACTTCCTATGATACCCCTCTCAAAAACATCGGGATCCCTTCATCCTTTTTTTCTAAATTATCATTGGCCTGTGCTTATGCAGTTGGATCCTCCAAATATTGTCTTTGGCAGATGGGACATGAACAACATGAATCCTGCGAACACCATGGCCCAAGCCCAGTTTCTTGATATTGACCTCTAGAAGCAGTTGCGACATGTAAGGCATGATTCCTCTTCTTGGTATATATGATCCAAATTTCATAGCGACAAACCAAGGTGAGAGGGAAAGTAATGTTCTCAAGAGCTCCAAGAAGAAGTGGAAAAGATTATCCAAGATACGTGGTAATTTTTTACGCATAGATTTGAATTTTTTTATCTTGTCTCCTGCTTTTGATGCTTATTCGTTCATATTGAATATATTCTTGGGCGAATGCAGATATTTCAAATCGAAAACAAAGGTGGACAAGGTAGTCATACCGTGGACTACTAATACCAAACTATACACAGATGTTTTTGTGGGTTTGAATGACACAAAGGAGACTTTGCTTGCTTCTCAGGAAAGAAATGAGTCATATATCTCGCCATCAACTCTGCATTCAAGAGAACGCTCCCTTCATAAACGACATTCCTCAAAATAGAAGGATTGTATTTTTTTTTTCAATTTATCTACAAGTCCAAATATTTTAAAATAATTGATTATTTAATTAATTGTTTATTTGACTAACATATAATTATATAAACATTTACTAATTTTTATTATAATCTGAATGTTCATTTATTATATTTATATAAAAATTCAAATTTAAAATTAAAATTATATAATTATTGTTCTAGGGCTCAGTAACCTTGCTCATGAGCAATTGGAAGCATTCAGAGAAGGTCGGCCAGCTCCGCACTATGACCTATGGAACTATGACCTCTAGAACTATGACCTCAGGAACTACACCCTCTAGAACTATGACCACTGGAATTATGACCTTTGGAACTATGACCTGTGGAACTATGACCTCTGGAACTGTGCCCTCTGGAACTATGACCTTTGGAACTATGACCTGTGGAACTGTGACTTGTGAAACTGTGACCTCTGGAACTACGCCCTATGGAACTATGACCTCTTGAACTACACCCTTTGGAACTATGACCTGTGGAACTGTGACCTGTGGAACTATGACTTGTGAAACTATGACCTCTAGAACTATGCCCTCTATAACTATGACCTCTGGAACTATGACCTATGGAACTATGAGTTGTGGAATTGTGACCTATGGAACTATTACCTATGGAACTGCGCCCTCTTGAACTGTGACCTGTGGAACTACGCCCTCTAGAACTATGACATCTGTAACTATGACCTACAGAACTATCACCTCTGGAACTATCACCTTTGGCACTATGACATCTGGAACTACGCCCTCTAGAACTATGACCTCTGGAACTATGACCTCTTGAACTACGCCCTATGGAACCATGACCTTTGGAACTATGCCCTATGGAACTATGACCTATGGAACTTTGACCCGTGGAACTGTGACCTCTKGAACTATGACCTCTAGAACTATGACTTCTGGAACTATGAATTTTGAAACTACACCCTCTAGAACTAYGACCTCTGGAACTATGACCTCTGGAACTATGACCTTTGGAACTATGACTTGTGGAAGTATGACCTCTGGAACTGTGACCTTTGGAACTATGACCTCTTGAACTACGTCCTCTAAAACTATGACCTCTGGAACTTTGACCCATGGAACTGTGACCTGTGGAACTATGACTTGTGGAACTATGACCTCTGGAACTACACCCTCTAGAACTATGACCTCTTGAACTATGACCTTTSGAACTATGACCTATGGAACTATGACATGTGGAACTGTGGCCTGTGGAACTATTACATATAGAACTACGCCCTTTGGAACTATGACATATGGAACTACGACCTGTGGAACTATGCCCTCTGGAACTATGACCTTTGGAACTATGACCTCTGGAACTATGACCTCTGGAACTATGACCTCTGGAACTATGCCCTCTAGAACTATGACCTCTGGAACTATGACCTTTGGAACTATGCCCTCTGGAACTATGACCTTTGGAACTATGACCTGAGGAACTGTGACCTGTGGAACTGTGACCTGTGGAACTATGACCTATGGAACTATGACATGTGGAACTGTGACCTGTGGAACTATGACCTATGGAACTACACCCTATGGAACTATGACCTTTATAACTATGACCTCTGGAACAACGCTCTCTGGAACTATGACCTCTGGAACTATGACTATGGACTGCTAATACCAAATGATACAAAGATGATATTGTGGGTTTGAATGACACAAAGGAGACTTTGCTTGCTTCTCCAGAAAGAAATGAGTCAGATATCTCGCCATCGACTCTCTACGACTTCTTCTGCATTCAAGAGAACGTTCCCTTCATAAACAACATTCCTCAAAACAGAAGGATTCCATTCTTTTTTTCAATTTATCTATAAGTCCAAATATTTTAAAATAATTGATTATTTATTTATTTGACTAACATATAATTATATAAAATTTACTAATTTTTATTATAATCTGAATGTTCATTTATTATATTTATATAAAAATTCAAATGTAAAAGTAAAATTAGATAATTATTGTTCCAGGGCTCGGTAACCTTGCT
>JASDQU010010543.1:29881-51076 GCA_032191745.1 Picea mariana | reverse complement strand
CTGTGGAACTGTGACCTATGGAACCATGACATGTGGAAATGTGACCTGTGGAACTATGACATGTGGAACTACTCCTTGTGGAACTATGACCTCTAGAACTACGCCCTGTGAAACTATGACCTCTGGAACTATGACCTGTGGAACTACGCCCTCTGGAACTGTGACCTCTGGACCTATGCCCTCTAGAACTATGACCTCTGGAACTACACCCTTTGGAACTATGACCTTTGGAACTATGACCTGGGGAACTGTGACCTGTGGAACTGTGACCTATGGAACTATGACATGTGGAAATGTGACCTGTGAAACTATGACCTATGGAACTATGCCCTATGGAACTATGACCTCTGGAACTATGACCTCTGGAACTACGCCCTCTGGAACTATGACCTTTGGACCTACGCCCTCTGGAACTATGACCTCTGTAACTACGCCCTCTGGAACTATGACCTTTGGAACTATGACCTGTCATAGTTCATAAGGGGCATAGTTCCAAAGGTCATAGTTCCAGAGGGCATAGTTCTAGAGGTCATAGTTCTAGAGGTCATAGTTCCATAGGGCGTAATTCCAGAGGTCATAGTTCCAGAGGGCGTAGTTCCACAGGTCATAATTCCAAAGGGCATAGTTCCATAGGTCATAGTTTCAGAGGGCTTAGTTCCATAGGTCATAGTTTTGCATGTCATAGTTCCATAGGTCATAGTTCCAAAGGTCATAGTTCCAGAGGTCATAGTTTTAGAGGGCGTAGTTCCATAGGTCATATTTCCAGATGTCATAGTTCTGGAGGGTGTAGTTCCACAGGTCAAATTTCCAAAAGTCATAGTTCCAGAGGGCGTAGTTCAAGAGGTCATAGTTCTGGAGGGTGTAGTTTGAGAAGTCATAGTTCCACAGGTCACAGTTCCACAAGTCATAGTTCCAAAGGTCATAGTTCCAGAGGGCATAGTTCTAGAGGGCGTAGTTCCAGAGGTCATAGTTATAGAGGTCATAGTTCTAGAGGGCATAGTTACAGAGGTCATAGTTCTAGAGGGTGTAGTTCCACAGGTCATAGTTCCAAAGGTCATAGTTACAGAGGGTGTAGTTCCATAGGTCATAGTTCTAGAGGGCGTAGTTCCATAGGTCAGAGTTCCACATGTCACAATTCCACAAGTCATAGTTCCATAGGTCATAGTTCCAAAGGCTATAGTTCCAAAGGTCATAGTTCTAGTGGGCATAGTTCCAAAGGTCATAGTTCCATAGGTCATAGTTACACAAGTCATAGTTCCATAGGTCATAGTTGCAGAGGTCATAGTTCTAGAGGGCGTAGTTCCAAAGGTCACAGTTCTAGAGGGCGCAGTTCCAGAGTTCATAGTTCTATAGGTCATAGTTCTAGAGGTCGTAGTTCTAGAGGGCGTACTTCCAGAGGTCACAGTTCCACAAGTCACAGTTCCACAGGTCAAATTTCTAGAGGTCATAGTTCCAGAGGGCTTAGTTCAAGAGGTCATAGTTTTAGAGGGTGTAGTTCCGGAGGTCACAGTTCCAGAGGTCACAGTTCCAGAGGTCATAGTTCCAAAGGTCATAGTTCCAAATGTCATAGTTCCAAAGGTCATAGTTCTAGAGGGCATAGTTCCATAGGTCATAGTTCAAGAGGTCATAGTTCCAAAGGTCATATTTCCAGAGGTCATAGTTCTAGAGGGCGTAGTTCCATAGGTCATAGTTCTAGAGGTCATAGTTCCAAAGGGCGTAGTTCCATAGGTAATAGTTCCACAGGTCACAGTTCCATAGGTCATAGTTCCAAAGGTCATAGTTTAGCCACCCATGCAGTATCGTAAGGCTAGTTTAGCATACTAGACTAGCCAATCCTCTTTGCAGGGTGTAGGAAAAAGAATGAAAAAAAAAACAATTAACTTGACTTGAAAAGAAAACAAGTAAACCTAGCCACTCAACCTTGTCTTAAGGACAAGTGGGGCAAAAAAAATGAAAGCTTAAAAAAAAATTACTTCTAAATCCTAGCCTTACGATTTAGAATGGGTGGCAAAGCCAAGCCTCTTTGCTAGTTGTAGGAAAACATAAATAAAAAACGCAAAAAATTTAGTAAACTTGAGAAATGCAAGCCCAAGAGACTCTCTTTGGGCTTTCTTACAGGATTCCTCACCATATTTTGAAGAACATGACTCCCGAAGAAGCTTTCACCGGAGTGAAGCCAAAGGTTGGACACTTCAGGATATTTGGGTGTCTAGTATACTTTCATGTACCCAAGGAGAAGATAACCAAGCTAGACCCTTCAAGCATAAATGGTACATTTGTGGAGTACAATGAATCTTCGAAGGCATATCAGATATACATCCATGGTCAGAGACAGATTGAGGTGAGCAGAGATGTCATCGTTGAGGAAGAGATAGCCTTTTGAAGATCTAGAGAATCTCATATGGATATTGACAACAAGACAATACCTTCTCCCCTTTCAACAGTTCAGAGGGAGACATCCATTGATCTAGTTGATCCAGTTGATCTAGTAGCTCCAGTTGATGTTCCCAGAGACATTGCAGTAGGCCATAAAAGGCCTGCCTAGGCTCGATAGACTATGCAGGAGGCAGAGGGACATGCATCTCCTCAAAGTACATTCCGAGAGATTAAGAGAACACATATATTTTCGATCTATGTTTCAACGATGAGCCACATCATTGATACTAATCCTTCTTGTCATGGAGAAGCAATAGGTCAACAGGTTTGTCAAGATGCCATGACATAAGAGTATCGGTCCATCATGAAGAATGATGTGTGGGATATTGTTCCGAGACCAGAAGGGAAGTTTGTGGTGACTTCCAAGTGGATCTATAAGATCATGCATGCAGCTGATGGAAGTGTCAATAAGTACAAAGCGAGATTTGTAGAAATAGGATTCTCACAAGTGAAGGGAATTGATTATGAGGAGACATTTTCTCCTGTAGCCCGATACACTTCCATCTATACTATCATTGCACTAGAAACATCCATGGGTTGGAAATTACATTAGATGGATGTAAAGACAACTTTTCTCAATGGTGAGATTGAGGAAGAAGTTTACATCGAGCAGCCAAAAGGATTCATGATATATGAGGAAGTTGCAGCCCCGAGAAGTTGACATATCAACCAGGATCCTTGGAGCCCCTATCTTGCCACCTCATCTCCTAGGTTTATAGTTTTTGGATCTTAATTTTTGTCCCTTAAGGTTTTATGAAATCCCTAATTCTCTTCCCTCTGTCAAATATCAATGGGAGACTTACCATGTTGTTATAGAGAAAACTCTCCTATGAATAGGTGAACCCTCTCACCGACCTAACTATGGTAAATGATATACAAAGGGATATAACACTATGTATTTTCACTCTATATCTAAAAATTTCATTCAAATCATGATAAGAAGAGAGGGTAATAGATCTTACCTTTTGGTGATGGTTATCCTATCATTATCCAAGGTGATGTAGCTCCAAGATCTAGCTCCAATATCCAACTCTTGCAATTTTTCATCTGCACACAAGCAAAAAGACACACCTCTCCCAACCTTGTTTTGCACAAAGAGATCATTTACAAGAAGGTCTAATCTAATTTCTCAAGGAAAATCAGATATACCAATGTTTAGACATAAACAACCATGAATTACTAACATTAGAGAGGAAAATATCATACATCTATATTATAAATGTAAGAAACTACACCAAGATAAATACCTTGAGATCGTTGCAACACTTTCTCAGCATAATCTCTTTGATTCTCCTCCTTAGCCCTCATAGTTCTAGAGGTCATAGTTCCATGGGTCATAGTTCCTAGGGTCACAGTTCCAGAGGTCATAGTTTCGAGGGTCATAGTTTCAGAGGTCATAGTTCCACAAGTCATTATTCCACAGGTCATAGTTCTTGGGGTTATAGTTCCATAGGTCATAGTTCCAAAGGTCATAGCTCCAGAGTTCAAAGTTCTAAAGGGTGTAGTTCCAGAGGTCATAGTTCCTAGGATTACAGTTCCAAAGGTCATGGTTCCATAGATCATAGTTCTCGGGGTCATAGTTCCAGAGGTCATTCCACAAATCATACATTTCTATAGGGCATAGTTCCACAGGTCATAATTTCAGATTTCCAAGTTCCAAGGGGMATAGTTCCAAAGTTTATAGTTCCACGGGTCATAGTTCTTGGGGTCACAGTTCTAGAGGTCATAGTTCCACATGTCATAGTTCCTGGGGTCACAGTTCTAGGGGTCATAGTTCCACAAGTCATAGTTTTGCAAGTCATAGTTCCAAAGGTCATAGTTCCTGGGTTCACAGTTSCATGGGTCATAGTTCTTGGGGTCACAGTTACCAGGGTCATAGTTMCAGAGGTAATAGTTCTTGGGGTCACAATTCTAGAGGTCATAGTTCCTGGGGTCATAGTTCCACAATTCATAGTTCTTGGTGTCATAGTTCTAGAGGTCATAATTGCATAGGTCATCGTTCCAGAGGTCATAGTTCAATAGGTCATAGTTCCAAAGTTCAAGGTTCCAAAGTGCGTAGTTCCAGAGGTGATAGTACCACAGGTTAGAGTTCTTGGGGTCACAGTTCCAGAGGTAATTCCACAGGTCATAGTTCCATAGTTCAAATTTCCAAAGGGTGTAGTTCCAGAGGTCATTGTTTCACGGGTCATAGTTTATGGGGTCACAATTCCAAAGTTCATATTTCCACAGGTCATAGTTCCTTGGGTCACAGTTCCAGGGGCCATAGTTCCACAGGCCATAGTTCCAATTCGATAAGTTCCACATGTCTTTATATCAATTCGATAAGTTCCCCTAAATATAATGGGAAATCCTCTTTGTTTCCTTCCAATAGCTTTCCCATGGATCCTATGTCAACCAGGAAACCACACTAACAACAAAGGAAATATTAAGTGGATTATGAGTTAAATAAATAAGGCTACCAACCAACTATCGATAGAGAGTTGCATTGAATTTCAAAGAATCACACTCTTTGGTCAACTTTACCCTTGACTAAAAGGGTGTATCTTTGCAAAACTTTCAATTACATATTTAGGTTGAGAAATAAAGATATCATCATCCATTTGCAAAATTTGGATGCCTAAAAAGAAACATAAGAGACCGAGGTCAATAATTTCAAATGTATCTGTCAATTATTTCCTCAAGCCCAAAATTAATTCAAAATTGCTTCCATTTATGACTAAATCATCCACACACAATGCAATAAACAAGATTTCATATTTAGTTAAGGTAGTGGTCATCATAGAGAGCATTCACCTAGAAACCCTGGAATAAGTGAATTGGAGATCAGCTGCAACAATAGATTCCTCTCCTAGAGGGGGATTGCTCCCCCATCCCCCCTTGACAAAGAACTCAAGATAATGTTTCAAAGGTTTATCACTACAATGGGGAAATCCACAGAGGAAAACCATCATGATTTGTGAAAAACAATGGACAACATTTGTCAAGTTCCTCTTCCCACTACAACCTCACATCATATGGCTTTGGCATTGGAAAATTGAGGATTAATAGGACAATTCACTAGGATCTAGCCATAACCAAGATCCATAGTAATTTGGATTTAGAAAAACTGGAATTTTTTTATCAAGGTTAATCTTACCCACTACTTTTGTGGGTGAGGTTTTATGCCGTTTTGTTAAAAAACAAAGAAGACAAAGATTTTAACTTTTGAAGCCAGTTGTATTTATTTGGATCTAGGGGTACGCATTTGAATAGTTGGAGGCCTAATTTTAACCTAAAGCAAGACATCCCTACAATCGTTCATGTCTAGGTTCATTTACCTCACCTTCTTCTCCATTGATGGAATTAAGATACTATGTGAAGTATTAGGAACTTTCTAGGTCATTATATAGATAGATCTTAACCAAAAGATCATATGTTTTCTTGTGCCAAAATATGTTTCAAAGTTGACCTAGAAAAGGGGCTCCCGAAGAAAATCCTTCTTACAATGGACAACTGGATCCATTTTGTGAAGGACTAAAACAAAATCAATAGATCCAATCTTTTGAATGTGAAAATGAAGAGCAATGGCAAATGAAAAAAAGGAAGAAGATTGTGAAATAAGATTCACAATTAACTACCCCTAAAGAAAGCTTGGTGCCCCCCTAGGCCAGTGAAACCTTCAGGCACAAGTCAAGACCAAACTCATGTAGTGAAACCAAAGACACTGGTGTGTCCCTTGGGAGAAGGGTCTGGAGCTACATCAAACATGTATAGAGTTTTGGCTCACACCGAGCCCTTGACATATTTGAAAGTCAAGAGCATATAAAAAATCCCCTTTATTTTCATCTCTATAGATCCCTGATTTTCAACAAATAAGATTACTCCCAACCAATTAAACATCTAAAAAATCCTCTGCATTCCCATCCCCTCAAATTCCTACATTAGAAGAAATAATATTATCTCCAAATGAGTTAGGAGAAATCTCAAAACATATGGAAGAAATTAACCCAATGTTAGATCAAGCACATGATTCTTCAGGAATGATAACATGAAAGAAGTCGCAACAACATGTTGAAAGGGAAATAAAAAAAGAAGTATGTTTTGAGGAAAAGTTGGTTAATAAAGTAGGAAGAAGGCAAGCTAAGGAAAAGTAAGAATAAATTGCAAACAAAGAAAAATAATTAGGAATGTAGTCAACTATAGAGAGATTTCTTGGATCTGGACTGAGAATCTTAAGGTTCCTATAGCTTTATACCCACCCCATGGAGTAGCGGGGACGGGGAAAAAATACAGGTAAGTAATGCATATTGTCTTCTATAATTGTAGGGGTATGGATAGTAGGACAAAAGCTAATTCAATGAGGGATCTAATTAAACAAGAAAAACCCTCTATCCTCTTCATCTAGGAGATAAAATTAGAGTAGAATGAAGTAACAAGAATATGTAAAGAACAATGGAAAGCTAGTGAAGCAGCATAAATTATATTTAAAGGTGCATTTGCAGGATTATGTACCACGTGAATTGATTTTTTTTTCTAGCTTGACTTCTTCTATCAAGCATTACATTCTATATTAACAAGTTCACTAACAGAACAAGGCATAAAATAAATATTATAAATGTGTATATGCTAATGATGTATAAAGAAAAACAAGAATGTTGGGAGTCACTTATCAAGCTTAAGGACTTTGATTTTCCCAAGACAACATAGTCATTGGAGATTTCAATGTCACATTAAATCATAAATAAAAAAGAGAGTGAAGCATGGTTAGGGAACCTTTAAGAGAGAAGATCAAGAATTTAATCTCCATCTACGATATGGTTGATATTAAACCAATCAAAGGTGTATATATTAGGTTGAACACAAATTTCATTCGATGTTGCTCATAAGAATATAAAGTCGTATGTACATATATATACACATGTCAAAAGATCAACAAATTGAAAAAATGTCCTCATCCTCAAACATTTGTATTAGTGAAGATGACAATAGTCAGTCATGAAATTTATATTAATTTTAATCAATACCATTCACAAAGATACATGAG
The DNA here is from genome assembly GCA_032191745.1 of Picea mariana. Lineage (NCBI taxonomy): Eukaryota > Viridiplantae > Streptophyta > Pinopsida > Pinales > Pinaceae > Picea > Picea mariana. The sequence continues at coordinate 43,617 of JASDQU010010543.1, read as the reverse complement.
TATGAAAACAAACACAATTGACCATTTTTAAGTATGGAGGACCACAACCCAAAGAAGTCACACTTCAATCATTGCTTGAAAGCTATAACAATAATTATAACAAGGCCTAGGAAGGCATAAACCCCCCAACAATAGTTAGGTTTCAATAACCACATCCCCACACAAAGGAGCATGCCCACTAAAATTTCCACATAGGTTATATCCATAATAATCACTCCTAAGTATATTAATGAAAAGATGAGATACATATACACACAAAGGAGCATGCCCACTAAAATTTCCACATAGGTTATATCCACAATAATCACTCCTAAGTATATTAATGAAAAGATGAGATACATATACAAGCGTGAAGAATAAAATGTTCAAATAAAATTAAATTATTGAAGTGGTAATAAATTTAAATTAAAAGTTTGTTATTAAAACAAAGTTGATAACTAAATTTTGAAGAAACATAACTATCCTTAAACATTAATTGTTATTCAATAATTAATGAACAATTATGAAGAATGGAAGGGTTTAGCTAAATAATTTGTATCAATAATTCTATGTTTTAAAATTTTCATTAAACTTTTCCAAATAAAGTTTTGAAATAATTTGGACATGACCTTGCAAATGTTCACGGGCAAAGAGCTCTTATGAAGCGGAAGGAATCTACGCATCTAATAGAAAGGGTTGATCACAGAATGCAGAAGATAGATTCAAAGGCAGAGTCAAATTCCGCTTTATAGATCTGGATCGGTGCATATAACTTGGATTTTTAAGAATAATAGATCCGAGATCTGATGAAATAGCACAATTCGAGGAAGGATTTTCAATTTCAAAATATGTTTTGATCTTCCATAGATCAACTATCCTATTCATTAATGAATAGGATTTTGAATCCCTTAAATCTTGGGAAAAAATGTGACGTCGGAGGAATTATACCACAAGTACTTAGTAGCTGTGGATGGAGGTCTGCTGGTGAAAACCAGATCATGAGTCTTGAGAAACTCCTTGGCCATATCGGGAGAGGAGAAAACTGAGGTGAGGGCGGAGCCGAGGCCTAGAGAAAAAAGAGGCCCGTATTTTAGAGAGAGATCTGCCAACTCCGCATACCTTGAAAGTGGTGCTAATAGAGACGGTGGTGTTAAGGCATAGTATGGGGATGCTATGGTATGGCATGAGAGATGGAGAACCATGCAACAGTCTCTCAATCATTGGGATGCTGCATGGTGGATAGCGTTCGCTAAATTTGAATGCTTGTCAATAACTGTTATATGTGTCTTATCACCATTAACTCTTAATTTGTGGTTGTTAGACTATCAGATCAACTTAATTACTAAGGATTATTTGAGAAGAAGATCGACTTTGGATCTTCTTAAGTCATGATAATGTAGGATTTTGCACATTTTTTTATATAAGTGGTTGATTTTCTAGCATTTGGGATTATCACGTTAAGAGTGAAATTCATCATTTCAAACAATTTAATATTGTGAGGTGAGATTAACTGTCAATTAAATTTTGTTTATTAGTATATGAAAATATGCTTGCAAGCGAAGATCCTTTTTTAGATACTTGGTTTCCTTACATTTTGGGCATGAAGTTCAAGGATTGATTACAAAGCTGGGAGGCACTAAATATATCTGTATTTCTTATATAGCATAGTCTTCAACTCATCTTCTAGGTATGTGCTAAAATTTTATGTTTTGTAGTTTACAAATGAATAATTTTCTTGTTGTAGAAAATCTGAGAAACTGCATGCTCTATTTCCCAAGAAAAAAATATATACTTCTTCTATTGAAGTTATTGTAAATCTTATTTCTTAGAATTAGTTTAAGTTAAAAATATCAAATTATGTACAATTTGAGAAATTCTTTCTTGTAATATTTAATTTCTTCCTTCTTCTTAGATACAATGCCTCTCAGAAGGTCTTCATCCAGAACACCTAAGAAATATTGTAAAGGGAAAATATTTGTTGAACACACATAATAGGCACAACAAGGGCCCATTAAAGTTGAAACCTTCCAGGAAGAGTTCAACCAAGTTATTCTAATACCCAAGCCCAAGTCAGAACTAGTGAGCCTTGTTTATAAAGACACAGATGCCCATATAGGTACTCGACTCCCTCTCCCAAGATGGGGAGAATTGTATAGTAGATTTCATGAAGAAGACTACCCATATGTGATCCCTTCTAGTGATCTTGAGATGAGAGGGGCGTATCATTTAGTTTTCATCAACGTAAGGAGATATTTCTTACACTATGTTGCAACACAAACCTTGATAATGCCTTGTTCGAAGGCTCTTGACTGGATAATTCTCACACAAATGTTCAACTCAAAACTATTTTGAATGAGGAGGGAGGATGTATGGGGTCTTATCATCCATTTGAACCAGGGGAGTTTTATAAAATGTTACAACCATAAAGGGATATGGTGACATGTTTTGTTGAACAATTTAATCAAGAACATGATACTAAGAAAATCCTCACATGTTTTTGAGTGGAGGATAAGATATTCTTTGGGAAATTAGACGTTATATATTCAATTACAAATCTGAGAGAAACTTATGTTTATACAATGGTTCCAATAGATAGGTCGTATGATGAACAAAATTGTACACATTTCAAAGATGCCTAGCTATTATTGGCCTAGATAGCTGTCACCCTTGGTTTTGTGTTTAATTGGGGAGCCATCCTATCTCATTCCTTAAACATAATGATATACAGGGCATAAAAGGCCAGGGCTAAACTTGGGGCGATACCTACATTTCACATGGCATCCTATCTCATGGATGTTATTTGTGCAACTAACATATTCCCTGGTGTAAACTGGAGTCGACACATTTTTGAATCCCCAGTTTATGTATATTGTCAATTAATTTGGGAAAACAAATACAAGAAGAATTATGCAAGGATTTGTGATTTCTTCTTAGCTCCTCTGTATTACCTTATCTTTTGCAAGAAATGTTCAAGGATAACTAGAGAATCTATGAAGTTAATTGGATTCATGGGTAATTGGTATTTGTAGGAGGATTACACCTATATTAGGATCTATGTTGTTACTGTAGTTCATCACTTGTTGCCTAGATACATGCCAAATAAACTTGTTTTGGGGGAAATAGTATATTAGAGTATACTATAAAGTTTTGATACTTCTTTAACTAAAGATGCTAAGAAGAAAATTGTCATTCCATACAACTTCTATTTGGGACATTATGGTCTGTCAACTCCCAAACATGCTAGACATGAAGCCAATGTTATGGTGGAGTATCAATTTCCTCAAGGTTAGTTCATAAGATATGATCCATTTGGACTTATTACTAAAAATTGTGAAATGATTTCTATATCATGGCCATACACTCATGAGCAATGGGATAGTGAGATCCCATTTGAGAATCCAAGAGATTGGGAATATGTTCAAACCATATTGAGATCTCCAAACTTTTCCTCCTTCTATGGCATAAATCTAGATGATCAAATAGAGGTAATAAGAAAAAGGTTGGATAAAGTAGAGAGGGCAAGGAAAGAAGAACAAGAACAACATAAGAGAGTTGAGGAAGCCAAATTGAAAGAGGAAGTAGAATTGAAAGAAAAATAAGAGAAATAGAGGAGACCACAATGAGAAGAAAAGTTGACAAAAAAGACAGAAGAAGAAATAAGGAGAATAAAATATAAAGAAGGTGCAAAGCTTTTAGAAGAAGCAAAGAGAATTGTAGCTAATGATGAGGCTAGAAAAAAATCTCTAGAAGACTTAAAATAAAAAGGAAGACTAGAAGTTGAAGAAAAGAGAAAACAAGAAGGAACAAAAACGAAAAGGCAAGGTGGAAAAGGGAAGAAAAGGAGAGACTAGCAGTTGAAGAAAAGGCAAAGTAGGAGGAGGAAGAGAAGGAAAAGAAAGAACAAGATAGGATCTAATAGAAAGCAAGTGATCAAGCGAAGGATAAAGAAAGTGCTGCTACTAAGTCTTAGCAACCATCTAGTGAGATAGGACAACAATCAAAGCAACCCACAACAACAAACATCACAACAACAAACAACACCACCTCCTAGTAGTTTCATAGATTTAACCATGGAGGATGTTGTGATCCTCAAACTCGGTCCAAGAAAAAGTGATCGAAAATGGATCCGAACCAAGAATGGTTGTAGGAATCAATAACTTCAATATTATTTCGGTAATTAATGAAGGTTATGCAAGCATTGTAAAACAATGCAAATGTAAAGTGAATGAGACAAAATATATGAAAAAAAAGAGAGAAATAGATGAAATAGAAGAAAAATGAAATGAAAGAAAAGTCAAGAATGGGAAATGAATGGTCAAGTTGTTGGCCTTCCCATTTCCCTAGCTCTCCCTATTTCCTCTTATATATTCATTCCCAAAGGGTCTTTTTTGGCTAGGGGAGAAAGAGGCATAGGATGCCATGAAAGCATTGGACCAGAAATTGTTGAGAGAAATAGATCGAGCATCCATTCAAGGATTTGTTGTTGTTATGTGTAATTCATCTATATAAATGTGTAATTCATAGCTAATTTTCTGTGGTTGATTAATAGTTCTATACTTTCTTAGTTCTAGTTTAATTGTTCTATGTAGTTGAATTTTGATGTATATAAAGAGCCACAACAACTTCAGAATGTCCACCGTCCAATTTCTCTTGAAGTCTAAAATCGATGGTTGTGGAAATTTGTCGTTTGCAATTACTTAGGAGTTTCTAATTCAGTATATTCTAGTTGTTGGGCGTTTTCTCTTTCCTCAAAGCATACCATTCATTCTCCGAGTCAAAAAAATTTCCTCCCAACCAATTTCTTTTGCCTTGGGTTAATTTCCTCATTTTTGTAATTGCTGGGGCGAATTTAAACATTGTTGGGAAAATTTACATTGTCTGGGTCATTTCTAAATGTGTCTGGGTTGTTTTTAAATGTGCCTGGGCATTTTAGATGTAGTTGGGCATTTTTTAAAAGTGCATGGGCGATTTCTTAATTACATGGAACGATTTGACATTATTTTGGGTTGTTTTCCCTTAAATGGACGTTTTACATTGTCTCTAGGTGTCTCATCTTGTGCCCGAATGTTTTAATTAGCTACATGGATGATATGCCTTCCAGATGGGTCGATTCTTTATTTGGTTGATAAAATTATTATTGTTGGGACATATTGGCATTTGCTGAGTCGATTTCTTTTCACCCATGGGCCGTATTGGTTGTATGGTGACTACACGCATATGTGGGAGGTGTGAGAAGGTTGTTGGTTGACTTCAATGTGGATTGGACGAGCCATTATTCCCATGGGTGATTTTATTATTAACTGGTTGATTCATTTCCTTTGCTAGCCGGCAAAATTTCATCTCTAGTTGATTTACCTTCCACTTGGTCGCCTAGCCACTTCTTAGTCAATTCCTCTAGTTGTTGGTCAACTCAACATGCTTGGTTGACTTCACTTCTGGTTGATTCATCCCCTCACCCGATTTGACTAGCTTGGTCGATTTCCACTTACCTAGTTGACTTTATTTCTAGCCTAGTCAACTTGCATCTATGCTTGGTCGATTGCTTGGGACTAGGTCAACTTAATTATCARAAGAAGGATGTCATTTCTCTCTCTCTCTCTCTCTCTCTCTCTCTCTCTTTATATTGGCCGGCATCAAAGTTACTACGTCTTATATTTCCTTGGTTGGAGTTTTGGGACTGTACTCTCGAGTATTTGGAGGAATCTTGMTCATGTACTAAATTGTAAGTGTTTGGGTGTTGAGTGTATGCATGTTAGAAACCGAATTAATGCTCTCCATATACTATTCGCTTGTGATTGGGACATGGATTCCCTGTCTTAGAGAATTGTGTTCATCCATTGAAGTGTTAACATAGGGTCAAGTTATTATATCCAAAGAAGAAGAATGAGACAAAAACTAGCACAACTAGTCCACTAAGGAATGTTTTTCCAAATAAACTTTCACTAGAGGATGATTGGCCAAAAGGATTATCACAGGGTTCAAAATTATGCCAAGATATAACATCCATTTGTTCAATGGATAATTCAACCTATGAAGGGGATAACATGACCAACCTAGAATTATACCAATCCAAAACTGAAATCGACTTGTCTTTGAGTTGAGTCGATTGGTAAAAAGAGAAATTGACTTTTAGCCAGAGAAATATTTTCCATGGCTTGTTATCTAGCTTCTTGTGTGAAGATTACAAAAAGAAAGTAGCCAGTTAATCCAAAGCAGAATTTGCATCAAGAATAATCCTTGCAATCATAAGAAGTATAATGATCCTAGTACAAGATAGAAACATAGAGGCCAAGTAGCCTCTAGAAGGAAAAGCTTTTATACAAGTCAAAAGGATAAAGCTTGGAGTAAACTTTCCACATAGTATCCATTTTGCTAAAGAGAATCAGCTATAAGTCCCTCAATTATGGATCAGATCGTATCAGAGTAGTTGCATCCTTGATCGAGACACAACTGCCAAAAATTTGAATAGAGAATTGTAGACTTTAGCATGGGTAAGGAAAATAAAGAGAAGTTGGAAGATTTAAGGGACAACAATGTCGAACATTAGGAAGAGAATGATAGCCTGAAGGAGCAGGTTCATATATTAAACAAGAGGATGGTAGAGATGGAGAAGCACCTTGAGACCTCTACCAAATTTTTTCCATTACTAAAGAAGAAGTTTGAACAATGCCAAGACTTCCTCACTGTAGCTAGGATACATTGGGACAAGCATAGAGTGCAACTTGTATAGCTTGGTGAGAAGGTCATCTAGATAGATAATTGGCAAGAGGATAGGTTCACGCAGATGATGATGTAACTACAACAAGAGTTGGAAGAGAAGGAGAAGGCCTTAGAAAGGCTTCAAGCAATTGTTCAATAGCACAAATAAGCAAATCAACCTTCCATTGCCACTATAGATGTTAGCACCATGACTAATATGAGTTTGGTAATATTACCTTCTGTAGATGCTTCTCTAGAGAGGATTGGTGAATATGAGAATCATACCATAGGCATTGATTCTAAGCTCCTAAGGCAGATGGGCTATGACAGACAAGGGCTAGGAAAGAGAAGATAAGGCATCTTGATGCCCATTGTAGCCACACCGTGGGTCAAGCATGAAGGCTTGGGAATCAATGGAAGACATTTAAAACCCATGACCACAAATAACATTTTTCTGAAGGCTAAAGACATGTCGAAGTTGGCTTGCTCATCAAAGGAGAGAGCAACAATACATAAAGGTAGAAGCCCACTACCACCTTAACCTTCATGTGGTGAATTGAAGAAGGGAAGTGATGAGAATAAATTTAAGACTTAGCCTTCACCATCACTCAGAAGAAGCAACAAACCAATCAATCAGGGCAAGAAGAAGAAGAAGACCAAGAGGTCTTTATCAACCAAAAGATCTCTTATTTGTCACTACTGCAAGAAGAGAGGCCAAAGTGTTGTGAGTTGTTGGTATGCAGAGGCATTTTATTTCTATGGAAATAAAGGAGATCAAGTGGCATCTTGTTGGGAGAATCATACCACATGCCACATGAAAGATTGCTTTCATAGGAGGAATGCCAAGAAGACTTCTCCAACTCAAAAACGAACTAAGAGGCACATGGAGAGGAGGAGTATGTCAGGAAATCCTTGTGGTAACAACATGAAATTTTTCCACCATTGCAAGTTGAGTGGACATTAGGAAGCGGAGTGTTGGCAAATTCACCCAGAGCTTCACCCCAAAAGTTGCATATCCAGAAAAAGAGTGTGGAGAGTGAAGAGTAGAGGAAATGAAGAGCTACTTGAATCTCCAATTCAAGAAGAATATGTTATCCAAGGAGAGATAGCAGCATAAGAGATCTACATCACCACTGAAGAGGAATATGGGTGGATGCCAACCACCAAGATAACACCATTCCAATTTCTACCTACAGTCTCTGAAAAAAAGTTTTCCTTCCTGAGGATGTGCTAGAGATTGTTGCATGAGGGTCAATGACCTGGGAGGAAGGAGTTCTTCAGAATTCCATGAAGTACTTGCAAGCATGTGCATGCACCAGTGATTTGTTTCCACACTAGGAAGAAACTGATCCTAACAAGATAATGCATGCCACACTTGCTTTCAAGGGACTGATACATCATGGCATGGCTTGTTGTTGAAATATTGTAACTGCAAAGAGTATTCTATTTATTATTGAGTTTTTATTCATCAGATCAATCCCTTTTTGTGGATTGATTATGTTGTGATTTGTACTTGACCAAATCCCCTTTTGTGGATTGGTCAAACCCTAATTATATTATGCAACTTAAGAAGTCATCCCCCATGCCTAACTAAAGTGGTTTTAACCACTAAGAAGAGAAGTCGGCCTTGCCCAGTGAAGAGACACCTCTCCAGCGCCTGCCAGCTAGTATAAATAAAAAAGGCTAGCGCCTCATTTGTTCATTCACTCATTCACCCATCAAGTGCACAAGTTTGGTAGTTTCAGTTGGGAGAAGAAGGAAGAGAGAGGTGCATTTCTCAATGTTGGATATTCTCTAGTTTTTTGGTTTATTGTCTTGGCATTGTATTGACTATCTATATTAAGGAATTTTTTGCTGGGTTTTCTCCCCCATGAGGGTTTCCAAAGATAGATGTTGTGTTTCTTGTGATTGTGTTTCTCTCAGTGAACCTACCTATGCTATTGTTATCTAGTAAATTGAAAAGAAACCTAATAATAGCTCAAAAATTAACATGGTTTCAGAGCTAAACTAAAGAGAGCACCTTTAATTGGATAAGCAAAAACATCATTGTCGTCGTACAAGAAAATTAGGGCTTTTTTATTGGAGAGGAATTTCATCCTAAAATTCATCAAGGAAGTGCGCCCTAGCCTAGCAAAATCATTGGCTACTTGAGCACACTTTTTCAGTGGACATAACTCCTAGAAAGTGAAATCCTAGTTTTCAATGTTACCAGAAAATTAGAAAACTAGAAAATCAAAAAACCATAACCAGTACCAGAAGTACCAGTCCAGATTTCCACAGGTCAAATTTGAAAGGTTAAAATTTGGATTTTTTTGAAATCTGACTGCACCAGCTTACTTGCCTCAACCAAGCACACCTCCTGGTAAGTTCAGATTTAATTTATGAGCACTTTCATTTTTTGGTCATTTTCCTAGCTACAAGTCAAGATGTCTACAAACACCAAGCTTGTTGACAAGCTAGAAGGTGTGGATAAATTTCGTGCCTGGAAGTATAGGATTGCACTCATTCTTGAAGAGAATGACCTAGCAAGATTCATTAAGGAAGATGTACTAGAACCTATTGATGCTACAACTAAAGCAAAACATCAAAAGGACATGGTTAGGGCCAAAAGAATCATTGTAGACTCTATTAAAGGTCACTTGATCCCTCAAGTGGCTTCAAAGAAAAATCCAAAAGAAATGTTTGATGCCCTAACCAAAATGTATGAAGGAAAGAACATCAATCGAAAGATGAATCTAAGAAATCAACTCAAAAGTACAAGGATGCAGAAAGGAGAAACAATTAATGAATATTTCTCTAGAATATCACAATTCAAGGAACAATTAGAAAAAATTGGAGATACTCTAGATGAATATGAACTCATAATGACAACTCTTAATAGTCTCACAAGACCTTGGGATGTGTTCATCCAAACCATTTGTTCCAGAAAGGAGAACTACACTTTGACAGTCTATGGGAAGAATGTATTCAAGAAGAAGCAAGAGTAGCTAACCGAGAAGCAATACTATCAAGAGATGAAGATCAAGCCCTAACTACTCGTACTAAAGGAGGAAAGAAGAGGTCTCACTTCCAGAAGGAAACTCATCAACATAAGGAGTCCCACTGCCCTAGTAAATTTATCCATAAAGAATCTCACCCTCCATGGAGATTCCAGAAGTTTCAAAAAGGTCAAAGAAGAGAAAAGGATTTCTCATCCTACCAATGTTACCATTGTGACAAGATGGGACATTTTTCTAAGAATTGTCCAGCTAGAAGAGAAGAATACAAGAAGAGAAACAAAAGGCACCATGCCCATACAGTTGAAGATGAAGAACCACCCACAAAGATGATAAAAGAACAGACTGAAGACTATGTCTTAGTGTCTTCCCTCTCAGGATCAGTGTCACATGGTGAGGATACTTGGCTCATAGATAGTGGTTCTTCCAAGCACATGACAGGTCAAAGAGACATTCTCTCTAGCCTTACAGAAAATAACTTTCCCCATAAAGTTACACTTGGAGATGATTACCAGTACCCTATCAAAGGAGTAGAAGAGTCAAATTACAAACTTGATTCATGGACCCTAATGAAGATGAAGGATGTAGTATATGTACCAGGTTTGACAAAGAACTTACTTTCTATCTCATCTTTAGATAAGAAACGCTTTAGAGTTGCTTTCATAGATGGAGAACTTCTTATGTGGCCTAAAGGAAAACCATAGAAGATGCAATTGTTATTGGAACAGAAGAAGGTGGCTTGTATAAGCTAAAAGGTCACTCGGAAGTAGCCTTGACTCAGTCCATTGAGAATCAATGTGAACTTTGGCATAGAAGACTAGCTTGCATCAAATACAAGGCATTACCATATGTAAGCAAGGGAGTCACAGGTCTACTAGAATTCAAGGTTGACCATGAAGGTGTGTGCAATGGATGTGCACAAGGAAAGAACATCAAGAACCCTTTCCTAAAGAGCAACAATAAAGTAGAAGGAGTCTTAGAGCTCATCCACTCAGATGTATGTGGCCCAATGCCATCAACCTCCATTAGTGGGCATGTATAGTATGTATCTTTTATTGATGACTATTATCGCAAAACTTGGGTTTACTTTTTGAAATCAAAAGATGAAGTGTTTGGTAAATTCAAGGAATTCAAAGCCTTGATAGAGAATCTCTCTGAAAGAAAGATCAAGATACTCATGTCAGATAATGGAGGAGAATACACCTCAAAAGAGTTTGAAAATTTTTGTAAAAATGTCGGGATCAAGAGGGAGCTCACCACTCCCTACAATCCTCAACAAAATGGTGTAGTAGAAAGAAAGTACATAACTATAATGGAAGTAGTGAAGACTATGATCCATGATCAAGATCTTCCAATGCACTTATGGGAAGAAGCAACAAGGACATCAATGTATGTACAAAATATACTATCCCATAGTGCACTTGGGTTCAAAATCCTCGAAGAGATTTCCTTCAGAAATAAGCCAGAAGTAAGCCATCTTAAAATATTTGGTTGTCCAATATTTGTACTCATTTTGAAAGAGAAGAGAACCAAATTGGACCCTTCAGGAAAGAAGGGAATATTTGTTGGATACTATGAGGTCTCTAAGGCCTTCAGAATTTACATACCAAGTTACCATCATATTGAGATCAACAGAGATGTAACCTTTGACGAAGATGCAACACTCAAGAAATCAAGGAGATGCCAGCTTAAAGAAGTATACGAAGAAGAACCTGTAGCTCCCAGAGTTTCAGAACCAGTAAGGGAAGTCACAGTTTCCCCCGATGATGAGATTCATGAAGATCATGATATGATATAATTTCAAGAACCTCCCTAGATGACAATCTCTCACAAGAGAAAGCCAKCTTGGGCAAGGAACCTTATTCAATATGGAGAGAAGTATGGTGCCCCCAAAGGAACCATGAGACAAGTTAAGAAACCTAAGCCATTCTCCAGTTATATGGCTTTGATGTGTGATCTCTTAGAGAATGAGCCTACTTGCTTTGAAGAAGCTATTCAGAAGAAAGAATGGTCAAATGCCATGACAAAAGAATACCAATCCATTATAAAGAATGATGTATGGGAAATAATTCCTAGACCGAAGAGCACAAATGTGGTATATTCCAAATGGCTATACAATATAAAACATGTTGCTGATGGAAGTATTTAGAAATATAAAGCAAGGTTTGTAGCCTGTGGTTTTTCTAAAAAAGAAGGCATTGATTATGAAGAAATGTTTGCTATTATTGCTAGATACACTTCAATTAGAACCATCATAGCCCTTGCAGTTAAGATGAAATGGGAGTTACACCAGATGGACGTGAAAACAACCTTCTTAAATGGTGTTATTGAAGAGGAAGTGTATATAGAACAACCTCAAGGGTTTGAGGTTGAAGATAAAAAAACAAAAAAACACATGTCTATAGATTGAATAAGGCTATGTACGGATTGAAACAATCTCTTAGAGCTTGGTATGGAACAATTGACAGTTTCTTGACGAGCTTGGTGTTTACCAAGAGTAAAGTTGTTTCTAACCTGTACTTCAAGGTTATGAATGATGAGGTTGTTATATTGTTGTTGTATGTGGATGAATTATTTCTATATGGAGAAGAAAAACTCATCACTGATTGTAAGAATAAGCTCATTGTTGAATTTGAGATGAGAGACCTTGGCCTAATGCACTATTTCTTAGGTCTTGAGGTCTGGCAGAGCCCAGAGAGGATCTTCCTTAACCAAGGGAAGTATGTAGTTGAAATACTAAAGAGGTTTGATATGTTGGAATGTAAATCCATGAATACACCCATGGAAACAAAGTTGAAGCTCCTGGTTGATACTTCGTCAGAGTTTTTTGATGCTATGTTGTATAGACAGATCATTGGATTGTTGATGTATTTGAAGAACACTAGGCCAAATATATGTTTTGCTGTGAACACCTTAAGTCAATTTCTGGTAGAACCTAGACATGTTCACATTGTTGCTGCAAAACATGTCATGAGATACCTTAAGGGTACGTTATATTTTTGTCTCAGTTAGAATGGAGATCGTGACTTCAGACTGAGTGGATATACCGATTCAGATTGGGCTGGAAGTGTCTCTGAAAGAAAGAGCACCTTAGGATGTTGTTTCAGTCTGGGGTCAACCATGATCTCATGGTAGAGTAGGAAGCAATCAAGTATTGTTCTCAGCATGGCATAAGCAAAATACATTGTTGCATGTTCCTCCAATTGTGAAGCCATATGGCTTTGAAAGTTTTTGACAGGTTTATTTGATTTGGAGATCGAAGCAACCATGATTCTGTGTGATAACCAAAGTTGCATACAAATGACAAAGAAACCTGTGTTCCATGACAAGTCAAAACACATAGAAATCCGATATCGTTATATTCATGATATGGTGCAGAGAGGAGCCATAAAGACCCAATATGTTAGCACAGATGAGTAGGTTGCAGATGTGTTGACCAAGCCTTTGTCTTGTGTAAAGTTTGATCACTTTCGAGACAAGCTTGGTATAGTCCGAAAGGACCTCCCTCGAAAGGGGGAGTGATGTTGATGATACTATGGTATCCTGACCAACAATGGGTAGCTCAGTTAGGATTTTATATCCTAGGGGAGTGATCATCCCTGGACAGATCCCGAAGGTCTGGTAAGGATGGTTTGTCAGAGTACTTGTGCATGTATATGCTAGCTCTGGTTAGTAGTGGTAGCTCCGTTAGGATTTTTATAATCCTATGGAATATTATGATTCCTGGGCAGATCCTGAAGGTCTGGTAAGGATGGTCTGTCATAGTACCACGTGGTAGCTCCGTTAGGATTTTATATCCAATGGAATCTTATGATTCCTGGGCATCTCCTTAGTGATTGTCAGAGTACCACAAAATGTTGTAACACCTGCCTCATCCTGTTGCCCCATGATGATGATGATGTTGTTTCTCCAGCCTCTATGTTGTGATGATGATGTTGTTGTTGTTGATGTTATTATTGATGATGATGATGATGTATTAGTGTTGTACTAATTGATGTTGATGTAGATGATGATGATGCCATTCTAACTGCTATGAATGATGATATTGATGATGAGAAAAAA
>JASDQU010010543.1:0-21482 GCA_032191745.1 Picea mariana | reverse complement strand
CCCCCCATGCCTAATTAAAGTGGTTTTAACCATTAAGTAGAGAAGTTGACACTGCCTAGTTAAGAGAAAACTCTCCAGTGCCTACCAACTAGTATAAATAAAGGAGGATAGTGCCTCATTTGTTCACTCACTCATTCACTCATCAAGTGCGCAAGTATGTTAGCTGCAGTTGGGAGAAGAAGGAAGAGAGAGGAACATTGCTCAGTGTTGGATATTCTCTAGTGTTTTAGTTTATTGTCTTGGCATTGTATTGGCTATCTATATTAAGGAAGTTTTTTTTGGGTTTTCTCCCCCATGAGGGTTTCCCAAGATAAATGTTGTGTATCTTGTGATTGTGTTTCTCTTAGTGATCCTACCTATGCTATTGTTATCTAGTAAATTGAAAAGAAACCTAATAATAGCTCAAAACTTAACACTTGCTGGGGTCACAATGAACATAGACCAACATTCAAATTGGCTTCAATGGTAACCAAGATGGACTGTATCCAGGACAAAGAGGGACATTGGAATAGATGTTGAGTTCAGAGTTTGGGTCACTGAGAAGAGTTTTGCATTGTAGGGACAAGCGAGATAGAACCAGAGCCAGTGCCATAGCCAAGGACTAGAGCCAGTAGCTAGAGCCAGGAGCTAGAGTTAGAGTTGTATCTAGGAGCACGTCAGAGCCACGTTTCAAAGAAGTAGATAGAAGTACATTGATCTAGATTGGTTTGTTGATCTTTTGGAGATCAAAAAGCCTCTTAGTGGGGAGGTGTGATCCAAAATGGATCTGAATGAAGAATGGTTGTAAGTCTCAATAGCTTCAATATTATTTTGGTAATTAATGAAGGTTATGCAAGCATTGCAAAACAATGCAAATGTAAAGTGAATGAGACAAAATAGATTAAAAAAAGAGAAATAGATGAAATAGAAGAAAAATGAAATGGGAGAAGAGTGAGGAATGGGAAACAAATGGTCAGGTTGTTCACCTTCCCATTGCCCCAACTCTCCCTATTTCCTCTTGTATGTTCATTCCCAAAGGGTTTTTTTTTTTCCATGGGATTTCCATGGGAGAAAGAGGCATAGAATTCCATGAAAGCATTCTACTAGAAAGTGTTGAAAGGAGTAAATTAAGCATCCATTTAAGGATATGTTGTTGTTATGTGGAATTCGTCTACATAAATATGTAGATCATAGCTAATTGCCCGTGGTTGATTAATAGTTGTGTAATTTCTTATTTCTAGTTTAATTGCCGCATGCAGTTGAATTCTGATGTAAATAAAGAGCCACAACAACTTTGGAATGTCCACTCTTCAATTTCCCGTAAAGTTTGATATTGATGGCTATGTAAATCTATTGGTTGCAATTATTTAGGAGTTTCTAATTCATCATATTCTAGTTGTTGGTAATTTTCTCTTTCCTAAAACCAAACCATTCATTCTCGAAGTCAAAATTTTTTCCTCCCACCCAATTTCATTTGCCTTAGGTCGATTTCCTCATTTTTGTAATTATCGGGGCAAATTTAAACATTGCTGGGTGAATTTACATTGTCTGGGTCATTTCTAAATGTGCCAGTTTTAGATGTAGTTGGGAAATTTTTAAATGTGCCTGGGCGATTTCTTAATTACTTGGAATTATTTCATATTGTCGTGGGCCATTTTCCCTTATCTGGATGTTTTACATTGTCCATGGGTGTGTTAGGATATTTAGACACTTAAGAGTTAGTTAAGTTCTACTTGGTCTAATGTGTCATTAGGTAAAAGTGTGTTTCTTAGTGTGCTTCTTTAGTATGCATTAGTATGCATTTGTAGTTAGGAAATCCGACGGTTACAATATGTTTTTGACATAGAGTGATCCGATGGTTCATATTCTCCTCGATCTTAACGACTACATTGATCCGTGGATTAACACTTGATTGATTCATGATATCTATTTAAATATCATGGAGGGTCATTTATCGATGATCGATTGTGAGAAACTCTCTTTTAAAATCTCTCTACAATATTTTTCTTTTACATTAATAAATTGCTCCAAGTGGTCGTGTTGGCTGGGGTCGTGGATGTTTCCTTGTAGGGGTTTTACCACATCAAAATATCGATGTGTTGATCTTTGATCTGGTTGTGTGAGTGGTTACTAAAGTTATTATTACTCTATTGGAATACCTGTGTTGTCAAACATTGTATCAGAGCCTATTTGAAGACACGCTCCCATTGTTGATCGAGATCGTGAAGCTGAGTTGCCTCATCTCTAGTTTATTTTGTTTCTGTACATTTTTGGGCTGAAAGAACTATTCCATTGCGTTCATAGCACTTGTTTCAGTTAGGAACATTTTTTGTTTCACTCAAAAAGGTTTCCGTTTGCCCAAGATACAACCATTTCAGTCAGATCTGGAGGTATAAAGCCTGAATACGCCCTTTTGCCGAGTATTATTTCGGTTTATATTGTTTGTTTCCGGGTTGCTACTCTTTTAGATCTGCATATKCTCTTTGCCCCATGCTCAGTGTGATCTCGGAAAATAAGAAATAGATAGAAAAATGTGCATTTTTTGGGTAAGTTAACCGATATCTAACCCTCATTGTCATCGAGAAAMAWWWTTTTTTTCTTGTGTGAAAAGAGATTTTTATGAGCATGCTCTCCAAGATTGCGTTCAAAAATAATAACAACAACAAAAATTCTCCTTCTAAACAATACAATATCTTTTGCTAGCTCACTGGGTTAAAAGTTGACTTATTAAGTAAGAGGTCTCGAGTTAAAGTCCTTTTTTGTTACTTTTTTTTTTTAAAGTTCACGCATCCATTGTAAAGTGTATTTCATTTCAAGTATAAAACAAAATCACTATAAGTAGCTTTAATATTTTATTTTAAAGTTATTTATTTTGCATGCAACTTTATTTTATAAAGTAACTTCATTGTAAAAGTGACCCCCCTTCTTTTTATAAAAGTGGGTCACTTCATAAAACAACTTATTTGTAAAAGTGAGGGCATAACTCTCAGATCCGAAGTCCGTTTTCAGTGCCATTTTTTTTAAAACCGCCTAATTTTTCAATATCTTTCCATCTATATCATCAGTTTCAATCTTTAAATATATATACATATTTAATATGGCTTCTTCCAATGATCTTTTGCTTACCAACACCAACTACTTCCAATGAAAATCCCATATGGAGGATTTATTAAGAAGAAAATGCATGTACCAGATTACCTTGGGAAAGGAAAAAGAACCCACTGATGATGAAAAGAAAGTCAAATGGGCTAATAGGAATGAAKAAGCACATGGACTGATTGAAATGTCCATCTCTCATTATTTAAGGTTCCACCTTCAAGAAATTGATGACCCCGATGATGCTTGGGAAAAACTTGAATCTGTGTTTGGTAAACACAATATTATTCGAGCACATTAGCTAGAAAATCAGATATTGAATTTAAGTCMAAATGATTTTTCTTGCATTGAATACTATCTATTTAAGTTTAAAACACTTAGAATTTTATGTGAAGAGTATTACATAAAGTTGGAGGAAGAGCGTTTCATCTATATTATTCTTTCTAAGCTAGGTAGTGCATTTTCTGTGTTTGTATCTACCTTTTGTGCAATGAGAGAGGCTATAGGGAAAGATTATCAAAACCCACACTTGAGTTCTTTTGTAATGCTTTGATTAGAGAGCAATATGATCTAGTACAACTTGGAGTGATTAACACTGCAGGTACCTCCAACAAAACCTTCGTCGCCCAACAGAAAGATAAACCCAAGAATCCCAAGAAGAAACATCCTCACCACAACAAAAATCAAAACAAGGGTCCCAAACCCACTTAGACAACTTCTGCTCCCAATGGTGACAAATGAGAAAAATATAAAAATAAGAAGACCGACAAACATTGCAACTTTTGTGAGAAAGATAGTCATGATGAGTCCAAATGTTTCAAGAAGATGACAGCTTTAGAAGCAACCATGAAGAAGCACAACATCAATATTGATTCTACTTCTTCTTCTCCTCATGGACATACACTTTCTACTTCTAGTTTCTCCTTCAATGCAACTTCTACTTCTTCTTATGACGAGTGACTTATTGATTCTGGAATATTTTATCATATGGCTAAGGATAAAGCCATATTTTCTTCTCTAAATGAATGTAACACCAAGAAAATATTTGTTGGTGATGATAGATATCTTAGTGTTGTAGGATCTGGAACAGTTCAAGTAGATAATGGTCATTTCAATGATGTATTATGTGTTCCAAGTCTTTCATGTAACCTTCTATCAATATATCAAATCACTCATTCAGGTGAAGGTAAAACCGTATAGTTTTCACCTCACCGGGTTGTAATCAATGATCTAAAAGATCCTAAGAATGTTCTTGCAACTAGAATTGTTGATGATATTACCAGGTTGTACAATTTTGACAACTTTGGGTCATCATCTTTTCCATTAGTTTTTGTTGCTCATAGCGATGACTTGAGCAACTTCGGCATGAGTGGTTTGGTCATCTAAACTATCACTCATCGCAACAACTATGTAATCAACAGATGGTGACTGGTCTTCCTCTTGTTTCATGCAAAAATGGTGTTTTTGTCAGTTGTGTTCTCGACAAACATCATTGAGACAATTTTGACAAATGTGCCTCTTTGCACGCCTCGGGCCCTTTGCAACTTGTTCACAGTGACTTGTGTGGTCCACTTTCTTCTCCTTCTTTATCTGGGTGCAAGCATTTCTTAACTTTCACTGATGACTTTTCCAGACGTACTTGGGTTTACTTCTTAAAACTTAAGAGCAAAGTTTTTGACAAGTTTCTAGCCTATAAGGCCCTTGTAAAAAAACAATATGGACATCAAATTCAAAGGTTAAGAACATATAATTGAGACGAATATGTAAATAATAATTTTACAAGTTACTGCACTACATATGGCATCTAAATGCAACATACTGTTCCATATACACCACAACAAAATGGTGTTTCTAAGAGAAAGAACCACACATTAAAAGAAATGGATAATTGTGTGATCCAATCTAGGGGATTAAGTCTAAAGTATTGTGCATAAGCCATCAAATGTGAAAATTATATAGTAAATTGCAATCCCACAAAGGCTCTTAAAAATACAATACCAGAAGAAGCATGGACTAAAATTAAACCAGATGTAAGTCACTTCTGTGTATTTGGCAGTATAGCATGGGCTCACATTCCTGATGAG
This sequence comes from Picea mariana, assembly GCA_032191745.1. NCBI lineage: Eukaryota > Viridiplantae > Streptophyta > Pinopsida > Pinales > Pinaceae > Picea > Picea mariana. Next base: position 16,323 of record JASDQU010010543.1, on the reverse strand, counting down.
AAAAGGAAAGCATTGGAGCCTAAAAGTGAGAAGTGTATATTTGTTGGTTATTTTGAAGATGTTAAAGGTTACAAACTTCTTCAACCACAATGTAATGAAATTATTATTAATTAGAAGAGATGTTAAGTTTGATGAAAATCTCTTGGCCTGCGAGCCTAATTCGACGATTGTGCCTTCTTCAGCCTACAAGCCATCATCGACGTTTGTGCCTTCTTCTGTTCCTATTTTGGTTTCTTCTTCACACGATGACATTGAGGATGGAAATCCACCTCCGCCTACTGACCTTCCTCCAGATGAGTCCATTGAACCTAGACCAACACCAACAACACCACTTCCTAGATGGGTCTGTTCAACACGAGAAGCAAACGGTGATATTTTCGGTGATCCTTCAAATAAACATTAGACACGTTCTCAGTTCCAGCGGACCTCTTCTCTTTTGGCTCAAGTTTCAGAGACTCATTATCTAGAGACATTTGCAGAAGCTTCAGATCATCTCGATTAGGATACAACAATGAATGAAGAGTATCGTTCTTTAGTAGCAAACAATACTTGGGATCTTGTACCTATTACAAAAGGAATAAAACTTGTCAGATGTAAATGGGTCTATAGAACTAAGTATGCATCGAATGGAAGTGTTGAAAGACATAAGGCTCGGTTAGTTGCCAAAGTATTTTCCCCAGTTGACTATAATGAAACCTTTGCCTCTGTAGAAAAATTGGATTCCATCCACCTTATTCTTTCCCTTGCTACCTCACATAAATGGGAGGTCCATCAGATGGATGTTAAATCAACCTTCTTGCATGGGGATTTGCAAGAAAAACTATACATGGAAAAACCTCTTGGCAATGTCCAGAATGACTCTGGCCTTGTTTTTCGCCTTAATAAATCTCTTTATGGTCTTAAGAAAGCTTCCCGAGCTTGGTTGATCCAGGTGGATATCAGTGGCCACCCACCTTTTCTAATTGTCTCAAAATAGTTTTCTGACAATTTTGGTAATTTACTATTTTTAGCAGTTTTTCGGGTCCTGAACTTTCGGAGCCGTTTTGGGGCCCTAAACGATGTTTTTTTGGGAAAATGGGGAGAAACATGCAACAAAGTTTAATGTTTCTCACACAAAAGTTGTATTCCTTAGATAGATCTTTCTAACGGTGTATTGAGTGACCCAAACAGAGATTGTATGCAAAAGTTACACCCCTGGGAAGTTGACGTATCAACTACCTCCATCGGGGCCCGAAAACCTTTTGGCTTTTCATCTTCCGGGGTTAGGGTTTTAGATTTTCCTTATGCTAAAAAGGCCCTTAGAGCCTCATTGTAATAATCATCTTCCAAGAATGCGAGTAGCTGTCACATCTCTTCTAAGAGATAAGCTGCCACCATTCTAGCGAGTCTTTCACTTTGTATTTTTATAGTCCTTGTACATATATTTCATTAATAGAAATCATGTATTATTGTATATCTGTGTTTATGGTTGCATCTCTGATACATTTCTGTTATATTATTATATATCCGTGATATCTCTGTGCATTTCTTTATTATATCTCTGCTCTCATTTTATGCCGAAAATAATCTAGATCAGTGGTATCAGAGCATGCTGCTCTGGATCGTTTTTTTTTTAGTGCATGTCCCCGACGAGGTCTGAGTATAGCAAGTTGGGTATCGAGCTTGTCTCTCTTGAGGACAATTACTCTCACACACCCAAGAAACCCTCAATGGCGGAAGAAAATAAAAATGACGGAGCAGACGATCCTATCAATCTGTTTCTTGAGCAAGCTCTCACGCGACAGAGGGACGAAATGATGGAGAATTTTTCCCACATCCTTCAACACCTACCGATAACAACATGCGCATATTCATCAAGCGACCACTTTGGAAGCACCTCGCCTTTCAAGGTACAAGTTAATTTTGATATTCCTGTATTTGAAGGACAAATATATGTAGAAGCCCTAGACAAATGGTTAAATCTGCTAGAAGGGTATTTCTCTGTTCACAATTTTTCCAACAGAGAAAAGATCACCTTCGCACTCCTTAAAGCTCTCCCTCATGTCAAACATTGGTGGGAAAATTACTGGGAGAAAATTTCCACAGAGGAGTTTGGAATATATGGGGTTGAGCCCACTTGGGATTTTTTTGTGTATGCGGTAAAGGAACAGTATTACCCTGTTGGCAACTATGAGGACCAGTAGATGAGATGGACCACACTACGGCAAGAGAGGGGCCAAGTAGTTCTGGAGTTCCAATACCTTCCATACCTTGCGCACCAAGCTAGGTATCAAAGACTTTGAACGACATTTGGTTTTGAAATATCGTGGGACTCTACACAAATACATCCAAACTGAAATGTATTTTCTGAACATCTCATCACTCGGTGCTGCTTATCGATATGCTGTTAAAATCAAGTAGAAATTTAAGCACCAAAATAAATGGGAGTTCGGGTCTGCAAATCTGCAATAACCAAAGTATGACAAAGATGATCCTAACAAACAGTCTCTCGAAAACCAGTCCAAGCCACATGAAAAGAAGGGTCACAGAAAGACGAAGAAGGACACTGGAAAATGGTGTGATTTCCACAAAAGCCCCTGACACAACACCGATGAATGTCGCTCAAAACATTCATTGGTGGCCGAGATCAAAGAAAAGGAGCCAAACCCTGATTCAGAATCTGATTCTAAAAATAACGGTAAAATACAAATCATCGACGAAGACCCCACTGCTATTGTCGCGACCGCAACAATTCAACCAGAAGAACCAACAAATCTTGAAGAGGGGGAGCACCTTTTTCATTCACAGATGTGGGCGAAGGGGACCCCGCTACATTTTATTGTTGATAACTGAGGCCAGAAGAACCTCATATCAGTAGAGGTAGTCAAACAGTTGGGATTGTCGACAACACCACACCCGCAACCATACAACATTGGGTGACTTCGCCAAGGACGAGATCTTTGTGTCAGCTAGAAGTGTCGATTGTCATATGGCACCCAACCCTTCAGGGATGAGGTATTATGTGATGTTCTTTCTGGCCAACGATATATGTGGAAACACCATGCTATCTATGAGTCTCGACCCCGTAGTGTCATTGTTACTCCGGGGGGTCATCTCTACAGGATACCAGAGGTAGTTCCAACTACTGCCCCAACTAAACAGTGCCGCAAGGTCGTATCTCATACCACAAAATTCAGTTTCTTCACAATTTGTTCAAAAGGTGAACAGAAGGATACTGCAACCACCACAGCTTCGATCCAAGCACCTTCTATCCAACAGATGCATGTCAACAAGGTTGCAGCAAAGCACAAAGATTCCTTTTGCACACAGTCATCTAAAGTAGCCAGACTGGTTAAAAAGGTCAAACTCTTCCAGCCACAGGTTCGTGACAACCTTCAACAAGCTAAGCAACGCCACATCTCCAACAAGGCAAGTAGCTCACCAAGATTCAGATGCAACAATCGCTTTCCCCTCTCCCCCGGGAACTCAACACAATGGAGACCATTGCTTCCAAATGGGGGAGGATTGATCCACATGGATATCGGTGGCCACCCACCTTTTCCAATTGGCTCAAAACAATTTTCTGGCAATTTACTATTTTTAGCAGTTTTTCGGGTCCTGAACATCCGGAGCCATTTTGAGGCCCTAAACGACGTTTTTTGGGGAAACGGGGAGCAACATGCAACGAAATTTGATATTGCTCACACAAAATTTGAAGTCCTCGGATAGATATTTCTAACGGTGTATCGAGCACCCCAAACGAAGATCGTATGCAAAAGTTATACCCCTGGGAAGTTGATGTATCAACTACCCTGATCGGGGCCCACAAACCTTTTGGCTTTTCATCTTCCGGGGTTAAGGTTTTGGATTTTCCTTATGTTAAAAAGGCCCTTAGAGCCTCATTGTAATAATGATATCCTCACGAATGCGAGTAGCCGTCACATCTCTTCTCAGAAATAAGCTGCCACCATTCTATCGAGTCTTTCACTCTATATTTTTACAGTCTCTGTACATTTATTTCATTAATAGAAACCATGTATTACTTTATATCTGTGTTTATGGTTGCATCTATGATACATTTCTGTTATATTATTGGATATCCATGATATCTCTGTGCATTTCTTTATTATATCTCCGCTCTCGTTTCGTGCCAAAAATAATCTGGATCATTGGTATGCCAAAATGGACAACTTTCTTATTGACACCGGATTTTCTAGATGCCATTATGATCCTAATGTCTATACCAATAAAGTAGGAAGCCAACTCACAATCCTTGTCCTTTTATGTTGATGACCTTATCCTTACTGGTAGTGACTCAAAACTTTTAAACCATGTGAAAATGAGCCTTAAGATAAAATTTGAAATGACAGACTTAGGCTTTTTACACTATTTCCTTGGCCTTCAAGTTTTGCAAACCAATGAAGTAATTTTTCTTTCCTAGTCTAAGTATGCTTGTGACCTTCTTCGTTGCTTTCACAGGGAATATTGTAAACCAACCCCTTCTTTGTTCCAGTCTGGAGTCAAGCTTGCTGCCACCTTTAGCTCTCCTGAAGTTGATGCCACCTTGTACCGCCAGTCAGTTGGTAGCCTCTTATACTTGACTCATACCCATCCTGATCTTTCCTTTGATATTGGTCTTGTTTCCTGGTATATGAAAACACCCCATGAAATCTATTGGAAAGCATCTAAAATGATACTTCAGTATGTCCGGGTACAATTTAGTTAGATATACATTACAGTTCAAGGGGGACTCCTTTATTGTTTGGTTTCACTGATTCAGATTGGGTCGGAAACCCTAATGATTCGAATTCTACTGTAGATTATGTTTCCAGCCTTGGTTCAGGACTTGTCACTTGGGCCTGTAAGAAACAACAAGATATTGCACTTTCTTCAACAGAAACAGAGTACCGAGCAATGGTAAATGCAAGTCAGGTGTCCTTGTGGCTTTGACAGATCCTTGTGGCGGTAAATTATTGCACCAGCCTTTGGTGCAATAATCAGAGTGCCATCAAGCTCGCCAAATACCCAGTTCAATATCAACGCAACAAACAGATCGAGCTACAAATGCACTTCATCAGAAAGCTCACTCATGATCAAGTTATTAAAGTGCTCTTTTTCCCTACAGAAGATCAAGTTGTAGAAATTTTCACAAAGTCTCTTATATATGCGAAGTTTTCCAAACTTCGATCTATGTCAGGAGTTTGGGAAGTTGTCATTAAGGGGGATAGGCTCTAATGTCTCTGTCCTTCTCCTATTTTGCCACTATTGTAAAGCATTCAATCCTATCCCAAGTTGTTCTTAAAGGGGGATGTTAGGATATTTAGACACTTAAAAGTTAGTTAAGATCTCCTTGGTCCAATGTGTCGTTAGGTAAAAGTGTGTTTCTTCATTATGCATTAGTATGCATTTTTAGTTAGGAAATCCGACAGTCGTGAAATGTTTCCGACATAGAGTGATCTGACGATTCATGTTCTCCTTGGTCTTAACAACTACATTGATTCATGTCTTAACACCCAATTGGTCCATGATCTCTATTTAAAGAGCATGGAGGGTCATTTGCCGATGATCAATTGTGAAAAACTTGCTTGTAAAATCTATCTATAATCTTTTTCTTTTGTATTAATAAATTCCTCCACGTGGCCACGTTGGCTGGGGCCGTGGATGTTTCCCCATAGGGGTTTTACCATGTCAAAATATCAGTTTGTTGATCTTTGATCTGGTTGTGTGAGTGGTTACTAAAGGTGTTCGTCCTCTGTTGTAATACATGTGTTGTCGAACATGGTGTCTCATCTTGTGCCCATATGTTTTAATTAGCTATATGGTTGATTTGTCTTCCAACTGGGTGGATTCTTTATTTGGTTGAGAAAATTCTTATTGTTGGGACGCATTAGCATTTGTTGAGTCGATTTTTTTTCACCCTGGGATGTATGGTAACCATACACATATGTGGGAGGCATGAGGATCTTGTTGGTCGATTAATGCAGATTGGACGAGCCATTATTCCCCTGGGTGATTTTATTATTAACCAGTTGATTCATTTCCTTTGCTAGCCGACAAAATTGATTTCCCTTCCACTTGGTCGATTAGCAACTTCTTAGTCGATTCCTCCAGTTTTTGGTCGACTTGATATGCTTGGTCAACTTCACCTCTAGTCAATTTATCCCCTCATCCGACTTGAATAGCTTGGTTGACTTTATTCTTATCCTTGTCGACATGCATCTATGCTTGGTCGAGTTTTTGGGACTAGGTCAACTTAATTATCAGAAGGACATCCTTTACGTCTTTCTCTCCACGTTGGTTGGCATCAAAGTTACTACCTCTTGGATTTCCTTGGTTGGATTTTTGGAACTATACTCTCAAATATTTTTAGGAATCTTGCTCATGTAGTAAATTGCGAGTGTTTGGATGTTGAGTGCATGCACATTAGAAACCAAAGTAATGTTCTCCATATACTATTAGTTTGTGAATGGGACATAGCTTCCCTATCTTAGAGAACCATGGTTCACTCATTTAAGTGTTAACATAGGGTCAAGTTATTACATCCAAAGAAGAAGAATGAGACAAAAACTAGCACAACTAGTCCATTGAGGGATGTTTTTTGTCCACTGAGGGATGTTTTTCCAAATAAACCTTCACTGGAGGATGATTGGCCAAAAGGATTATCACAAGGTTCAAAATTATTCTAAGATATAACATCCATTTGTTCAGTGGAGAATTTAACCTGTGAAAGGGAGAATATAACCAACCTAATATTATACCGGTTCGAAACTGAAATTGACTTGTCTTTGAGTTGAGTTGATTGGCAAAAAGAAAAAGGTGAATTTCAGCTAGAGAATTATTTTCTATAGCGTGCTATCTATTTTTTTGTGTGCATATTACAAAGAGAAAGTAGCTAGTCAATCCAAAGCATAAGTTGCATCGATAATAAGCCTTGCAACCATCAAAAGTACAGAGATTCGAGTATAATACAAAAACATAGAGGCCTGGTTGCTTCTAGAGGACAAAGCTCTTATACAAGTCAAAAGGACAGAGCTCGGAGTAAAATTTATGCATAGTATCCACATTGGTGAAGTGAGTGGGCTATAAGTCCCTCGATTGCAGATCAAAAGGTAAGGAACCTATTATGGAACAAGTGCTCATGTCAAGAAGTATGGAGAACATTTTATCATAGGGAGATCAAACCCTTCTAGATCCCTTGGAAGAGGTTTTTGACCATGAATTCATTGCCTATAATACCAAGAAGCAAGACATAGTTAAACAAAAACAAAAAAGGAGGAGAGTGGACCTAGTGATTTGTAAATGACAGGCCTAGGGCCCATCCATTTTTCCAACATGGATGCTTCTTTGGAATAAACATATTCTTTATATCTTGGCCTTCCTCGAATGGTTGCAAGGCCTATAATATGTTAGTCGATAAGCAAATTGACTAGGTAATGAACCAACTGACTAGTTGCGTGTCTAGTCGACCAAATAATAAACCCATTGACCACCTACAAGTCGAGTTGGACAATGAATTTTGATTCTAATTCTCTTATGGTTAGGTTGACCGAATGGGAGACCATTCGAATGCTTTGATGGCTAGGTCGACCAAATGAAAACCCGATCAACTACAACGGTGCTCATGTCGACCAAGTGAAGTCCCGACCAATTAAATGAAGGCATATCGACCATGAAGTAAACCCAATCAGAATGAGTCAAACAACGATTGGAAAAATGTATCTAGAGGGAAAATTTGATATTCAACGTTAAAGAAAGCATTAAAGGGGTGAATTTGGTAACCAATAATAGATAAAACGTCTAGAAGGCGAGTTGGGTAACTAATAGCAGACAAAAAACATACGCGGAAGGTAATTCGACCTTGGGATTGTGTATGGCTACAAGAAGGATGATAAATTCTCCCAAGCAATATACAACACACCCATGTATAAGGTAAAACACCCAGGGGTCTCCAAATTTTCCTAGGCAGTACAAAAAACACCTAGGTAGAGGAGAACACGCCCAAGGGTTTATAAATTCACCTAGGCAAAGGATAAAATGTGCAGTAGGAAAAAGAACACTATGTATAGCCAGTGGGAAAAATAAAAACACCCAATAAATAATAAATTATTCGGATGGGTGCTATAAGATAAAAATATGCTTCAACGGAGTAGGCAAATATTTATGTAAATCATAATCAAAGTACCCAAAGCACATATTGTTGTAACTGACAGATTTCAACATTTAAATGGGACTTTTATTATGCTGAGGATAAAATTACAAAGGGGTGAGCTATACACAGACTCTGTGTATTGCTACTCATGGTGAAGAATGAAATTATATATGCCATGGCTTAGAGACACCTTCACTTAGGGTGAATATGCACATTAACTGATTTTTGCACTCAACCTTGAGTAGTGTTGGCACAGGGGCAGACCCAGGGTTCAACGCTTCAACAATGCACCAAAACAACCATAACTACTGGCCCTTTCGACAACACCTATGAGGAAGATGAAGTCTCACCCGAGGTAGAGGCAAGGGTGGTTGCATGAATCAAGTGTCTGCAACCTAGATGGGACACAGATTTGTGATTACAACACTAACAGAGCACTTAGCAGTTAACATTCATCAATATTTAACCCTTATTCACATCACAGGTCGAAACCCTAGTTACAAAGCAACACAATATTCAACAAGATCTAATACATCTAAGCACTTATCATATAGAAATAGATCAGATCTAGCATTCATTCACATTACTAAGCACTAATATACTATATCAGATGCATCTAACATATATCACTGCTCTAAGCATACATCACATCAATAACATAACAACTATAATGCACAAAGCAACAACAACACAGGATATACGTGGTTCACCCCAGTGTGGGGCTACATCCACTAACTCTTCTCTTCTTTATTGTTTTCTTTCAATCTTCTACAAGCACAAAGCCACAAGAACCCAGTCCACATAGGACAGGAGATCTATGTGCACCTCACTAGATCCTTCTTCCCTGAGCTAGGTTTGAGCACAAAGACTTCTTACAATCTACACACCATCTTCTTACAATCACTTGCACTTAGCTCTGCAAGTTCTTAACACATAGTATGCACGAAGCATCCACAAATGTTCGCACTTAGCTCACCAACCACATTACAAATCTAGGTCTCTCCTACTTACATCGCCTAGCTTTCTATTTATACATTACAAAGGGGCCTAAAGATGGGTAAACCCATGGGCCAACATCCCATACCCTTTACATAAACCCTAAACCCAAAAATTCCCTAAGAAGGGGCCGAGATCCCGTGATCTCCACTTCGTCTTGCGCTCCGCCTTCGACTCGCCTGTCGAAGTCCCAAAATTGGTCAAACATGACCAAGGTTCTCCAAAACTTGGTCAAGGGATAACCGGCCCCCAACACTCACCCATGACTCATCCCGAGTCACTTTGATATGGGTAACTCTGCCGCAAATGCCTCAAGCTGCTTCGAGATGTTGCTTCGCCAGAGCCTCCTACTAGTGGAACTCTTGAATGGTATTCTTCCTCACAGGTCCTTCCAAGCGCTGTTCCACCATGGTGACCACTTGTTCCAATTCTGCACCTCGTCCTTCAATCTCCTCAAAAAATATGCAAGCTGCATCCTGCATTGGCTGGAGTCGCTTGGTCACTTTCATGACCTTACTCTGTATGGCATGGACTTGTTGTTGAACTATGTGTTGTTCCTGGGATCGTTTCATACTCTCGACTGCTGGTAGTGGCTTCAACTGTGCTTGCACCGTTGCTGCTTTCTGCTTGGCCTCCTGAAGCTGTGACTCTAGTGTCCTTAGTTCAAGGTCTTCTGTAAGGCGCTCGTAAGTCTGCACACTTCGATTGCTGAGTTGTTTACATTCTGTTAGCACTTTGTAATTTGCCCAAGGCTGTGGAGGCAGTCATAGAGGCAACATCAAAACCGCTTTGAGTCAAGGATCTAGCCCTCCAAGACTCAGAGAGGGATCTCTTTGTATGATCTAGCTTTGTTTGTATCAAATATTAGGCTAGTTATTAAAAATAGAATTTGTTTTAATTTTGAATGTTTGGTTGAAGGGATGATTTAAGTGTCCATTGGTCTATGGGGTCTGTGTTTAAATATAAATATCGATCTCAGATCTAAAAGAAGTTTTCTCCACAAGGTGAGGTAGTAAAAATGTTGGATCAATTCAATTAAAATGATAATGGATAAGAATGAAAAGGAAGGAGGTTTACTAATCAGAGGAGCAATTAAGAATTCCTGGGCTTAGCTTCAGATGGAAAACATAGAGATTATCAAAAGATTAGATACAAAGTATTATAACAATAAATTTTGTTCTATTTACTCTCCTTTAATAATAAGAGCCGAAGAAACATATGGAATGATAACAGGAAGAACAATTAACAAAGAATAATAATGCCACCAACATTTCAACACAAGAATCCTGTGAATAGTTTTTCTATTTTTGGTCCGTGTTTGAAAGGATACAGAATAGCTTTGGGATACAAAGGTCTCCAAAATCAACCCTTTAGCATTAAAGTTACATGAATATATAGGAAATATCTCTCCTCGAGCTTAGGAAGTCAGATTCAACCACCTCGGTCAAAAATAGCAACAAATCCCCAAAATTTGGAACTGTCCGCCATGAAAGATGGGCGGAATTGCTGCAAAAAAGGGGTCCACTCAGACATGTGTTTCTCCTCAGTGGTGACACCTGTGTAAAATCTGGAAGAGGTTATTATATATGAGCATGTGTTGGACAAAAAAATATTTTTTTTTTTCCAAATTCATCTCCAGCTCGCCGAAACAGCTCCTGCGAAATTAGTACTGAAACAGGAAAAACGCAAAAAATAAAAAATGAGGATGAAAGATGGTTTCGATTATCCCATCTGAAGGCATCTGTGAAAAACATGAGAGAGTTTTTTGTTATTCATCCTGTGTTGAATAAAAACCTCTCTCGGATTTTAAAAATCCGTCTCCGTTTGCCCGGAATCCTTACCGGAAAAAGACTGGTCAAACTGGAAAAAAACGCGAATTTTTCACTTTTCGGAAGGGCGGTTTTGGAGGGTAAAGTGGTTTTGGTCGGACCCCTGAGGTGGTAAGTGGTATTGGGAGGGGGGTACAAGTTCACCATATGGTGACACCCTTCCCTCACAATACCACTAACTCGAAGCCCCCCTTGTTAAAGCTTGGATGGCATGGGGGGGTCCGATATGATTGGGAGTGTAGATTAATTTTTGGGGATGTGTGAATGTAAAGTTACATCCTTTTATTTTTTATTTTTTAGTTTTTTTATTTAATATATTTGTTTTTATTTAATTATTTGTTTTATGTTTTGTTATATTTCGTTTTTATTACGTTTTGTTTTATTTATGTTTCATTTTGTTTTAATTCATATATTTACGTTTTATGTATTCGATGTTTATTTAATTTTTAGTTATATTTTAATATATTTTTTTTAGACTTAGGATAATTTGTATTTTTCTTTATTTTTATTGTTTTTCATGTTTATTTTCTATTTAATTCATGTTTTCATGTAATTTAATGTGTGATTAATAAAGCACTAACCTAAGTATTAACAATTAACTTAATTATTAATTATTAATTAATTAATTATTAATTATTAATTATTAATTAATTAATTAATAATTAATTAATAATTAATTAATAATTAATAAGTTTAATCTATTTTAATTAAACTAACTACATTAAATTTTAATTACTAACATAATTAACCTATTGTTTTTAATTTTAGCCCAAGCTTGTTTATTTATGTAGGGAGAAGTGGTGGGCGAGATGTGGCCAATGGGATAAAAGAACAAGGTGCAGAGGTGTATGAAGGATGCAGCAGGTGACGAAAGATCGGGCAAGGTGATGAAGGGTCGGGCGAAATGGATGGAGGGAGAAGTGAAATCAACCGAGGCTGCCACACCAAATGTATTCATCATGAGACCACTGCCAAACAGATAGTTGTAGGAACAAATAACCTATGATTATAGGATCCCAACATAGGTTCCACCTGAGGATGGCATCTCTTTCGAGAGGTGTCAAGAACCATAGAACTATGAACACGTAGCCCAGTGCCTTATTCATTGGGATGATCCCAATATCTTATTCTGCAACTTGTACCTGTTTTGATCTCTCAACTTAAACCAAATCAAACTGAAATCTGAACTTGGAATGCACACTGAACTGGAAACTGTACTGCAATTGAAACTGAAAAAATTGTTGAAAGGAATGCCTAGAGAGATGAACTTATTTGCACTCTCCTATCCTATTCTACTACAATCCCTGCTCAATTAGGTAATGGAAAAATGCCAATGAGTCCAATCCAACAGTCGATCCAATAACTTTGTTTTTTCACTGTTTTCAATAAGCATCAGAACTAGAGCCTGCAAAGGCGTTAATGATTGATTTTTAGTATGATCTTTACAATAGAGACCTCGGCAATTATGAAGAACAAAAGTAATGCCAGACATAGATTGGGGCTCTGCAGTTGAAATTTTCTCCATGTAGGTAACTATAGGATCAAGGTAGAACTGACCTGTTCCTGGATTTTTGAATTTAGCCAAGTTAGCAACATGATCTGACACTGTATCTATGTTATTTGCATCCTCATGCAATTTCTGATATGGCTGCAATTTTCTGCTGAACTTTGAAATGAAACTCATGCTGAAGCAAACCATCAAAGAGACTGCCTAATCATTTCTATATCATAACCTCTTTTAAGTTCATAGCTGGTCAATGAACCATGACTTTGACAACACAAGTCGTCCAAGAAATCAGTGACTGGATCTTGTAGGAACTGAGATGTTTGTTGCATTGGTTCCAATGACAGTTCCCGAAATTCTGTGTGCTTATCATCCATGACATGATTAAAACTTTTCTTAAAAAATTGAAATGAATCAAAGCTTAATGGTACATAGTTATTTTGGGTTAACTCATACTCTGTCTCGTGCTCTAAGCTTTCATCTGGAAATTGAAAATCAATGTAGCTCAAGGGATGCAATTCTGGGTCTAGAACAACTTCCATATCCTCAATGACATCTTCAAATGAGTGATCAGAACATTCTTCATCTTTACTGTCAACAACTTGAGTATACTTTTCTCTCAAAAATTTAAAAGAAGAGAAACATAAGGGCAAAGATTGTTCCCTTACTCTGAAATTTTCTGCATTTTCCTCATCACTGTCATGATTGCTGTGTAAAGGCTGATTACCATATTTGATCCGTAATTGAGCTTCTTCCTCCCAACAATATGTTGTTGATTGCTTTGAACAGTCAACACCTATTTCAACCACATAATCATCATCATACTGATCATACTTGGGTAGATTATCCAGGAAAGAAATTTCATCAAACATGCACATCATATCAGCTGATTGTCCCTCTACAAATTGAGATGGAGTTTCATCTTTGACTGTGTCGTGAATCGAATACTTGAAATGATAATTTTCCAATCCCTGATACCAAGGTTGAGCTGCAACATGTTTGGGGATAGTGACTCTTTCTTTCTCTGAGACCAATGGGACATGATGCCTTTGAGCATCAAGTTTTTCTCTTATGCTAATCCAGTGTAACATTTCTTCCATGGTTTTTGCCAGAATGTCCAGCTTAGCTTCTGAAGATTTCAGTTGCTCCTTTTCTTTGTTCTTTCTGTCTTCTGCCTTCAACTTTGACCATTTGATAAGCAAATTAGCTTCCACACTAATTGCATTGTCCTGCATCTCCTTGAGTGTAGTAGTGTTCCTCTCTCTCAATTGAAATTCCATCTCTGGATCAAAGGAATCTGGGTAATGTAAAAGAGATGAACCAGGAGGTGGTCTTATATCAACAGGCATGGAATTGTAAACTTTATTGAATCTAGATGAAAAGTGTTGCACCGTCTCTCCTGGTTGTCTTTTCAAATGATCATACTCTTCTAAAATGAGAAAAACATTTGTCTTGATCTCCCATTTACCAAGGAAGACTTCTACAAACTGCTGAAGATTTGGAATGCTTGTTGCTGACAAATTTTTGAACCATTCCTTTGTAGAAATTTCGATACAAATTAATGTATTCCTGCAATTCTCCTGATCTAACAATTTCCGCCACTTGTTAAATACATAATTGCTTCTACTATTATTATTGCGGAAGCAATTAAACCACGATCACCACCACAATGCATAAAGTGAAATATCAATAACACACAACACAGAAGTTTTACCGGGAAAGCGTAAAGCTAAAAACCCCACTATCATATATTATGTATATCATGAATCATGAAACAATCTCATACAAAAATCTAATCCAAGAGCTCTCAGTACAATACAATCGTCTCACACTGTCATACACAAATTAGCAAATACATGCGCCAATTCCTGTGTCCAGACAGCCTGCCTCCTCTGCACAAACTCTGCAATCCGAATTCTCACAATGAATCGAATGAATGCAATTGCCTAGTTTGCACATGCTCATAAACATATCCAATGCATGTGTGATCAAATCAAAACTGATAGCCAACTGTCCCTTTCACTAGTTATCTCAACTGAATCTCCAATGGATTTGACATGCATGTAGTTAATCGTGGCGAATCTTCAGTTGCATGTGAGTTCACTGATTAACTGAACTCTCACTAGTGCATGTTTAGTTACAAATAGTACAATTGATCTTAACTCACTTAACTACACTTATAATTTTGTTACAATTCCAAATCACTCAGTTATGAATGAGATAATAGATTAATATTTATTGTCTAATTTAATTAAGAGAAAAGTAAATTAGACACATGTTTCTTGTTGACTTTTCAACACTCCCTCTCAACAAGAAAGGGATTATCCTCCACCCCAATCCTGTCTCTATGATATTCGAATTTTCTCCTGGTGAGCGCCTTCGTCAGAATGTCCGCATCCTGATCTTCCGTAGGAATGTATTGAAGCAACATGATCTTTCATTGCACACAATCTCTGAGATGATGATACCGGATATCTATATGCTTAGATCTGTCATGAAACACAGGATTAATCGAGAGTTTAATGCAACTCTGGTTATCACAATAAATCATTGTTGGATCTAAATGAGAACCAAACAAACCAACCAAGATCTTCCTCATCCAGATAGCCTCACATGTAGCTTGACTCGCTGCCATGTATTCCGCTTCCACTGAACTAAGTGCCACAGATCTCTGTTTCCTGCTATACCAAGAAACAGCTGTAGATCCGATACTAAAGATCCCTCCTGATGTGCTCTTTCTGTCCGTTGGGTTGCCTACCCAATTAGCATCTGTGAAGCCATGCAACTTCACCTCATCCTTCTGTCTGTACCATAATCCATACTCAGATGTGCCCTTCATATATCTCAGGACATGCTTACCCACCTTCAAAAAGAGCTTGGTAGGCTTAACCATTGCTTGACTTAGCTGGTTAACCGCATAGCAAATGTCCAGTCTCGTGTTCACTAAATACATTAATGAACCTACTAACTGTCGATAGACAGTAGCATCCATTACCTCTCCAGAAGTAGCATCCTCTTTCCTCTAGTTTCCTGGAAGAGGAGTATCCATGGGTTTGCAGCCCTCCATGTGAAACTTACCCAGTATCTCTCTTGTATACTTTCCTTGAGACACAAAAAGTTCACCATCTCGTTGCCATATTTCCAATCCAAGGAAATAATGAAGAAGGCCCAAATCCTTCATCTCAAACTCCTTTGCAAGGTCCTCCTTGCATGAGTGTATTAGCTACTCATCACTAGTCAATATTAAATCATCAACATAAAGAACAATGATTAAAAGCTTACCCTCCACCACAATTTGGTATAGGTTTGCATCCGCTTCACTTTTGGTGAAGCCCAATCCGGTGAAATAGCTATCTATCCGAGTGTACCAAGCACGGGGTGCTTGCTTCAGCCCATATAGTGCTCTCTTGAGTCTTCACACATGTGACTCTCTGTTGATCTCGTTGAGGAACACAGTTTTAACATCCATCTGATGAATGCGCCAGCCCATCTGCACTGAGAGTGCAAGGATGGATCTTATGGAAGAGTACCTTGCGACAAGTGTAAAGGTCTCACCATAATCTATCCCCTCAATCTGTGAGAAGCCCCAGGCCACAAACCTGGCCTTGTATTTCTCCACACTCCCATCAACAACTTGCTTTACCTTGTAGATCCATCTCGAACCTACCACTGATTTATCAATCGGTCTTGGGACAATTTACCATACACTATTTTTGACAATGGAGTCATACTCCTCTACCATAGCATCAACCCAAGTGGGGTTCTGCACTGCTTCTTGAAAGGAAGATGGTTCAATCACAATACATTTTCTCATGAGAGCCATGTATCCAGCAAATCGATCAAGAGACTGTCACTGTCTGCGGTGT
>JASDQU010010542.1:196077-206158 GCA_032191745.1 Picea mariana | reverse complement strand
AGCCTTCTGCTGACATTATTGTAGGTGCAGTACCTAGATCCATGATGATCCATTGATCTTTGTTCACCAAAAAATATTCCATATTAAGCTTCCACAACTAAAAACTTTTCCCATTAAATTTCTCGATCTCTATTTTTGAATTGCTCACCATTTTCTTTCACCTGAAGAATCAATACTGCATATCCCCCACTATAATAAGGCTTATTAAAGACCCGAGACAATCCCTTAGCCACAAAGGAGTCCCCCTGAAGCCAATAAAAGATCAGATGCCAAATGTAGATTTTAACCTTGTATAATAAATTACTCCAAATTAATTTTTAATGAAATAATAAAAGATACATTGGCACACACACACACACATTACACAGAGATTTTAACCTTGGAAACCCAAACCGAGAAAACCAAAAACCTATTTAGAGCCACACCTCAAATATTCCATTCATAATATCATCATTGTTTAAAATACAATATATATAGGATTATGTGGCATCCAAAACCCTAATCAATTGACCCAGATTAGTCAACAACCCTAATTCCTTTAGCCAGAATTAGAAAACCATTGGTGAAAACCATGAGCCAAAAAACCACCAAAAGAAGATGCAAAAAACACCAAAACAGAGTCGTGCAAAGAATATAAGACATATCCAACATTCTCACACTTGTTGTTTTCTTTGCATACATGGGGTTATAGTGTTACATAGTCAACAATCCAAGGCAATGTTGAGAAAAATATATGAATTATCTTACTCAAGCATTTTCGAATCTTGCCTGGCTAAGACAAGATAGTCGGGAATATCACCCTATGTTTTATAGCCTCAAAAATATTTTCCCAATCCACAAGTATTAATTACAAGAGTTTAGGCTGACTTTTTTTATGAAAAGAGTGTTCCAAAATAACATAAAATTTTTAAATAATTTTCTGAAAAATATACATATTACAGAAAGTATATGTGGAGATAAAAAAATGAAACTAACCAAGTCACAGATACACACAAATGAGACATAATAACAATAAATATTTATTTCATTCCAAGAAATCAAAGTATATTTCTCTTTACAAAATCCCTATGAGGGCATCGACCAAAGTCTAATTTAGATATCCCCGATGAAAACCATACAAAAGGACTCTGACAAGAAGTAAAAACTTAACTTTATAATCTGGATCAGCTTGCCACACACTACTGCCAATTTGACTCTGCACAATATGCTTTATCAGCTATGAAATTTAATCCATAAGCATACACATATACACAGACTATCAAAGATAAATCAACACCTCTAAAACAAGCATATGAATGATATGGTTCAACTTTCAACCTTGTTGTCTATAATAGGACCCTGCTATCAAAAAGAGAATTAGGCCTTTAATGAACTCAAGAATGAATGAAAACTGAAACTATCTCATGACAATAAAAGAACAAACCTTAGTCTTTCTTTCTCCTTCTATTCTCCCCTTGTTCTTCCTTCTCATTTGGCTTTTATGCATTCCAAATAAGTTGAGGTAGTTCAACTACTTTCTTTAGTTAAGTTAGTTAAAATTAACTAATTTTATTTTAGGAGAAGTAATAATAATAATAATAGTTAAGGGTATTTATTTAATAATAACTAAGTAGGTGGGACCCCTAGTGACTCACTTCCTTTATTCTTTACAAAAATAAACACAAATAGATAATCATTTAAACACATGCTGCCTTGTAGCTCCCATAAATACTTCCAAAATTTGAATATTAAATATCATAAATAATTCAAATCATATCCAAAAATATGTAAATATCCACATTATCTAGAAAAATAGCTTGTTGTCCAAAACTTTCTGTAGACCACTGTCTTCAACAACTCAATCATAAACACATAAATTAAAACCCATACTTGTCACTTTGAGAGGTAATCTTTATTCTATCACTGTTGTCCCCTTTGGACTTCCCGGAAGTAGCCTTTGGTTGATTTGAACCTTGAGGCTTAATCTCACTAATAACATGGGAACAATCGTCCTTCAAATGCATATAGGAGGACACTGATTTTGAAGAGTCATTTGAAGGAGAGTAAGGGGAAGCAATAACTTTACCTTTATCTTGCACATGGGGGACATTGGTTTTAAGCCATTTTCTAGCATGAGAGGATTGAACAGGTGAATAAACATGGGAAATTTAAACATTAGGATTTACAGGTGGTGGAGGGGGTAATGAAAAATTGGGCTAGCCACGATGGTGAGAGACTGCCGGATTGAAAATCTCCTTCCATCCATCATTTGCAGGAACTTCTGGTTGCAAGGACACATGAGGAGGCACATGAATACCAGAAAGGTTAGAAGGGAGTTCTCTCTGGTCTAGGATGCATTGTTCCTTGCCTGATCCAGTTGAAGAACCCATCTTGAAACAACTGGTTCAACTCCTTGAGGTCAACATCAAAATGATTTGAGAATCTAGGCCTTCTAGGCCCTCTGTTCCAGTTACCTCTTCCTCTATTATATCTGTCGTGGATGCCCTTGCTGAAGAAACTCATCCTGTATGCAACAATTCATGAGTAACTATCCCTTAACATACCATACGTGTCATTATGCTCGCATGAAATAAAGTTTGGCTCATAAATTGACAAGAGACCCATGAAAATCAATCCATAATAAATTATTTAATAATTTCCAAGTGAGCAGGGGGTGGATAGGGTTCATGGGACATCTGGAAGGATTGTAATGAGCGAAAAAGTGGTAGCATGAGAGGGGACAAATACACGAGTACTTCTCAACAGTTCATTAAATAATTTAACTGTGCACTCAATACCAAAAATATCAGTTGCCACCTATTTCTGTGTCATATCTTTTGTCACTGTTATACAGAGTTTTTAATTTATTTTATAAAACATGGCATGTAAAAATGAAATTGGGATTATGAGGGGGTATAATGAGCGAAAAAGTGATAGTATGAGAGGGAATAAAATATGGATACTGTTCATAAAAATAAATAAAATCAAACAACAACCATAACTCTATTCATACCTCATAATCCAATAAGCATTCACTTTTAAAACCAAAGCCATTTAACTGTCACTTATTTACTTAATGCTTGCTGAATTCAACAAAACAATTCATATGCCCATAATACTCAATTATAGCAGCCCTTGCATCTATACAATATCTATAATAACAGTCACGATAAAAACATTGCTATTTTATGATAACATAATAATTCGTTGAGCCACAGTCATTCATCTTCCACTGCTAAGTCCCTTAAAACCAAATAGAAACATGCACAATGATTCTAGCCATCCACATCCAATATTTATTCCTTAAACTCAAATAAGCATAGGTCCAGTATTAACCACCATCTGTCAACTTTCCAAACAATGTTCGACACAATCCACTGGGCATTAAAACACATAATCGAGCTCCAATTCAATCACACACATGTATTCATCCAGTATAATCAACATAAGTATTGATTCAAAATAACATTCAACTAATAACATGCAACTTTGAGCCAAATATTTTTTTATATTAAACATGTATAAACTTCTTTTAAAAGAAATTCCCAATGAGAGACAGAACCAAATTGTGACCACGGAGAAACAAAACCAAATCATTCCCAATGGACCAAGCGCACACAAGTGTCTCTTTTACCCTTGACAGGATTGAAACGAGACCAATATCACGTTTAGGGTTTAACACAACAAAGGAAGTAAGAATGAATAGCTCGACCACATGAGAAAGTCCTCAGGGACGCAGACAACTCATGCCCTTTTAAAATCACCACAGACACATAAACTTTAACCAAAAAAACTTGACAGTGAGGGTTACCAAAACATAACAGTCAGCCACCTCCAATGGATAACCAAAGAAGCAAACTCTTAAAAACACTGTGGAAAGAATGCCCGAGCGCAACCTGTGGCCAACCAACATATATACAATATTCCATTTAAATTTCAGGGTGATACCAAACCCGACTATGCAATGCTTCCAAAAACAACTATAATGAGGGAAACACCATGATACATAATAGCTCAGGGCTCGACCAAAACATGGCAAGAACAGTCCAACTCTTAACATCTTGTAGTGCAACTCGGAGGAGCGAAACATATCAACCATCGAGACGAAAAGGAGTGATAAAACTTAACACCAAGACTGGTTGTAAAACCCATGCACCAAAACTTAAAGATTTGCTAAACCATAATCATAATTTTCCACAGAGAACCAGACCAAAAAACCCCCCCGAGCTGATCGAACATGTTTTAAACCAATAAATCAATGCACATTCTACACACAACAAAGAATATCCATTCCTCTTCTTCAAAAATCCAACAGTCTAGAGTATTCACAAAAGAAACCATAAGCACAACACTAATACACAATACACTTAAGAAAAACACATACCTCAAGCAATTCTGAGACAAAATTTATTCATAACACAGAGGAACCATCATGGATGGAAAACAAAGGAACCATACTTGGAAAAACTTGCTTGAGGGGAACATTTATACAATTTCCTTTTTTCACAAACAAAAATCATGGAGCATCAACAACAACCATAAACAAAAAACCAAATGCAAGTATGGCTAGGGTGACGGGCTCGAGGGTTGTTTGAGTGACGTGCACTAAATGAAATTTTCTTTCTTCCTGAGCCTCATTCAATTCGACGTACAAGCCAACCAATCCACCATAATATTAACCATTAAATCAAACAAATATCCCATTGCTATATCCATTACATAGTGCGCCACCCTAAGTCATGTCAAAAATTTTTAACAACAACAATGTGCTATAGCATTACCACATATGCCTCACACATAAATTTTAATCAAAGTACATAAGTTTAGCAACACAGGTCTATACACCCTTCTTTTGTCACAATTACATATAACCTTAGGGCTTGAGTATAGTCCTTTTTTCCTTTTGTTTAAGATCCCATATCATTTTTTTGTAAAAAAATCATATGTAAAATAATCAATTGATGTCTAATGCAACATCAAAATAGAATTTGTAATAATAATCCTTTTATCCATAGTACAACCATAATTTGCGAGTGACCATCAAAACCATCTAGCCATGAAACAATTAACCAACCATCGTATGTCATTATAACAATTAAAACCATGAATTGAATCATCCACTGTAGAAGACTATGTTGACATCATTATAACAAAAAACACAAATATAAGTGAAACACATCCATCATAGTGCCACTAGTCTAAAAGGGGGTACCACCTACTAGTTTATTATTATTATTATAGATAAATAATAGAGCTTGGCAATCATTTGCGAGCAATATTCATCGTTGCGATTTTAAGCGTCAACAAACTGACAACTCCACAAGGAAATATGTTTCCAACATATTAACAACTCAGATTGTCTAGTTTCGTAGACCAGGTGAACATTAGATCAAGGAAATAGACATCAAAATGATTATGCAACATGGGGAAGTGAGCGGTTTAAGGGAAAAATGCTTTGGGATTTTGGGAATAACTCATGGAAAGTGTTACATATGAGGGGGCCTATATGTGTATGCATAATCATTCTATTAATCATAGTGAAAGAATTCTTGGCTTCAAGGATAAAAAAAATCTGGTGTGCTCTTTTGAATCTCGGAGTGGAGGGAAGAAAAGGGAAGCAGAAATAGGGACAAAAACCAACTATATTATCTAACAACAGTACTGAAGCAGATAACAATTTAAATGATGTCTTCAAGGGGGAACATTATATTGATAGTTGTGTAACCCAATTATTATTGATTAACAATACTTGCAGAATCGCATTGCTGTGGAAAAACTGATCCAAAATTTTATTTCTGACAAGAAAAGAAGTCAATAAAATAAATAAAACAACAGAAAGAAATAACAACAAAGCAAAATCAAAACAATGAAACAAAACTATAATACAAGAATAATTACATACAACATTTAAGCTTTCAAGCTGGTTCCGCATAGTGTTTTAAGTGTGAACCGTTGGTGATATAGGAAAACAATCGCTCTTCCAAGTCCTTTAGAATATAAGAATTTGCGCCCAGGACAAAAGTGATTTTAAAAGGACCCAACCATAACTTTTGGAACTTTGAATGCCTTCCTCTATCAACATGAGTTGTATCCCACATCAATAATTTCTCATTAACCTTAAATTTGACAACCTTTGTACTTTTATTGAAATATATTTTAACAATTTATTGTATTCTCTTTATGTTATCCAAGGAAAATGTCCTTTGTTCTTATAAAGCCAAGAGTGCATTTATCCTTTGAGATGTATTGGAAGAATTTAATTCTTCAACCTGTAGCATCATCCTTAGAGAAGAAAGTTCCAACTTGGTAGAAAGAATGGCTTCTTTACCATAAACAAGTTGGAAAGGAGTGCAACCAGTGCTCACCTTGGTGGTAGTGCGATATGCCAAAAGGGTGTAAGTGAGGAGAGTGTTCCATTGATGAGGCTTAGCTTCAACGAGCCTCTTGATAATTCTAACCAGATTTTTGTTAGTAGACTTGGCTTGCACATTTCCTTGAGGATAATAAGTTGATGAGGTAAAATGTTTAACCCCCAGTTTAGCTAGAAACTGAGTCAACTTAGCAGAAATAAAAGCGGGATCGTTGTCTGTAATAATTTCCAAAGGAAGGCCAAATCTGGAGAAAATATTACTTTCAAGGAAAGATATCACCTACTCATCTTGTGAATGCTTAAGTGGGACAACTTCAGTCCATTTCGTAAAATAGTCTGTGGATGTCAAGATAAAAACTTGCCCTGCTGAAGATGGAGGATTAATAGGACCAATAAAGTCCAGACCCCATTTTGAAAAAGGAAATTCAGGTAGGACGGGTTGTAAAGGCATGGAAGAAAGACGTTCTTTCCCAGTGAACTTCTGACACTTTTCACAAGGTCTTTAAAAATTATAAGAATCACAAAAAATTGAAGGCCAATAGTACCCTTTCTTGATAATATTAAAAGAAGTAGTTTTAGCAGAAAAGTGGCCTCCTACATGAATAACAGAATTTGAAGATTCATGGGTCTCTTGTAACAATTTTTTTGCTTCCTCATTATTCACACAACGAAGTAACATACCATCGATAGATATTCTAAACAATAAGTCTCCTAAAATGACATATTTGGAAGATTCAAGACAGAGCCTTCTCCTTTGATGAGTATCTAAATTGTCTGGACACCTATGATTTTTCAAGTAATACACTAGATCCTTGTACCAGGGATGTTCAACTACAAAAAGGGTTTGACTATAAATATAAAATAGTGCTGACAAAGAGCTATCTTGTTCATCAATATCTTCACTTGCTTCTGCATGTTGAGATAAGTGAAGGGATAAGTCATGTCCCTTAATGTTTTTAGAAGTCATGATAGTTAAATCATGCTCCTGGATCTTGGCAAGCCAATGTGCAAGCTTCCCTCAAAGATAAGTCCGTGAGAGAAAAAACTTGACAACAAGTAAAGGAACTTTTACCATCGTGTGCTTACCTAAGATAAAGTAGTGAAATTTTTCAACAACTTTAACAAGAGCGAAAGCATGTTTTTCAATATAAGAATATTTGAATTCATCATCTGACAAGCTTTGACTCATGTAAGCTACTGGTTTTTCGTTAACTTGGACATCACATTATATGAGGATAATAGATATTGCTTCCTCTATCGCATTAGTGTATATAATAAATTCTTTCTCAAAATCTGGTTTCGCCAAAACCGATGCATAACTGATTTCCTTATTAATCCTTACAAAGGAATTTTCGACGTCATTATTCCAACAAAAGGAAATATCTTGTTGTAAATTGGTTTTACCATTACAAAAAAATCAGGAACAAACCTACGGACAAAGTTGATAATACCCATAAAGGCTTGAACCTCCTTTTTGGAAGTAGGGGTAGGAATATTTAGGATAGAAACAATCCTTTTAGGATCTATGCTTATTCCTGAATCATAGACAATGTGCCCAAGGAGATTTCCCTTGGTAATGTCGAAGATAGACTTGGAGGGATTTAAAGAAATGCCAAATTTCCTGCATCACATGAGAATCTTTCTAAGATGACCAAAATGATCCGATCGATTCTTTGAATACACAGTTAAGTTATCAAGATAAATATGAATAATTTTTCCAATCAGATCGTCAAAAGCTATCTGCATAGCTCTTTGGAAAGTGGCACCTACATTAGATAATCCAAAAGGCATGCATTGATAAACCATCGTGTAATAAAAGTGGTTTTATATTTATTTGTCCTTTTTACCTTGATGTAGTTATAACTAGAAAAACTGTCAAGTAAGGACATCATCTGTGACCCTGCAACTAGCTGCAAAATCATTTCCATATTAGGGAGATGAAAATGGCCTTTTATGATAGCTTTATTCAATGCACAGAAATCAATGCACAATCGGATCTGACCAGTTGTTTTCTTAACGGGAATCAAATTGGAAACCAACTTAGAATACTTAACACGGAAAATTATCCCAGCCTTCAAGAGTTTTTCCAACTCCTTCCGAATAGTTGCTTCAAGTGCGGGGTTAATGGGTCTTTGTTTTTGCCTAACTGGTTTTATGCCCTCCTTGATAGGGATGGCATGTTAGAGAAGGATCAAAACCACAAATATCCTCATAAGACCAAGAAAAAAAATCTTGAAATTCACAAAGTAACTCAATGAACTTCAATTTTTCTTCATCAATACATTGGGAACCTATCTTAACATTCTTTGGAAAATCAGGTGTTCCAATGTTCAAGGAAATGGTTTCAACTAATTTCCTTTTTGACTCCTATCCTTTATGTTTTTCTTTGTTTCCTACATAACTCGATGAAAATGAACTTTCTAGAGGAGTCAGGCCCTTCAAAATTTTATTGTCTTCCATGGATATAATCTCCTTGGGCTTATATGGTTCATTTTGTATGAAAGCACAAATGCTCTCATGACCAGCTGGGAAGACTTGCCATGAATTTACATTTTTAGGGATATGAGGATGTTACAAAGATTCAAAAGTTTAATCAGTTCTTTGTGGAAAAAGTTTTCGAGTAGGAGAGGCTGCAAAAATAGCTAACCTATCAACCATTGAATTCAGTTCCCTTTTAACACGAGTGATGTTAAATGATAGAAAGTTTGAGATAAGTGCCCAAACAATTTGGGTGTAGCGTTTCATTAACTTGTTTCTAGGAGAATATATCTTACGTACAAGGTTTACAACAAGTTCAGAGTCCCCAAAAACTATAAGGTGACCACAACCTAAATTATAGGCATTTTCAATGCCTAGCAGTAATGCTTCAAATTCGGTGATGTTGTTTGTGCAAGCAAACTCTAACCTATAGGAAAATTTGTGAATTTTACCTACAGGAGAGTACAAGATAATGCCATCTCCATTTCCTTCATTGGAGCATGAGCCATCAAAGTGCATATGCCACATCCCATCCTCTAGGTCGATTTTTTCCAAGGTAGTGTTGTCCTCATCGACAAAGATGGAGTACACTCCTAGGTTCTCTTCGATATAATTTAAATTAAGTTGTGGGATGATTTCTACATAAGGTGAAATTATTCCCTCTCTTAGGACTATGATGTTCTTCCCATTCCAATGAAAATATAAGTGTGTCTTGACGAGTGAGAGGTATCCACCTGTCAAAGCTTGCCAGTCTCTTCCTAAGATGATTGAATAATTACTCACTGGCATGTCGATTACCTGAATATTAAGGGTTGTCCTTATTTTAGGATGCGCACACAAAAACAAGGCCATGTCCTTGATATCACCTATGGTCAATTGTTGTAAACTATTATAAGATAACATGCTTTTGGCCTTTTCATTTGTACAAGAGAAGTCTAGATCTTCCATAATAATTTTCAACATTACGCTTGGGACCGAACCGTCGTCAATCAGACAACAATGGGATATTTTTTCCATAATCTTTACATAAATGAAAAATGGAGGATTTTTTACAGGGTGTCTAAAACTATTTACACCTACTTTATTTACATTTGAGTCCTCTTCGTCTACCTCATCATAGAGATTGGCTACGGTGGAAGTTTTTCCTTCCATGAAAATTTTTAGATGCTTTTGTTGCTCAGGGATGACAACCGTGTCCAGGAGATTAGCATCGGCCTTAATATTATCCAATTGATTGAGAATATTGTATTTGGA
>JASDQU010010542.1:176951-196057 GCA_032191745.1 Picea mariana | reverse complement strand
TTATTTACATTTGAGTCCTCTTCGTCTACCTCATCATAGAGATTGGCTACGGTGGAAGTTTTTCCTTCCATGAAAATTTTTAGATGCTTTTGTTGCTCAGGGATGACAACCGTGTCCAGGAGATTAGCATCGGCCTTAATATTATCCAATTGATTGAGAATATTGTATTTGGAAGAGGGAAGATGGGAAGGAGTTCCTTGACTATCCAGATTTTTAGTAACTTGTACTGTAGCGGCTGGTGAAGATGAGCTTGGGCTAGAAGAAGTACGAAGGGGATCATATTTTCCTTTTGAAGCATATTATTTATTCCTATTGTTTATGATCATGACATCTGTTATCACTCCAGGAAACTCTCCTAGGCTGTAAGTCGGAGATGCCTGGTAACTAACTCTTTTTGGGAAATATTTTCCAAATAATTGATGTGGTTTTTGGATCAAGATGAATATCTAGGGACTGGACTGTGTTTTCAAGACTGTCTAGAAATATAAAATCTACAAGGCCTTCTAGTAATGCAGTCAGACAAGGTTTGATTAAAAGGTAGAGAAGATAGCTATTGAACCAGACTATACTCATATAAAACAAGAACAATGGGTTTAATAACTAAGGAAATAACTTATGATTATCAACTTAAACAATCAATTAGTGAGATGACAGTCACATGCAGATTGAATGAGCATCAATAAAGAACCTTCACTCATAAGATATCAGAGAACATGAAGAAGAATCTGACAACACAATTGAAGGAAGCTTGCAATTTTTCATATAATAAGAATAGGTCTTTCTTACAGTAGCAGCATGTAGAACCCAAAATCGAACCTTTGGTTCATCTTCTATCCTAAGATTTATAGCATTACAAAGTAGTTCTAAGATCCTGAAAACAAGGATCAAATATACTAAACATAGTAGCTCAAAATTCTGTTGCAAAAGAAGTGGGATGCTTCCCCAAAATGAGGACAATCCCAGATTTCTCTCTGTTGATTGTTGGTGTAGTGTAGAACAGCCTCCCAAGGCTAAATGATGACTTTCAAATAGAGGCTAAGTCGAATTTGCTGATGTGGCCAGGTGCCCCTGCTTTTCTGTCTTAATTAAAGCTGTCCATAGACCTTTGAAGTAACTCTTTTCTCCACGATTTGTCAAAAATAGCTGTTGGGATAGACTTGATAATTCATCAGTCATTCATTCGAAAAGATCTTGAATCTTTTCATCTCAAAAATCCTTGATCTGTGTAAAAACACATCCAATTCTGGACACACAGGATTTCGGTGGTTATTTGGGTAAGTCTCTGGGTGATTTAACCACCGAAAGCAGCTCTTTCGGTGGTTAATGAGCACATTGAAGGCTCGCCTAAACCACCGAAAGTTGAACTTTGAAGAAATTTCAAAATTGCAAAAATGTTGATCCCGGCTCCTCTTTTGAATGCTCAAGCTTTCTTAGATGTTGCAGTCCTAGTTCGTGCAGACCTACGAACCTTTGCTGGCTGTGTAGGGATTTCTGGCACATCTATTATAGTTGTGGCTAGATTAGCCAAAGTGTCCAACCTAGTTTGTTCCTCCTCTGGTGCTTTAACTTCCTTTAACTTGAGCCTCAGAATCTTGAGCTGCCTGTATAATTTCATGTTTTCTCTGATCAAATCTTTGTTTCTATCTTTGATTTTGTCATGTTTTTCTTTAAGAGTTTGATTCATTTTATACAGTTCAGCATTTTTGTCAGTGAGATCAGCGTTGGCCTTTTTGATCACCCTCTCCAGAACTTCCCTCTCATAAATCTCTTGTAGGAGCTTGTTTATCTTCTGTGTTCTACTTTTCTTAGGCCTGCTTGAGGAGGCTTCTGCTTCTGGTTGCCTGTGGGTCTCTGGAGGATTTGATGGAGGTAGATTTATCTTCACTTTTGCATCCTGTTTGATCTGCAAGTTGTCCTGTGTCTCTGCCACCTCTTTCTCTAATTCAGAGTCACTATATGCTAGATTGAGAAGGTTTTTTCCTGTGACAGGGCTTTTAGATTGTTTTTCTTCACACTGTAATTTCCTCTTGATTCCTTCCTTTCTGCTGGGTGATGCTTTTATAGAATCTCTGGGAATTGAGATTCCTTTCCTCCTCCTGTGACTACTCTTGGGAGTAGTATCTTTTCTGCCTCTAGCCTTCTTAGCTTTTATCTCTGGAGGTCTTTCTGTTTGAAACTCATTCCAAAACAAGAAGAAACCCCACTCAATTTGTTTCCTCTGTAAAGATTCTCTCACAAGAAGGGTAATCAGCCCCTAATGTGATAATCTGCTTGCAACTTTAGCAGGCTGGGCTTTCACCTGTCTTGCCATCTTAGTCAGGGTTTTATGAAAGAAGTATGGCATGTTTATGTGTTCTCTGCCTGTGAAATGATTCAGCAGTTTAAAGTGGTAATACATTACCCTATTGTAGCGCCCCTCACAGGTGATATACACCAAAATTTCCCTCAGCAAGAACTGCCACTTTGATTCTAGATAGGACATGGGAATATCCTTCTTCCAGGTCAAAGCTTTACGCATTGGTAACAGATATGGCCTGAATTCGACATTTGAAGGTGAGGAGGTTTTAAACCAATAGTCCCATGTTCTGGATAACCCTGTGTATTCAGCAATAGCTACTTCATCTATAATAAACTCCTCCCTGCCTATTTTAGCAATCCTTCCATCATAGGAGAGGGAAAATGCTTCAGCCACTTGTTGGTGAAAGGTTGTCAATTTTTCACAGTATGTGAAAACTCCAGCCTGTTTAAAACACTCTGCAACCTCTGGATGAGCTTCAAAATACCACATGCCATCCACTTCGGATCTCAAGGTAGGACTTGCTTTTGACATGACTCGATGCCGACTGTACCTGGAACTGTGAGAATCAAAGTGTTCGGGAGGCAATGGCTCTGGGAACTAGGAATACAGTCGATACCACTTATGAAAAACCAGTGAAATCAGGTGACAAAAGCATATGATAAATGAATTCACTAAAACACTGTTTCATTTTCGGATGACGCTTTAGCTGAGGAATACCGAAACTTTAGATTTTCGGGGACACGTGAATTTTTGAAACCTTGAACAAGAATAGTTTCTGATCTTACCTGATAACCCGACCAGGTTTCCTTAACTCGGGATACTTGCTGAACTCGGTGATCCTTTCAAAATCGCCAGAGAACGCGGGATTAGGATTTGAAAATACGATTTGCTGATAAAATAGCGATCTTGTGGTTGTCTTCAGTGATCTTCGGGATTCATTATAACTCAGCGAGTTTTCAGATGAAGGAATAACCTGTTAATGATGGCTGGCGTACTTGCCACTGAAATGGAGGGAAGCTCCGTGCAATCATACCTGGAAATCACTGCTCTGTGTGGATTTGAAATGATCAATGCAATGGATAAGACACAGGTGCTTCGAACCTTTCGGATGAACGCCACGAATGTGCATCATCTCTCGCATGGTGAGCTTTCGGCGGTTGCATTTCTAATCATTGCACCAATTTTTGACATCTGGCTCGTGCGAAAGCACGAGCTTTCGTTTTTCCCGTTCAAACACTTTCTGTGGTTACCTGCCTTCTGCTTCGACCCCTTATCTGCCGAAAATGGAAACTTTTGGTGGTTAATGAGCACAATGGAGGCTCGCCTAAACCACCGAAACCTGATATTTTGCTATTTTCTTGACCGAACCAAAATCAACATTTCTTTTGAGATTATTTTGGAAATACAGACTCTCTAACCTATTTATAGAAATTTAGAAATCAAATTTAGAACCCAACCTATCATCTAAAAATAAAATAACATCCACTGATTTATTTGAGGAGTTAACACTGGCTCCTATTGGGGATGAACACCTCCCTGTGATGTTTCAAGAACCATAGAATCAATGCCTTTCCTGGAAAAGAACCTAAAAACTAAACTATCTGCTAGTGTTTCCATTGGGCATGGAGTTATTGAAAAATAAAAACTAAGACTATCATTACAATGTCTAGGCTTTACAGCCTTAGACGAAATAAAGTTTTAGAAATCGCCCGTTTACTGGGCCACTGAATACTTCCTCACCCTCCAGATTCTGCAGAATGAAAGTGTTATTGTTTTGAACCTAAGTAATCATAAAAGGGCCTGTCCACAAGGAATCGAACTTTCCATGCTTGCCTTTCTCCTGTCGAAGAGCATCCCACTTTAGAACCCAGTCACCGATCTGAAAACTGTCCACCTTTGCCTTTCTGTCAAATGTCTTTTTGATCTGCATCTGATGTGCTTCTGATCTGTCCACTAACTGTTCGTGAGCTTGCTGCAGTTCCACCAAATCCAGCATCCTTCTTACCATGTCATTTTGCTCAGTTTTCTCTTCCTGAAAGAACTTAGCCACATGCAACACTAACTGAACAGGAAAGATAGCATCAGTCCCATAAACCAACTTGAATGGGGAAGTTCCTATAGATTTTTTAACGGTTACTCTGTCTTCCCACAGAGAAAATTTCAGTTTGGAATCCCAATTCTTTTTATTTTCCTCTAACAGTTTTCTTATGATTTTGATCAAGCTCTTATTTGACGATTCAGCCAAGCCATTACCTTGAGGATAGTAGGGAGTCGAGTGTATGAGCTGAATGCCCATTGATTCACACATGTCCACCAATGCTTCTGCTTTAAACACTGCTGCATTATCTGCCACCAGCCTCTTGCGACATCCAAATCTTCTCAAAATATTTTCATAGAGGAACTTCATGACTACCTGGTGTGTAGCATTTCGGGTGGGGATCGCCTCTATCCACTTTGTGAAGTAATAGGTGGCTACCAAAATCCACTTGTGTTGACCAATGGATGAAGGATTTATTTCACCGATAAAATCTAAACCCCGCTGCTGGAAAGGGCCATTTACCACAATAGGCCTCAGGGGTAAAGATTTCAGCTGCTGCTTACCACTAAATCTTTGGCATTTGTCACAAGATTTGACGAATGCTCACACATCTGCGAAGAGGAAAGGCCAATAGTATCCAACCCTCAAGATCTTATGGGAAGTAGTCTTCCAGTAATGATGACCACCACAAACGGCTGAATGAAACTGATGGGTCACTTCGACAGACTCTTCTTTATCTAAACACTTGAGAAGCAGACCAGCAGGGTCCCTCCAATATAACAGATTATTATAAATGCAGAATTTGATAGCCCTGAGCTTGAGAGCTCGAGCTTGAGTCAAACTGAGTTCAGGAGGAACTTCAAGCTTTTGCAGAAAATGTATGATGCCAAAATACCATTCACAGGAAGACAAGTACTTTGCCACTTGCTGACTGTCATGCTGCCCTTCCGCTGCCAACTCTGTCTATGAATTTTCTGAAATTTCTGCTATAAAATTAATATCCAGCAGCTTATGATTTTCCTCTGCTAAAAGCTTGGCAAGGCCCTAGCCTTTTACCAGTTTGGTGGGCTTCACTTCAATATTGAACTCAATCATCTTTGCAATCCATCTCACCCTCTTTCGGTCAATATCCGGCTGAGTCAAAACAACTTTTACAGAAGACGAAGGAACATATGCGATGACCTTTGAATGAAGGATATAAATTCTGAATGATTTTAAAGCTTTTATGAGAGCATAAGCTTGTTTCTCGATAGGGTCATACCTTAGTTCATCATCCCTGAGTGTCTTGCTGAAGAATGCCACGGGATGATCAAAATCTTCCTCGTCTTTCTGAAGCAGGACTGCTGCCACTGTGTCATAGGAGGCAAAGGAAAAGACATAGAAAATCTTACTATAATCTAGGCTGATTAGAATCGGAGATTCGATGATCGCTTGCTTGATATCTTGAAAAGAGTTTCTCGTGTTGTCTATCCATTTTATCTCATCCCCTTTTTTCAGCATGCATGTTATATGTTTGACTAATTCAACAAAATTGGGCACAAACTTTCTAACAAAATTTATCTTACGAAGCAGTTACTGAATGTCCTTCTTTGACCTCGGCAAGGACAGCTTTTGAATTGCCTCCACTCGTGCTAGATCAATCATTACACCTTCGGATGAGATGATGTGACCTAAGAGCTTACCCTTTCTTAGAGAAAACTGGGATTTCTTGGGATTCAATGAGATCCCGAACTGTCTGCATTTTAAGAACACTCTTTTCAGATGTTTCAGATGCTCCCCATGGCTGCTGGAATACACTGTAATATCATCGAGGTATATGAGGACAAACTTGTCCTTTTCTCCCACAAATGCTATATCCATGTCCCTTTGGAATGTGGCCCCGACATTCATTAACCCAAAGGGCATCTTGGAGTACATAAAGGTACCCCAAGGAGTGGTGAATGCAGTCTTCTCCCGATCATTAGGGTGGACAGAAATCTGATTATAACCAGAAAAGCCATCAAGAAAAGACATGACTTTTGCCCCTGAAATCCTTTGTAACAAGTGTTCCATCTTAGGAAGCGGATAGTTGTCCTTCTTAGAGAATTTGTTTAAGTTTCTGAAATCTACGCACAATCTGACTTCACCATTCTTCTTCCTTACGATCACCAGATTGGCAATCCATTTGGAATATCTCAAGGGAACTATGATCTTGGCATCTAGGATTTTTTTAATTTCTCTCTCAATCACTGGCAGCAGAAGAGGACTGATAGGCATGAGTTTTTGCTTGAAAGGAATAGTGTATTTTTCAAGAGGTATCTTATGATGAATAATATCGGGATCATAAGTCTTTAAATCACTATATTTCCAAGCAAACACATCGGAAAATTCCTTCAAAACACTACAGTGTTTGGACTTCTCATCAGCAGTCAATTCAGAAGACAAATTAATAAACTTGGGCTGGCTTTTACCTCCTATGTTATGCTCTTGAACAACTGGATCTTTCTCCTTTTTGTCTGGCTGATAAGGGACATCATTATGATCAAACAACCTTTCCAGGGGTACCAAACCTCAAGGTATATAATTGTTTGGTAACTGAACAATATCATGCTGTCCCAACTTCTTCTTTAGCTCAAGTTACTATGATTCTTCTTCATTAAGATTTTGCTGATCAATGTGCAGATCAGAAAACTCATCTACCACTTGGAGAAATCTGTTGAGTTCCTCATCGTCTTCAAAAAATTTCCAATATTTGACATTATCAGGTAAGGAGGGTCGATATTTTACTTGAATTTCATAGCTGAGCTTAGGGGGCATGGGAGGAATGAATGTGCTGGATGAAACAGCAAGAGAATCAGTGAGCGGATTCATATCCCTTGGTATGTATGAAATTTCAAACACAGAAAAAGAATCACATAGCTTCCATACCTTGTCTCTATAAGCTTTTAATCTGACATGCTTAGCTTGAAAGGTGTTGTTTACTTGTTGTACGATGAGGTCTGTATCTCCCAATACCTTCAAACCTTTTATCCCCATTTCTTTGGCTGAATTTAATCCCAATAACAAAGCCTCATACTCTTCTATGTTGTTGGTGGTTTTGAAGTCGAGCTTGAAAGACAAAGATATGGTCTCCTTTGAAGGAGAGATCAGGACTACTCCAACACCTGCTGAGTCTTTAGTGTTGGCCCCATCAAAGTACATAGTCCAGACTGCAATGTTTTCACTTTCAGCCTGCTGTTCAATAGGCTTCACTAGCTGCATAGTAGTTGATTGACCATCATCAATCTAAAGGATGCATGAACCAAAATATGTATCCACAGCATAGTAGGATGATTGACGGAATTCTTTCCATCGCTGATGATATAAGCAAGCTGGTTTTCCCTGTAAAGTCTTTTCATTTCCCCCCCAAACACTGGAATCGTAGCATAGGACAGATCCATATGCAATGTACCTCCTAATATTTCCCCCCATGAACGAGACAAAAGCAGCCCAAACTTAGGTGGAATATCAGCATCCACCACGTCCATAACCATGCTCCTCATTGGCAGTTGAGCAAGGTTAATAACCATGTCTTTGATGAGGCCGAGACATCTGACCTTTCTAGAATCAAAGGAGAAAAGATCTTGGTATGGTTTGGTGACTTCGAGACCAAGCTCATCCATCACAACCTTAGGCATAAGGTTATGTGATGCCCCAGAATCAAGCAAACAATTGTGAAGGATTTTGTCATGGACATTTAGTGATATGTAAAATGGTGGACAAGAATCATCATGGTCTTCTATCATGGGCCCTATGGTCACTTTAGGCTTATCATCTTGTAGGTTCATGAAATCATCTGATGGAGAGGTCTTAGGCTCAAGAGATTTTAAGATGACTGCTTTAAAGGCTTCATTCTTCATGAGTTCAGTTAAACGCATGGGTATTTTAACCTTTTGAATTTAAGATTCAAAATTGAAAGAGAGATATGGTTTGTTTGAAACTTTTACCTCATTGGAAGGAGCCTTAAGACTAACTTGCTCCTTGGCTGGGATCTGAGTTTGTTTCTTTTTCTATTTTTCTAGAGGGGGAATTTGTTTTTTAGGAGCTGGAGGCTAATTAGCAACAACCTCTTTACTTTTCACAGGAGCAGTATCTTCCTTGTTCTTCACAGGGGAAGCAATGGGTGTTTTTGGACCAACACTCTTGGATCTTAAGTTGTAGCCTTTCTGATCATCTGTCAAGTAGACAACTCCTTCTACACTTGCTTCCTGAATTTGCTGATCCATCAGGGCCTCTTCATAGTCTACCTGTGTCAAAAATGAAGTATCATTCTCATCACCAAAACAATTTATCTCATCAACATCCTCAATTTCATCGGGAGATGGCTATTGCTCTTCATCCAATACTGCATTTTGAAGAGGTGGTCTGATCTTCTGCTCATCAGTTGGGTTTCTGTCTCTTTGGAGGATCTGAACTTGTGGGTTATTCCTTCTATAAGGAAAAGCATTTGGATTTCTCGAGGCGAAAGTATTTGGCTCTTTTTCTCTTGCTAGTTGTTGATTTTGGACCTTTAATTTGGACATTTCGGATGTCAGACTCTCTAGCATCTTGGCCATCTTTTCCATTTTACTATTAGAAGAAGAGGAGGGCTCAACAACAACCTTCTTCTTCTCAGCCCTTCCTTTAAGCTTCTGTGATGCTGTAATATTAGACTCAACCTCGAGAGCAGCATCTTGCATTAAAGCAAGCATGGTTGATCGTCTTTCTCTAAGGATAAGACAAAATTCTGCATCAAAGGCAACAGAGAATGTGATCTTTGCCGATACATCGCTTGGTTTAATCTCTACCAGGATCTTACCAAACATTTTATTGAATCTCTTGATAAAGTCCGAGACTGATTCTCCATCTCCTCTCTTCAAATTTCCAAACTCAGAAATGTAGTATAACAAATCTCTTCTTTCTCCCTAATGCTTCAAGAATACTTCATCTAATTGTTCAATGCCAGTGATTGAATTTGCTGGTAGCTCTTTGAACCACTTTCGAGCTTGGCCATCCAAACTCTGAACAAAAACTCTAGTCCATACATTCTTTTTTGAAATATTTATGTTTTCTACATAAGCATAAAATGCTTCAATGTGTTCTTCAGCAGTATACTCCCCTGCTCCTGTAAACTTTGGCATGTATTTTTGGTAGTCACCTGTTGGCATGGCAGACAGGGGATTTGGCAAGACAAGTGGGGCATATATGTTTGCCAAGATCTGTTTCATTCTGGTCAAAGGGGCAGCCATGACAGTCTTGGTGATTGATACAGATGAGGAACTTGCAGGAGATAATGGAGGAGATGAGGAACTCGTAGGAGATGATGGAGGAGATGAGTTGCCTGAGTTAGAATAGAATGGCTGTCTTACTTCACCCTGAGAAAAATTTCGGAAGTAGGTGGAAAATAAGAGGCTTTATAAAACTGACTGAGCAACAAAGCTAGATTTTCTTCTCCTTTATAGGACAGATCATGGAGAATTTATTCAAGAACTGGCAGATTAGTGTGAGTGTATAAGACACCTTTCGAAGGTTTGATAAGTGATGAATCAAAAGACGATGAAGAGGAATTTTCATTCTGTCGGGAGGATTCAGTATTCAATTCTTTTGGATGGGATGAAATGTCAATCTCAAGGACGGAATCAGTAATATTAGAAGAAAAAGAAGGTTCTTCTACTTTAGAAACTTGAGATGAATTTTTTATTTCCTGAGAATTTTGGGTTTCAACAGGGGATTCAACCAAAGACTTTTCAGATATGAAAGGATGAGTATCAGTTGGACTACCTGAATCAATTGCACTTGCAGATCCGGAATCCTGTCTTTGCAAAGCTTTGCCCTTGCTGATGATCTTTTCTGGATCAGGAACTGATGTTGTCAATGGGCCTTTTGGGTTTTCCCTGGTGTGAGCTCTTTTTGGAGCCACTTCGTTTCAATGGAGTCACCAGATAGAAAATGTACA
Organism: Picea mariana; assembly: GCA_032191745.1. Taxonomy (NCBI): domain Eukaryota; kingdom Viridiplantae; phylum Streptophyta; class Pinopsida; order Pinales; family Pinaceae; genus Picea; species Picea mariana. Next base: position 185,767 of record JASDQU010010542.1, on the reverse strand, counting down.
ACCTGATAGTGTCTACTTCTTTTCTATCATCAAGAATTAGATCTATGTCGTCTCCCAGAGAAGCTGAGCTTCGATCTCCTCTCCCTGGCAACGACGCCAATTTGTTATCACTCCAGGAAACTCTCCTAGGCTGTAAGTCGGAGATGCCTGGTAACTAACTCTTTTTGGGAAATATTTTCCAAATAATTGATGTGGTTTTTGGATCAAGATGAATATCTAGGGACTAGACTATGTTTTCAAGACTGTGTAGAAATATAAAATCTCACAAGGCCTTCTAGTAATGCAGTCAGACAAGGTTTGATTAAAAGGTAGAGAAGATAGCTATTGAACCAGACTATACCCATATAAAACAAGCACAATGGGTTTAATAACTAAGGAAATAACTTATGATTATCAACTTAAACAATCAATTAGTGAGATGACAGTCACATGCAGATTGAATGAGCATCAATAAAGAACCTTCACTCATAAGATATTAGAGAACAGGAAGAAGAATCTGACAGCACAACTGAAGGAAGCTTGCAATTTTTCATATAATAAGAATAGGTCTTTCTTACAGTAGCAACATGTAGAACCCAAAATCAAACCCTTGGTTCATCTTCTATCCTAATATTTATCGCATTACAAAGTAGTTCTAAGATCCTGAAAACAAGGATCAAATATACTAAACATAGTAGCTCAAAATTCTGTTGCAAAAGAAGTGGGATGCTTCCCCAAAATGAGGACAATCCCAGATTTCTCTCTGTTGATTGTTGGTGTAGTGTAGAACAGCCTCCCAAGGCTAAATGATGACTTTCAAATAGAGGCTAAGTCGAATTTGCTGATGTGGCCAAGTGCCCTGCTTTTCTGTCTTAATTAAAGCTGTCCATAGACATTTGAAGTAACTCTTTTCTCCACGATTTGTCAAAAATAGTTGTTGGGATAGACTTGATAATTCATCAGTCATTCATTCGAAAAGATCTTGAATCTTTTCATCTCAAAAATCCTTGATCTGTGTAAAAACTCATCCAATTCTGGACACATAGGCTTTCGGTGGTTATCTGGGTAAGTCTCTGGGTGAGTTAACCACCGAAAGCACCTCTTTTGGTAGTTAATGAGCACATTGAAGGCTCGCCTAAACCACCAAAAGTTGAACTTTGAAGAAATTTCAAAATTGCAAAAATGTTGATCCTGGCTCCTCTTTTGAATGCTCAAGCTTTCTTAGATGTTGCAGTCCTGGTTCGTGCAGACCTACGAACCTTTGCTGGTTGTGTAGGGAGTTCTGGTGCATCTATTATAGTTGTGGCTAGATTAGCCAAAGTGTCCAACCCAGTTTGTTCCTCCTCTAGTGCTTTAACTTCATTTAACTTGAGCCTCAGAATCCTGAGTTGCCTGTATAATTTCATGTTTTCTCTGATCAAATCTCTATTTCTATCTTTGATTTTGTCATGTTTTTATTTAAGAGTTTGATTCATTTTATACAGTTCATCATTTCTGTCAGTGAGATCAGTGTTGGCCTTTTTGATCACCCTCTCCAGAACTTCCCTCTCATAAATCTCTTGTAGGAGCTTGTTTATCTTCTGTGTTCTACTTTTCTTAGGCCTGCTTGAGGAGGCTTCTGCTTCTGGTTTCCTGTGGGTCTCTGGAGGATTTGATGGAGGTAGATTTATCTTCACTTTTGCATCCTGTTTGATCTGCAAGTTGTCCTGTGTCTCTGCCACCTCCTGCTCTGATTCAGAGTCACTATAAGCTAGATTGAGAAGGTTTTTTCCTGTGACAGGGCTTTTAGATTGTTTTTCTTCACACTGTAATTTCCTCTTGATTCCTTCCTTTCTGTTGGGTGATGCTTTTATAGAATCTCTGGGCATTGAGATTCCTTTCCTCCTCATGTGACTACTCTTGGGAGTAGGATCTTTTCTGCCTCTAGCCTTCTTATCTTTTATCTTTGAAGGTCTTTCTATTTGAAACTCATTCCAAAACAAGAAGAAACCCCACTCAATTTGTTTCCTCTGTAAATCTTCTCTCACGAGAAGGGTAATCAACCCCTGATGTGATAATCTGCTTGCAACTTTAGCAAGCTGGGCTTTCACTTGTCTTGCCATCTTAGTCAAGGTTTTATGAAAGAAGTATGGCATGTTTATGTGTTCTCTGCCTGTGAAATGATTCAGCAGTTTAAAGTGGTAATACATTATCCTTTTGTAGCGCCCCTCACAGGTGATATACACCAAAATTTCCCTCAGCAAGAACTGCCACTTTTATTCTAGATAGGACATGGGAATATCCTTCTTCCAGGTCAAAGCTTTATGCAATGGTAACATATACGACCTGAATTCGACATTTGAAGGTGAGGAGGTTTTAAACCAACAGTCCCCCATTCTGGATAACCCTGTGTATTCAACAATAGCTGCTTCATCTATAATAAACTCCTCCCTGCCTATTTTAGCAATCCTTCCATCATAGGAGAGGGAAAATGCTTCGGCCACTTGTTGGTGAAAGGTTGTCAATTTTTCACAGTATGTGAAAACTCCAGCCTGTTTAAAACACTCTGCAACCTCTGGATGAGCTTCAAAATACCACATGCCATCCACTTCGGATCTCAAGGCAGGACTTTCTTTTGACATGACTCGATGCCGACTGTACCTGGAACTGTGAGAATCAAAGTGTTCGGGAGGCAATGGCTCTGGGAACTAGGAATACAGTCGATACCACTTATGAAAAACCAGTGAAATCAGGTGACAAAATCATAGGATTAATGAATTCACTAAAACACTATTTCATTTTCGGACGACGCTTTAGCTGAGGAATACCGAAACTTTAGATTTTCGGGGACACTTGAATTTCTGAAACCTTGAACAAGAACAGTTTTCGATCTTACCTGATAACCCGACCAGGTTTCCTTGACTCGGGATACTTGCTGAACTCGGTGATCATTTGAAAATTGCCAGAGAAAGCAGGATCAGGATTTGAAAATACGATTTGCTGATAAAATCGCGATCTTGTGGTTGTCTTCAGCGATCTTCGGGATTCATTATAACTCAGCGAGTTTTCAAATGAAGGAATAACCTGTTAATGATGGTTGGCGTACTTGCCACTGAAATGGAGGGAAGCTTCGTGCAATCATACCTGGAAATCACCGCTCTGCATGGATTTGAAATGATCAATGCAATGGATAAGACACAGGTGCTTCGAACCTTTCGGATGAACACCACGAATGTGCATCATCTCCCGCATGGTAAGCTTTCGGCGGTTGCATTTCTAATCATTGCGCCGATTTTTGACATCTGGCTCGTGCGAAAGCACGAGCTTTCATTTTTCCCGTTCAAACACTTTCGGTGGTTACCTGCCTTCTACTTCGACCCCTTATCTGTCGAAAATGGAAACTTTCGGTGGTTAATGAGCACAATGGAGGCTCGCCTAAACCACCGAAACCTGATATTTTGCTATTTTCTTGACCGAACCAAAATCAACATTTCTTTTGAGATTATTTTGGAAATACAGACTCTCTAACCTATTTATAGAAATTTAGAAATCAAATTTAGAACCCAACCTATCATCTAAAAATCAAATAACATCCACTGATTTATTTGAGGAGTTAACAACATCCTCTGGTTCTGTGAAATCTAGAACATCAATGGTAGTTTCAAGCCTTTTACCAAATATTTTATCTATGGCACTCTTCTTTACCTCACAAGTACTTTCCTCATGGTGTTGCTTGCAAAAGTTACACCAACTACGAGGCATGATGGCTTTAGGCTAAAAGTTTTTTCATTAGGATTCCTAAAGGGTGGTGAAGAAGAAGATGAGGCCCCAAGGGTAAGTGAAGGGACATTTCCTTTTCACTCGTATGCTATTATTCGGTTATTCATATCTTGTATAAGCTGTAAGAGGGCGGACATGTCCATTTGTTTAATTGATTCTCCCTTGGGAAGACCTGTTCTTTCAAGCTTCTCTTCATACTCTAGACAAGTATGTGGAGCAAAACCAAGATTGTTAATAGCCTTTTCTTCAAGCCTATGAAGGTAGGGGGAAGGTAGAGCATTATAGTAATGCAAAAAACTAGCTTGGTTATGAGGGCGAATAAGTTCAGGAATTTGGTTATATAACTTGGTGAAACGTAAGTTGAAAGACTTGATAGTCTCACCATCTTTGTATGCAATGTTATTATATTCCCATAATTGTTTGACTGGGCTCTTAGACTACCCATAAGTAGATTAGAACTAGTAAACTAACTCCTCCCAAGTGGAAAGAATCTTGGGAGGAATATCAAATAAATCTGTCGTTGCTTTCCCTTCGAGGGAATTGACAAATAAGCACATGCACATATCATTGCCATTGTCTCCTATGTTTTGACAGACATTATAAAATTCCACCAAGTGTTCATTCGTAGTGACCGTGTTATTTCCTGAAAACCTAGGGAGATTCTCTTTAAATTTTGGAAGTGGGAGAGTAGCAGGTGCTAGGTTCAGAGGAGAGGATACCTGCCATGGAGTAGTAGTAGCATCTTCTTCAAATTGAAAGAGTCCATACTTCTTTATTACCTTAGTGAGGTTGGTAGTATATTGGATAGGGACTTGATGGCTATACAATCTACCAATCATTGACAAGGATGAAGGTTGAGATGACGAAGCACCTCCAGTGCCACTAGAGCCACCCATAGATGTCATCTTGTGAACGATGGGTAAGGGAGAAAAAGATGAGCTGGTTGAATCAGAAAAATTTCTCCTTATAATACCTTGTTGGGTTGACAAAACAACGTTTCTTCTTTCTATTTCAGCAATAGGGTTGATCTCAGGTGATAAACCTCTTTTTCTCCTAGATATGTGAGGGTTTAAGGACATGAAAAGAAGATCAAAACTTGAGGAAAAATAAAGCTATGGCTGATTCCTAGGCTGTCTTTGTCTAGAAAACCAACGTTCTCAGACACTTATGTCTTGTTCAATCACTGCCCATGAGCGTTCAAAATCAACCTAGGTGTTAGCGGTTTCTAAGATGGTATTGAATAAGGTTAAATAAATGATGGTCTGGTCTTTAAGACTAGGCTCAATATTGGGTTGCCTTGTAACAGGTACTGTCATGAAGGAAAAAAAACAGTCAAAGAATCGAAAGAAGAAAAATTTTCAATGATAATCACACATACAATCAACCAGAGAGATATGGAAGATCTCCCCAGTATGGTCGCCAAATAAATATTGAAGAAACGATATGAATCATCTTACTCAAGAATTTTCGAATCTTGCCTGGCTAAGACAAGATAGTCGAGAATATCACTCTATGTTTTATAGCCTCAAAAATATTTTCCCAATCCACAAGTATTAATTACAAGGGTTTATGATGATATTTTTTTATGAAAAGAGTGTTGCAAAATAACATAATTTTTTTATATAATTTTCTGAAAAATATATAGATTACATAAAGTAAATGTGGAGATCAAAAATAAAAAGTAGCCAAGTCACAGATACACACAAATGAGACAGAATAGAAATCTTCTTTATTTCATTACAAGAAATCAAAGTATCTTTCTCTTTACAAAATCTCTGTGAGGGCATGGACCAAATTCTAATTTAGGTATCCCGGATGAAAACCATACAAAAGGACTTTGGCAAGAAGTAAAAACTTAACTTTATAATCTAGATTAGCTTGCCACAAACTACTGCTAATTTGTCTTTGCACAATATCCTTTATCAGCTATGAAACTTAATCCATAAACAAACAAGTATACACACACTAACAAAGATAGATCAACACCTCTAAAAAAAGCATCTGAATGATATGGTTCAACTTTGAACCTTGCCGTCTACAATAGGACCCTACTATCAAAAAGAGAATTAGGCCTTTAATGAACTCAAGAATGAATGACAACTGAAACTATCTCCTGAAAACAAAAGATCAAACCTTAGTCTTGCTTTCTCCTTCTATTCTCCCCTTGTTCTTCCTTCTCATTTAGCTTTTATGCATTCCAAATAATTTGAGGTAGTTCAACTACTTTCTTTAGTTAAGTTAGTTAAACTTAACTAATTTTATTTTAGGAGAAGTAATAATAATAATAATAGATAAGGGTCTTTATTTAATAATAAATAAGTAGGTGGGACCCCTTGTGACTTTTATTCTTTACAAAAATAAACACAATTACATAATCATTTAAACACATGCCGCCTTGTAGCTCCCTTAAATAATTCCAAAATTTGAATATTAAATATCATAAATAATTCAAATCATATCCAAAAATATGTAAATATCCACATTATCCAAAAAAATAGCTTGCTGTCCAAAAATTTATGCAGACCACTGTCTTCAACAACTCAATCATAAACACATAAATTAAAACCCATACTTGCCACTTTGAGAGACAATATTTCTTCTATCACTGTTGTCCCCTTTGGACTTCTCGGAAGTAGCCTTTGGTTGATTTGAACCTTGAGGCTCAATCTCACTAATAACATGGGAACAATCGTCCTTTAGATTCATACGGGAGGACACTGATTTTGAAGAGTCATTTGAAGGAGAGGAAGGGGAAGCAACAAATTTACCTTTATCTTGCACAAGGGGGACATCGGTTTTAAGCTGTTTTCTAGCATGAGAGGATTGAACAGGTGAATGCACAGGGGGAATTTGAAAATTAGGATTTACATGTGGTGGAGGGGGTAATGGAAAATTGGGCCAGCCACGATGGTGAGAGACTGTCAGATTGACAATCTCCTGCCATTCATCATTTGCAGAAACTTATGGTTGCAAGGACACATGAGGAGGCACATGAATACTAGGGATATTTTGAGGCTGGAAGCGAGGTCTCTCTGGTCTAGGCTGCACTATTCCTTGCCCGATCCAGTTGAAGAACCCAACTTGAAACAAGTGGTTCAATTCCTAGAAATGAAATGAGAATCTAGGACTTCTAGGTCCTCTATTCCAGTTACCTCTTCCTCTATTATTTCTAGTGTGGCTTCCCCTGCTGAAGAAACTCATCCTATATGCAACAATTCATTAGTAACTAGCTCTTAACAGACCATGCATGACATTCTACTTGCATGAAATAAAGTTTGGCTCACAAATTGACAAGAGACCCATGCAAATCAATCCATAATAAATTATTTAATAATTTCCAGGTGAGCAGGGGGTGGATAGGTTTCATGGGACATATGAAAGGATTGTAATGAGTGAAAAAGTGGTAGCATGACATGGGACAAATACACGAGCACTTCTCAACAATTCATTAAATAATTTAACTGTGCAGTCAATACCAAAAATATCAATTGCCACCTATTTCTGTGTCATATATTTTGTCACCATTATACAGAGTTTTTAATTTATTTTATAGAATAGGGCGTGTAAAAATGAAATTGGGATTATGAGGGGGGTATAATGAGTGAAAAAGTGATACTATGAGAGGGAATAAAATATGGATACTGTTCATAAAAATAAATCAAATCAAACAACAACCATAACTCTGTTCAGATGTCCCCCGGATGGGGTGTTAGTGCGGGCCACATGGCGGGAGGAGGAGGAGAGGTCAGGCCAGCGAGGCAGGGAGCCTTGTGTCGGGCTCGTGCCAAGTCCCGCCACGTAATCCATGCATTTATTTGATATTATGTCACCCGCTGCACCATTAACGCTGGTGCACTCGACTCCCATTACCAACTATACCATGGCTTCTCTGTCTGCAGGTGACATCAATCCCCGCTTGCGACCTGAACCTCTCATCCCTCAGTTGTCCAGGCCTAGCTCACTCTCGTTTTTCATGTTGCTCGTAGCCTTTGGACTTCCCCAGGCTCTCCATGTCCATTTGGGGCATTCGATTCAGTTTTGCCTTCCCTCCTAGCTCAGAATGCCGTGCCAAAGAGGGACGCCAAGGAGAGGATCTCCATGGCATCCTCCTCAGCCTTTTGTTTCTATTTCTCCCCCTAGTTCACCCTCCACGCACTCCTCCAAACCATTGCATCCCGAGCTGGAACCTCTCGCCTCCTCCACCCTACTTGCCTCCCGGTTCGAATGTTTGGTCATCATTGATAGCTCATCAAGATCTCTCTCGCAATTTCCCGCAGCTCCACCGAATTCCCTAGCCAGCGAGCCTTCTTTTACACCAGCAACTTGCTCCTCCCGCCCACCCCGGGGGGCACCACCCTTTCCTCGAAATGCCCGGCATAGTACGCATTCATCTACCAACTTCATCCCTGACTCGTAGTTGAAGGATAGTTTGGCCATCCTCTATGGGCTGGTCTTTGAGCTCCGGCAAGGATTGGAGGACCTCCAGTTCCAACTGCAGCTTTTGGATGGGAAGACTTTGATCCTCCTTCATATCCTTTCCACCTTCCAGGAATCTTTCCACTCCACTCCAGAAGCCGCGGTAGCAACAGAGATGCCCCACGCAGAAGTCGTCGACAGGAATGAACAGGTGCAACAGCCAGAAGGGGACGACGTGGTGCAGGTCACGCACGGGGACACAGAGGCTGCGACAGCTATGGGCATCCATGCGCACAGTCCACCTAGAGTCACTCTGCCAGCTTCCAACCTGGAAGGGGGAAACTTGGCCACTGACATGCAACTGGAAGGTAAAGGGACGCCCATCAAAGAGGAACCTTGGGACACAACCTACCAAGCCACCTGGCCAGGTTATTTGCCAAGTGTCTGACCCCACTAGGGATCTGATCTTTTTACTAGTTCATTTTCATAGCTATAGCCTAGTCAGATTAGTTATGTTTTTCTAAGATTGTCAGACTGTAAATTGCTGGACTTAATCGGCTGGTTGAACTGGTTTCCCCTCTCTTGGGCAGTTCAGTAACTACAACATGGTTTTTTTCAAGTTTTTGTAACTCTGGACTGGTTTTTGAAGGCCCTTTATATAT
>JASDQU010010542.1:152969-172404 GCA_032191745.1 Picea mariana | reverse complement strand
ATCCATCATCTCTTGTAGTTCATCTTTTGTTACTATCTTCTTTTGTAAATCATTTATGTCCCTATGCATTTCTTCACCTTCATCAAGAGTCCAAGTAGGATTGTCTAGAGGCTTATTTGGTTTAGAAGTTCCCTTTTTTGGTGGCATGTTGGCCAAGTATCACTTTAAACCTTGATTTTGAGGTGGTTCTTCTGGACAATCTTTATTTTATTGTATCTCCAAAATTTCGGCCCTTCTAAGTATGAAATTTTATTTTTTGTTTCTCTCTAATATTTCTTCTTTGCAATGCCACAGGTCTGATCAAAATTGGATGTGCCAAGTGGAATTTACAGTAACTTCCCCACAACCTGTTGATTTTTGGACTTTCCATGAGATCATACTTGTATAGCGTTCCCTGCACAAAATAATAGATATAAAATTCTGAAACTTGTACCAAAACTACTACGGTCTTTCCACTATCCAATGCAACTAGTCTCACTCAATTTTGATACTCTAGGAAGAATTTATGATTTTTTTACCCGAAACACCTACTTAAGACTAGTCAATAGGACTAGTCAGATACCCTATCTTCCACAGGAGGTATCTACAAATTTAAGATGAACCAGAAGTTGAAATTGTTACGATGGATACCTTACTAATTTATGTGAATATCCTCCAGATTTCAAGGTTTGAAACGTTATAGAAAAATTTTTATAGCAAAAATTCCGCAATGGCTCAATTAAGGATGATTCCATAACCCTATATTACAAAGGTTGTATCTCTGAAAGTATAAGGCCTCGGGAGCTGAAATTTTAAATCAACGTACCTTGATCCATCTACCTAATATCCTACAAGTCGTTCCTTCTGAATCATTGTAGAAAAAAAGTTATATCAAAAATTCCAAGGTGTCTAAGATGTAGCCATGAAACCCCAAGACCTTGAGCTCTGATACCATATGTTAGGAACCAAATATCAATATAGCATAGAAAAACCTCATAATAAGTACTCAACACCTTGAAAAAGGGATAAATTTAGATAATAATCCTCTTCAAGGGGGAAACCTCCTTATGCCCACATAAATGTCCAAATACAAGATGATTCCAAATGGAAATGTCTCCTTGGTATATACAGGAGACTAGGAGGTAAAATTACAACTAATGGACTAAAGATGACATAAATAAAATAACATTACTAATGTAATTTGCCCCAATTAAGGGATAATGAGACACTATTTAGGGCTTAACAATATTTCTCCACTTTTACTTCTCCATTCAAATTCTTCTTAAACACCAATTTGCTACCAATGGGATTTCTTCCAATCGGTAAATCCACTAGATCCAAAGCCTCTTGTTATCAAAGGTTGCCACTTCTTCTACCATGGCCTTATTCCAAGTTTTCCATCCTCTAAATCCACTACCTCCCTAACAGTTCTAGAATCATCACAAGTAATAAACAAAGTAAAATTTGAACAAAAATAAGGTGGAGTATACATTTTCGGTTTGCTTCTTTCTTAAACCGATATCATTAATAATAGAGTATGAGGATCTTCTTCTTCTTTTGATTGTTCTTCTTCTGTAGAGTCTGTTTCATCATCCTTCAACTCAAACTCTATTTTCTATGGTTCTTCCTTCCTTGGTAGGACTTCCTATTTGACAACATACTTGATTTCTCTAAATACCACATCTAGGCTATACAATACCTTTTTATTTTCTGGGTTCCAAAGATTACAACCTTTCAGAACATCTTTATACCCAATAAATATACACTTTTCAACCTTTTTATCTAGCTTAATCATGTTTTCCTTTGGAACGTGAACATAGGAATCACAACCAAATACCCTAAGACGTGTTAGAGAGGGTTTCTTACCAGTCCATAACTCATGTGGAGTCTTGCCATCCAATGCTGATGAGGGTGATCGATCTAGAAACTAACATGCATTACTCAAGTCTCACTTCCTCTGCCCATAATTCCTGTTTGGACCCAACACCACTGAGCATGCACCTTTATTTTTCCATTAGTATCGTGTTCATCCTTTCTGCAACTCCATTCCACTAAGGTGTAAATGGAGTAGTATTCTACCTTGTTATACTATACTTCTTGTATAATTCTTTGAATTCATTTATGCAGAACTCTCCACCATTATTCTTCCTCAACGCCTTAATTCTTTTATCTATTTGATTCTCTACAAGAGTCTTAAACTCTTTAAACCTATCAAAGACTTCAGATTTCTTCCTAAGGAAATAAATCCATTTTTTTCTCAAGAATTCATCTATAAATGAGACATGGTACATAGATTTTCCCAGTGATGGAACCAACATAGGTCCAAACACATCACTGTGCACCAACTATAAAATTCCCTTTGTCCTTGATGCACTAGAGGGGAATATTGACCGATTTTGCTTCCCATATATGCATTGTTCATAGAAATCAAAATCCAAAGAGAAGTTAGACATACCTTCAACCATTCCTTTACCGTTTAGTAGTCGAGGTCCCTTCTCTTTGATATGCCTCACTATTTGATGCCATAACATAGTTTTTTATCCAGAGACAATAGGAGTTTTTTCTTCTTTAGCTCCAATCTTAGGAACAATGGAACTATTGCACCCAACATTAATAGTGCTTCCCTATAGCTTATACAAAGTTCCAATCCAAACTCCCTTTAGCAACACCATTTCCCCTCAAACCATCCTGTAGGTTTCTTTCTCAAACACTATTTTTACCCCCACATCATCCATTTTTCTTACATAAATCAAATTTCTAGCCAATCCTAGGTTGTGCAAAACACCATGGATTCTTCTAATCCTTCCATCCATGAGATTCAACTTGACTTTTCCTCATCCTATGATTCTTGTTGTCGAGTCATCACCTATGAAAACATCACCTACATCATACCTTTCATATTCACAAAACCACTCCCTATAAGGAGTCATATGAAAGGATGCATTTGAGTCAACCATCCATGCCTCATGATCTGCATGTGTGCTAGAAGAATTGAAGTACACATCCCCTCCTTATTCTGTTAATTTTTTTTCTTCTGTAGAAGGAGCATCCTCAAATCCTTTCCCTCTCTCAACACTTTTGTATCTACATTTCTTTGTGTAGTTCCCTTCTTTCCAACATCTCCAACATACCTTTACAAAATTTTCGAGATATTCAGATTTTCCCTTAGATTTACATCTTCTACTTGAGGACATAGATCTATTTCTTTCTTGGGAGAGTCCTCTTGCAAATAATGCATCTGTGCTCTATCATTCCATGATCTTCTGTGTCATCTCCTCCAACAACAAGGATGAGACCACATTATCGAAACTTAAAGTAGTTGTATTACTACCTATGGCCACAACTGAACTATCCCACAAGTATGGTAAAGAGCACAATAAACAGATACACTTATCTTCATTAGAATATTAATATTAATAGATAATAAATGAATTACCACTGTATTAAAGGAATTCATAATATCTCTAACCGAGTCTCCATATTTCATCCTTAAGATATATAACTTCTTCCGCATGAAAAATATGTTTACTAGGGAATTAGACTGATATAAAGTCCCCAACTTATTCCATATAGCCTTGGCCGTAGTTTCCCTTGACACATTCGGTAATATTGAATCTGAGAGACACAACCACATTGTGCTCTTCTCCTTTCGATCCAACTTTTCCTAGTCTTCTATTGACATTCTTATAGGTGAAGTATCTGGATCCACAACAATCTACTGATCTTTTCCCACCAACATGTCTTCCATCTTGAGATTCCACAGCTCAAAATGTTTCCCATTAAATTTATCGATCTCTATTTTTGAACTACTCGCCATTTCTTTTCACCTGAATAATCAATACCAAAGATATCCCAATGTAACAAGGATGATCATAGACCCAAGCCAAACCCTTAGCCACAAAGGCGTCCCCCTAAAACTAATAACAACTCTGAAACCAAATGTATATTTTAAACTTGTACAATAAATTATTGCAAATGAATTCTTAATAAAAACATAAAAGATACAATGGCACATACACACACAAACACACATTCCACAAATATTTTAACCCTAGAAACCTATATTGGGAAAACCAAAAACCTGTTTAGAGCCACACCTCTAATCTTCTATTCATAATATCATCATTGTTTACAATACTCCCTCTCTCTCTCTACACACACACACACACACACACACACACACACACATTGGTAGATTACATGGATTACCTAGAAGTATCACTCAGATTGAGATACTATATTTTTTACCATTTTTAGAAAAAAACTTTGAAAGGAGTTGGGGGTCAAAACTATAGTTCAATTATGCATATGACCCATAAATTGATGATGAGATAGAGGTGGTTAATAGGAGCCTTGGAAATTTACTAAGATGTTTACTAAGAGATAAACCTAGACAATGAGATATGGTTTTATCATAAGATGAATTTCCTTATAACAAATTTATTAAAAAATCTACAGGATAACACCTTTTTATATTATGTATAAAATATCACCCAAAGGAGTGTTAGTTTTGGTTTGCTTTCCAACAACAGATTAAGTAAAGAGTGAAAATGTAGAAACATGTACGTAGTATATGAGGAATGCACATGAGAAAGTTAAGGAGAAATTGTATCAGAGCAATGGAATGAACAAGGATAGGGAATATATGAAAGGAGAGAATTTTTTTGTTGAATGAGATATTTTGATGGCTCACTTGAGAAAGAGTAGATTTATCTGGGCACTTACAATAAATTGAAACTTAAGAAATTGGACCTTGTAAGATTATTAGGAAGTTTTTTTATAATTCTTATAAGATAGTGTTGTTGAGGAATTAGATGTTTCACATAAGGGATTCACCTTGTTGACCAATATCTTATCATGTTCATTCATAAAGGGGGGTTTTAAAATTATGAAAAATAGATCAATATATTTTAGGTATTGCTACGGGAAAATTCCCCTATACTAGGTCTAAGGTAAAGGTAGAGCAGTAAATCCCTTAAAAGACTGATGTACCTTTAATATACCCCAAAACCATCTAAACAAAGTGAAGAGAGAGAGGAAAGAGAGTTAATGAGTGCACCTTTAGTCCTTGTGGTCGGTGTAGACCTCTTTTGCTTGTTTCCACCTCCTAGATCACAGATCTCCTCTCAAAGATGACCTGCAAAAGGTTAGGAATACAATGAAACAACATATACAATATCTACTAATCACTTTAAAAGTCTAAACATAGATATAAATTCTAAAATTAACAAAACCATGTAAATATAGGGTTTTTGGACAAGGATGAACTCTTTTATTCAATTTCAAGACAAAAAGGATTACAACCTTTGTTGGAAACCGCTCCATGAACCAAGTCCAAGCTCCTCTATCGTGGCTCCAAGTGCATCAATCCCACATTATCTTCTCACAACCAACATATAACCAAGGGAAGGAGGAAGGGTTGCATAAGGAGAAATGTTGGAGGGGAAGGTTGAGGTTAAAACTCAGAATGGGATGCAAATATTAGGCTAAGAAAGGGAAAGAATTTTGGCAGAGTTTTCTTATTCTCTTGCTCATGTTCATAAATGACTCCCCAAGACCTCTTTTTATATGAGAAAAATATGGTTATTCAATTTGGGGATGGGCTACAAGGGGTAAAATGGTTAGGAAACCCTCCATAGCTTGTAAACTCCGCTGAATTCTGTGCAATTTTATATTTTTTGCAACTTTTGGAAGTAAATGTGGGCTAACTAGAATGCAACATGCATGTGTACATGGGATAACTAGCATGCATCACACATGTGTGCGTGGCCTATTAGTTCAACAGGGCATGTACACTTTCCAAAAAATGGTTTTTTAAAAGGAAGCCTCAACAGTATTTTGGAAAAGTATGCAAATGGAAGGGCCAATGTCATGTATGCATAGATAATTCATTTTGGACTATAAATGATGCCCCCTAATGTGTGAGGTTAGAGGAGCAACTGATGGCCAAAATACATTACAATATCTTTACATAGTGGAAAGGAACGAAGTTGAGTAGGCCCGAGATGAGTGTTCATGAACATGCCATCTACAAAATAATGATAATCTCTTTTAGGTGGGCATACCCATTCTTGGGATGAACTAAGAATGGCTACCAATCAAGTACATTGCAGATCCATGTCATATATGAATATTAGACAAAATATAAATTTCTATATAAATTGTAGCCACGAAAAATACACAACATATCTACATCTCAAGATCATCTAAATATATACAAGTACAATATGATATGCATCTTTGAGAAGCATCAATGCTTGTGGCTGGAGATATGGACTTCATAGCTCAAGCAAGAACTTCAATATCTTCAAAACTCAAGTAAGAGTACAATAGGAGTGTAAGAATCACTACTCTGAGGTCTTCAACATGCCATCGAGGAAAGACTGGAGGATCTCAATCATCAGGCACATAACTTCATTGATTTTGAATCCGAAATTGACTAGACTCTTAGGATGGCCACCTCATGAAGTTCAATAGATCAACTACAGAATGGCTGAATCAAGTTGGATAAAACTTCCCTTGGAAAAAAGTATGACAAAATGATGAGACTCATGCAATAAACTATTGACATAAGTCTGTGATATAGGAGGCACCAAAAACTCTCCATATGTTTGGAATAGTAACCAAATGAAGGAGGACACAACTCTATGTATCGAGAACAACTTACTAAGGTCATCCTAGATCCCAATTCTTGGCGAAAAAACAAAAGGATGTGCTTTGTCCAAGGGTGACTCTCTTGCTACCGATTAAAGAGAATGTATATCCCATCCTCTCTTTTTGGAATATTTGATTTTTTTTGTCTTTTTCAAATTTTTAATGAGCTTTAAAAAGAAATAAAAGAATGCTACGTTACAAAGGATGAATGAGTGTCGTGGGAAAGCAAGCTATTTCCAAGCACATGGAACATACTGATGCTTAGTGAAAGGATACATGTGCAGGATAAGGACACTCGATAAAATTCCTCCATGGGTCAAGGTGTCAGATCACGAGGGAAAACGTTCTACAAGGCTTGCATTTAAGGAATGATTTGAAGGTTTGGTTAATAGAAGCATGAAGTCGGAATCAGGAAAAATACACAAGGATGAGGCATACGATGCGATTAAGACATAACAAGACTCCTTCCATGTGAAGTTTTATGAGCCCAGAGAAGGTAAGATCGGTGGTTTTTCACTTTTAGAGAGTCTGAAAAATACTAAAAGAAGACTCCA
The DNA here is from genome assembly GCA_032191745.1 of Picea mariana. Taxonomy (NCBI): domain Eukaryota; kingdom Viridiplantae; phylum Streptophyta; class Pinopsida; order Pinales; family Pinaceae; genus Picea; species Picea mariana. The sequence continues at coordinate 165,217 of JASDQU010010542.1, read as the reverse complement.
TAGTGTTCCTTTTTCATAATTAGTCCAGTCGGTTTGAACAAGGGTTAACTTATACTGAAAGGACGTCTCTTCAAAACCATTTTAACGAGTGTGACTGAGACAAGATCACTCGACTATCTTTTCAATTTTAAGGAGTCTGAAAAGAGATTAAGTATGGACTCAAAACATTTTTCTAAGTTTAGTCTCCTTAGCTCGAAAAAGTATAAAATATAACTTAGAATAACTCTTCCGATGCGTACATTTTTCCTGGATAATCTATTGGTTGGAAAAAGGGTTAAACTTATGCCAAATAGATATTTCTTCTGGACCAATTAATGAGTGTGAAAGCAAGAAGGTCACCCGATGATATTTTCATATTTAGAGAGTCTGAAAAGAGCTTAACTATGGACTCCGAGGGGGTTCCTTTTTCGTAGATAATCTCCAAGGCTTGAAAAAGAGATAAACCAAAACCAAGAAATTTAGTCCCTCAGGCCCAAAAAAGGGTTAAACTCACACCTGAGAATACTCTCCTAGCGAACCGAATCTCCTAAGTATTACCTTTATCCGTAAATTAACCATCTGGACCGAAAAAGGGATAAAATACCATCAGAAAGATGTGCTTTCAAATTTTAGTTTGATGAGCATGAAGGGAAACGAGATCACTCGACAATATTTTCAATTTTAAGGAGTCTAAAAAGGGATTAAAGAAAACTCTAGGGGGCTTCTTTTCTTAAGTAATCTGAATGAGACCGAAAAGAATATATAAATTCCCGTTAGATGTTTCTTTCAAATTTTAAGTGAGCTTGAAAGACAACAAACCATGCTCTTAGGGATTCCTTCAAGTAAAGGCTAGAAAAAGATGAAGGAGAAGGATGAGGCTTCAACACAAAATCAGGGAAGTTGCGGTGGGACTAAACAGGACTCCTGTGCCTATGAAGTAATTGAACATTGGCACCAAATGGAAAACAAGGCTCTAACTAGGATTACCATAGAAGGAATGCTCTACCACATAAAGTATGACACACTAATCAACAACGAAGGTTAGTGTCACAATTTAGTGGGGTCGATCCTAAGGCCAAAAGAACCGGGAAACAAATAATGAAAAAATGCAAGTAGGGAAACTTAAGATCACCTAACCTATATGCCAATTTCGAGGTCAATACCTATCAGAACAGATCAACACGATGAACAAAAATCAAAGAAAAATGTCTCCAAGATCCTACATATAAGGCCAATAACATCATCCAGAAGTTAATAGATCCAATATAGATAGAAACTTCGAAAAATAAGAAGTGATACTGAATACAAACTTGAAAAAAACAAAATTGGACTGTATAATATGTACAAGGTACCGCACATCCTTACGACTCATGCATGTTGGTAGTTCAGGTAGAGCCCCCTGCTAGGCTTTGACCAAAAGTTTCTTCGGTAGTCAACCTGAAAAGTATCCCAAAAGGGAAGAAAACATAAACTGTGGTGTAATTATTCCCATGGTATATAGACCATAGTCATGGATTCAAGGATAGCCTCATCTGAAGGCAATTCAAAATTCGATAAATCACATGAACGAGGAGGGTTGACAGTCCCAAAGGGTGAAGTAAACATACCATATTCTATATGACAATGTAGGTTCTATCCAAGACTGGAAGAGTCTATCAATGATGAATCACAAGCACGAGGGCTTGAGGATCTACAAATAGCAATATCATACTCGAAAGGAAGCTCAAGATCACTTGGACCAAGAGGGGGAAGCAAGGGATCCCATGCCCCCATTGGATAAACCAATGGATCAATTGTTGAGACCAAGTCTTGAGAAGGAAAACTTGAGTGAACAAGTACCCGGTCAGGAGAAATTGAACACCGAGGATAAGATGTTGCATAATTTACCTGTGGCGGGGTAGAGTCTACACAGATACTAAGAACATATAAAGAGGAAAAATGAACTAACGCCGAATTACGATGGTTATTATGAGATGTCAACTGGTCGATAGTGACAATGCTTCCATTGTGAGGGAAATTCATCACCCGGAAGAGCATAGACACCACAACGTTCATAGCATATACATAATCATGCCCGAGAATCATATTGAAATCTAACAGTCCTTGCACCACTATAACACTGACAAGGACAATCTTCCCACCTAATGAGATAGGGAACTGAGGAAGAATCACAAAATACTCACTAGGACATGTATCAAAATCCAACAACTCATGCGAAGCAGACACAAGCTCAGGAGAACCCAAAGCTTGCAGGGTCAAGGATGATAAAATACTTGTAGAGGGTCCTTCATCTACAATACATTGGTAAATGTTTTTTGAATTAACTTCAACCCTTATTTGAAAGGGTGTATAAGAAGGAAGACGAGGCTCAAAAAGATAATTCCAATAAAAGGAAACCATCCTAGGACTTGGAGGGGGCGTGCTTGAAGTGAGCGGAATGCCCCCTTGTTCTGAAAATACTGAACTAGAAATGATAAAAACATAATCGATAGACACATCACTCTGCAAGAGAAGAGTGGGATCAATCAAAGATTGCATCGACATGACCACTTCCTCAACCACTGGCTTAAAAGGCCGCGAGACAACATGGTATAAAGGTGCATCACCCCCCAAAAGAGGAGTGGGATCAACTGAAGATTGCATCGACATGACCACTTTCTCAACCACTAGATGAATAGGCTGCGCGACAACATGGTCTAAAGGTGAATCTACCCCCAAAAGAGGAGTGGGATCAATCAAATATTTCATCGACATGACCAATTTCTCAACCATTGTCTGAATAGACCATAAGGAAACCTCATAAGACTTAGAATCATAAGATATTGCAGACATGGACCACAATATTCATACCTCTGGAATTCTAGGGCACAAATAAGTAAGGTGATCTCCCTTGCAAAGCTTACAAGGGAACTTAGGCTTACATCCTATTTGTCTAGGTTTCTCACCATAATCAATGCCCCCAGCATGACTAATAGTGGTTGGTTTCTTGTCCTCAACATGACTCTCATAGGTTACTGAAAACTCTCCAACATGACTAGCCGAGGTTGGTTGTTGAATTCCAGTATGACTCGCAGGGACTAGGTTCATGCCCCCAACATGAATTGCATTGGTTGATTGAAAATATCCAACATGATTTGTAGAGTTTGGTGATTGGTCGATAACATGACTCATAGAGGCTACATACCCATTGCCAGTATGACTAGTAGTGACTGTAATTTCCCCCCCAACATGACTTACAAAGGCTGGGTGCTAGTCTTCAACATGAATGGCAAAGGTTGAGGACCTATATCCAACATGACTTGTAGAGGTCGGTGATTTCCTCTTCCTATTCTTCCTCTTTCTATTTCGTTTAGACTTTCGGTTACTAGTAGCTAGACTTTCACCAGAGAAGGAAGAAGAAGGAAGAGAAGACTTTGTTGATGAAGGAACATCAACATGATTCCCATGACATAAGGCGCTTAATTGAGAAGTGTCAAGAGCATTTGGGACATTTGGAATGGTACCCAACCAAACTGGTAGTCCCACATTCAACCCAGGAATGTACAAAGTGGCCATCAAAGGGACATCAACATTCCAAAGAAAGGAAAATCACAAGAATCCCCTTGCAAAGGGGTTCCTTGGTTGGCATCATCAATAACTTTCTCCATGAAGATATTGTGCACAAGTTCTTCCCTTGCAGGATCGTTCAAGTATGTAAAAGTCTCACACACTGACTTTGGTAAATTAGTGGTATAAAAAACAACGCCTATAAATAGGCATCTCCACGTTTCTAAGAGGAAGACCGAAAATTCCTCATGATCGACGAAGTGGGAGGTCTACCACCTTAGGTAAGAGACCCAAAGCAATGACTGACTAACTCACTATGTCAAACTAGGGAGCATAGAGAAAACCATTAAGAATAAAATACTAAAAATATACAAGCCAAACAAATGACCCTTCTGNAAAAATACTAAAAATATACAAGCCAAACAAATGACCCTTCTGAATGTTTCCAACCCAGGGAGATGAATTCCTGATCATCCAAAGCATTCACAAAGGAAAACGACTGGCCAGGAGAAGCAGTTACCTAGACCTCCGGCCGACAGTCCCTTCAGGTGTCGCCCAGAGAGTACATAGTCTTCCTTAGGTACTACGATACACCCCTCAAAGTCACCTATGTGTCAACCTATATAATGGCAACTAGGCCACCAATTTGTAAACGACAACCAGGGGGTACAATCGATGTCCGGGCCAGTGTATGGGCAGGGTAACTAAACCCAAAGTTCCTCCTGAGGCTTGAAATGAAACATGGCCATAATAAATATTAGAGTACCTTGGATGGATCCAAGTGTATCAAAGGTCTGACACAAGTTAGTCCAATAACGCTACAAGATTCACCCCCAATACACACTCTCCCAAACACTTTGTTGGTATCAGGAGTGGATATCTCCATCATCGTCCTCCATGTGACCTCATGTTTGAATCCTATGTCAGAGGAGCTTTTCAGATTGAGTAATTACAAAGTAGATTTTTCACACCCTAGAACAGACACCTAAGTTAAGTTTTGGTTGGCCTTGGAGAGTTTACCTCTCCACACCTAATCCAAGGCCCTAGCCTAAGCTATTAGTGAACCCTAGAAAAAGTCTTACTAATATATTTTAGATTAGCACATTTGTTTTAGGGGATTTTATTACTCAAGGAACATAAGTGAAACTTATGTTGTTTGAGACTCTTGCAAAAAATGAAACTTATAAGAACACTCACAAAGAAAAATTTACACTAATCCTTCAAATGAAAAAGTGTTTCAAGAAATAAAATGCATGAACAATCCTTCAAACGTAAAGAAACAAACTTTTCTCCTTTCTATGCAAAATGCACAATGCAACTTTCGAGTGAAACAAAAGAGAAAATGAAAGGATTTTCTTTCTTATTTTTATTTTGAAATGCTTTCAAGATGAGAAGAAAACACAACCCTATGCTAATTCTTTTTCTTTTTCAAATAACAATGCAAAGAAAAAAGAAAGAGACCTAAAAAACTAAGTTTTTTTTTTTTTTTTTTTTCTTCCAATCAAAGAAAAACTAACAAAAGATGTTAAAATAAACTACAGAATACACGATTCAACTCATTTTTCTTAAAATTCAAGATAAAAATAAGCCAAAAATGCTTGGAAACACAGAGAGACAAGAGGATTTCCTTTTTTATTTCATAAACAATCTGAGCCTGCAAACTGTCTAAACCCCAAACAATAAAAGCTTCTGGAACTCGTGAAGACCTGGGAACCACAATTTTTCTGAAAGAAAAGGAAAATATTTTGAAAACATCTTCCAAAACAACAGAGACACGTGTTGTGAATGACCAACTTGCATATGCATGTGGGATGTATATAATGCAGAATGTGTATGTACACATGTTGTATAGAGAATAGGGCGCGCACACCTCTGTAAATTTTTAAAAAAGAAAAATTTTGGATAGAAAAATTTGGCAAGGAAAGTTGGTAGGAACCTGCAAGGTGGCTAGAGACCCAACCTCACTCAGAACAATCATAAAACTTAGAAATAAACTAAAAATAAAATATAACCAAGATCTCCCACTAATACCCTAGAGAGACTCCCCATTGGAGTCACCAATTCTGCTACGGGGAAAATTCCCCTATACTGGGTCCAAGGTAAAGGCATAATGATAACTCCCTTAAAATACTGATCTACCCTTAATCTACCCCCAAACCATCTAAACAAAGTGAAGATATAGAGGAAAGAGAGTTAATGAGTGCACATTTAGTCCTTGCGGTTGGTGTATACCTCTTTCGCTTGTTGTCGCCTCCTAGATCACGGATCTCCTCCCAAGGCTAACCTGCAAAAGGTTATGAATACAATGCAACAACATATGAAATATCTACTGATCACTTTAAAAGTATAGACATAGATATAAATGATAAAATTAACAAAAGCATGTCAATATAGGGTTTTGGGATAAGGATGAACTCTTTTATTCAATTTCAAGACAAAAAGGATTACAACCTTTGTTTGCAACTGCTCCACAAACAAAGTCCATGCTCCTTGTCGTGGCTCCAAGTGCATCAATCTCACATTAGCTTCTCGTAACCAACATATCACCAAGGGAAGGAGGAAGGATTGTATAAGGAGAAAGGTTGGAGGGGAAGGATGAGGCTAAAACTCTGAATGGGATGCAAATCTTGGGCTAAGAAAGGGAAGGGATTTTGGCAGAGTTTTCTTATTCCCTTTCTCATGTTCATAATTGACTCCCCAAGACCTCTTTTTATATGAGAAAAATATGGTTATTCAGTTTGGGGACGGGCTACAAGGGGTAAAATGGTTAGGAAACCCTCCATAGACCGTAAACTCCGTCGAATTCCACGCAATTTTAAATTTTTTGCAACTTTTGGAGGTAAACACAGGCTAACTAGAATGCATCACACGTTTGTATGCAAGCGATTAGTTCATTAGGGCATGTACACTTTCCAAAAAATGGTTTTTTAAAAGGAAGCCTCAACAATATTTTGGCAAAGTATGCAAATGGAAGGGCCAATGTCATGTATGCACAGATAAGTCATTTTGGACTATAACAAGTATTGGGGGGTGATATGGGGTACATGGGGTTTTATAGGTATTGTGGGGTATAAAAAGGGATATTTGGTAAAAATAGGGTTTTTTAATTGGAATGATGTTTTTTTTGGGGTGGGGGTGTTCAACAAAAGGATTTTGGGAGGTATTTATCAATATCTAGTGAAATTAGAATTTAGAGGTAATATTTAATATCCCATGACTGAAAATGCTATGTCACAAGTCCATTGAGTGGAGACCCCATGATGTTTCACCTAATCACATATTTGTATTAATACCATGTTGGAATCGTGGGTAAAGAATGAAATGAAGATGAGCATGAACAAGTGGTGGATTGAACATGATAGATTCCATTCAAGTAGAAAAATAAAGTCGACTAGATTTTAGTAGAGAGAATTTCCCAAAAGACAAGAGGTAAATAGTGTGAGGTGTTTTTAATTAAATGGAAAGATCATATATTGAAAGATGTGTTGTGGGTGTCATAGGAAGAGCTTGGTCAACTTGAGTAACCATCCACATCTAGTGATTTTTGTGACTTAACCTATGAACAATATGCTCATAAAATATTTAACCTATGGAGTCTAATGCAAGAGCATCCATGGGGCTAGTGCAATATAACATCTCCCATAAATAATTTCATCTTTAGTGTTGTTTTGTGATTTTTATTGTTATCTACATAAGGTAGCTAAGGCCAAGTGGGATGAATTTATTTTTAAAAAAGTTTGTTAATAATCCTTTAAGATTGAAGAAAAAATTTGCATTATTGTTTAAAACTATCTATTGTGACCACATCATCGATGTGAAATTAAAGTACAAGTCAAGGACCTACTAAAGTTTTTAAGTTTTAATACCAAAGTATTTGAAAAGGGAACAAATGACAAACCTTCTTAAGTCTTTAAATTTCCAGATGGAAGTCTATGGATGGGGCATAAATCCAAACTTGCTAAAGTCTTGCTTGAACGAGCTAAAGTCTAAGGGGCATTCACATGCAAATTCATCCTTATGGATGGGGAGGGGGGATCCCACATCTCGCATCCCACACAAATTAAATTTTATATGTAATAAGTGTAGTAAATGATGACTTAGTTGATTTATCCAAATTAGAAATGAAAATCAAAACTCAGTCATACCAATGTAGAAGGTACCACAGAGTTTACAACATTCAATTTATATTGCATTATATAACATGTAATTCATTTATGCTCGTATTAAACGAGTGCTACTGTAGTAGAGATGTCCCCACCGCAAACATAATTTGATAGGCATGGAATTAATATATGGTGAACTGGAAGTTCCAAAATAAAACAAAACTCGATTCACAAAAGTCTCAGAACTGAAAAACGAAAATAATTACTTAAGGACTGACATGCTTAAATTAATTAGCATTGATCAATGTTTAATTTTTAATTAAAAAATAGATACTTAAATTAATTAACGTTGATGAAGGTTTNTTCCTACAAACAACTGACATTCCCTCGAATATTTTTTTTTTGAGGAAATCTAGAGCGAGCCATCCTTCCTCACCCGATGTGGGATGAGCCATCCTAAAGTTCTGCAATAAACTAATCAAAATCCTTCAGTAGTCGAAAAGGCGACTTGCATATGCAAATGGGAAACCATTTTGGCCCCCTTGATCTTGTCCTAATTTCATTAATATATGCAATTGTAAGTCAAGATAATATTTTTATTATATTATATACTTTCCATTTTCAATTTGTAGATTGAATTCTCCTTTAGTGAGTCACTAACAACATTGTAGCATAAATCAGTTTTGGTGTGTTGGGAATTTGATAGATTGAATTTAACTTATCGCTTATATGACATGTTTTTGTTGGAAATATTGTTGTAATTGATGTCAAAGACAAAGGGGGCCTCCATATGTTCAAGATAAATATTACAAGCCTAGATATGTCCAATATAAAAATTGCAAGATGGAGATTGATGAAAGTATTACTTTTGGATTTTTGATGATCAGTTTGGATACCCCATCTTTGAAGGAATTTTTACCCTACATACCTAGCTTAAATGATAGCACAAGTTATCTGGTTGGAAATATTATTCTGATACCTTTCCAATGGTATATGGAATTCCTTCTAACTCCCTAGGAATCAGGAGATACAAATTTTTCCATCCAACAATCCAGCCAAAAAATTGAGGTCAACTCAATCAGTCTTTACAAGTCGACCCTAAAAGTGGGAACAAAATTACTATAAATATAGGATAGATTTTCACATTTGTAGAGAAACCGAGCAAGAGATCAACTCTGAGGTGTGCATAAGTTATCTAAGGTGTTCTAAAGGAGTTGGGGTGTCTTTCTGGGATCTAAAGGTGTGCAAGAGAAGTCTAAGGGATTTTCTTGAGCTATTTCTTGTTCTCAAGGTGTGCTATGAAGGTATGAAGGTCTGAGATGCTTTCATGTGCACTATTTTGAGGTTGTGATGTTGTCGTTAGTGGATGTTCCCGTCAGTGGATGTTGTCGTCATTGGATATTTTCATTAGTGATTACATTCTAGGAATGATGCTATGGGGCTTGCTAGGGTTTGAATAAATGTCTTTGCAATGAAGCATGCAAGTGAAGTAAGAAGTACTATGTGTATGGATATCTTGGATTGGTGTCTATACATATCTTATTAAGTTGGTTCTTAGTTGAGGAGATTGGTGCCTACATATTGTTGAATTGGTGCTTAGTTGAGGAGATTGGTGTCTCTAGTAGGTTGGTGCCTACATCTTCCTGAGTTGGTGCCCAATAAAGGATATTGGTGTCTCCAGTAGGTTGGTGCCTATAATATTTGTAACAATAGGTTGGTGCCTACAAACATTTATAAATTTTTTGTGGTTTTCTCGTGCAATGGTTTCCACATTAAACTCTATGCATTGTGATTTCAATTTATATGTGATTATTGTTTCTCATCTAATGAATTCATCCAGGTGGATATTGGTGGCCACCCACCTTTTCCAAATGGCTCAAAACAATTTTCTGGCAATTTTGGTAATTTACTATTTTTAGCAGTTTTTAACTTCCGTGGTCATTTTGAGGGCCTAAATGAAGGTTTTTCAAGATCTAGATTCTCAATGATAGTTGAAGGAATTATTGAGCCCCCAAAATGAATCTCCTCAACGATACCTTTCCAACGGGTTAGCATGCGCCTAAAACGGAGATCGTATGCAAAAGTTACGACCTCGGGAAGTTGATGTACTAACTTACCCAAACGGGGCCCACATGACTTTTGGCGCTTCATCTCCTAGGGTTATATTTTTGGATGTCTATGGTTTTTGGCATTCTTGTTTATTGTAAAAATGCCTTCAGTGCCTCATTGTAATCATCTTCTTGCGAATGCGAGTAGCCATCGCATCTCTTCTCAGAGATAAGCTGCCACCATTCTAGCGAGTCTTTCACTCTGTNTGTTTATGGTTGCATATATGATACATTTATGTTATATTATTAAATATCTGCGATATCTCTGTGCATTTCTTTATTATATCTCTGCTCTCATTTCGTGCCGAAAATAATCCAGATCAGTGGTATTAGAGTAGGTTGCTCTTGATCGTTCTTTAGTGCATGTCCTCGATGAGGTCCAAGTATATCAAGTTGGGTCTCGATCTTGTCTCTCTTGAGGAAGATCTCTCTCGCACACCTAAGAAACCCTCAATGGCAGAAGAAAATAAAAATGATGGAGCAGACGATCCTATCAATATGTTGCTTGAGCAAGCTCTCACGCAACAGAGGGACGAAATGATGGAGAATGTTTCCCACATCCTTCAACACATGCCGATAGTAATAGGCACATCTTCATCAAGCATCCACTTTGGAAGCACCTCACCTTTCAAGGTACAAGTTAATTTTGATATTCCTATATTTGAAGGACATATAGATGCAAAATCCCTAGACAAATGGTTACATCTGCTAGAAGGTTATTTCTCTGTTCACAATTTTTCCGACAGAGAAAAGATCACCTTCGCACTCCTTAAAGATCTCCCTCATGTCAAACATTGGTGGGAAACTTATTGGGAGAAAATTTCCACGGAGGAGTTTGGAATATATGGGGCCGAGCCCACTTGGGATTTTTTTGTTGATGCAGTAAAGGAACAATATTACCCTGTTGGCAACTATGAGGACCAGTACATGAGATGGTCCACACTGCGGTAAGAGAGGGGCAAATAAGTTCTAGATTTCACCAATACCTTCCATACCTTGCACACCAAGCTGGGTATCAAAGACTTCGAAAGACATTTGGTTTTGGAATACCGTGGGGCTCTACACAGATATATCCAAACTGAAATGGATTTTATGGACATCTCATCACTCAGTGTTGCTTATCGATATGCTGTTAAAATCGAGCAAAAATTTAAGCAACAGAAAAAATGAGATTTCGTGTCTACAAATCTGTAACAACCAATGTATGACAGAGACGTCCCTAACAAACAGTCTCTCGAAAACTGGTCCAAGCCATAGGAAAAGAAGGTTCACGGGAAGACAAAGAAGTACACCAGAAAACGGTGTGATTTCCACAAAATCCCCTGGCACAACACCAATGAATGTCACTCAAAATAGTCATTTGTGGCCGAGATCAAAAATAAGGAGCCGAACCCTAATTCAGAATCTGATTTTGAAAATACTGGTAAAGGACAGATCATTCATGCAGAACCCACTCCTATTGTCGCGACCGCAACAATTCAACCAGAAGAACCAATAGATCCTGAAGAGGGGGAGTGCCTTTTTCATTCATAGATGTGGGTGAAGGGGACCCCACTGCATTTAATTGTTGATAGCAGAAGCCAAAATAACCTCATCTCAGTAGAGGTCATCAAACAGTTGGGATTGTTGACAACACCACACCCGCAGCCATATAACATCAGGTGGCTTCACCAGGGATGAGATCTCTGTGTCAGCCAATAGTGTCAATTATCATACGACAACCAACCATTCAAGGATGAGGTATTATGTGATGTTGCCCCACTGGATGTCTGTGATGTCCTCTTTGTCCAACCATATATCTGGAGACGCCATGTTGTTTATGAGTCTTGACCCCGTAGTGTCATTGTTACTTTGGGGGGCCATCTCTATAGAATACTAGAGGTAGTTCCAATTATTGTTCCACCTAAACAGTGTCGCAAGGTAGTATCTCATACTGCAAAATTCAGCTTCTTCACAATCTATTCAAAAGGGGAACATAAGAACACTGTAACCACTATAGCCTTGCCCCAAGCACCTTCTATCCAACAGAAGCAGGTCGACAAGGGTGCAACAAAGAAAAAATATTCCTTCTGCACTCAGGCATCTCATGTAGCCAGACTGGCTAAAAATGTCCAACCCATCCAACCACATGTTCGTGACAACCTTCAACAAGCTAAGCAACGTAACTTCTCCAACAAGGCAAGCAGTTCATCAAGATGCAGATTCAACAAATGCTTTTCCCTCTCCCCCGAGCACTCAATGCAATGGATAACACTGCTTCCTAAGGAGGGAGGATTGATCCAGGTGGATATTGGTGGCCACCCACCTTTTCCAACTGGTTCAAAACATTTTTCTGGCAATTTTGGTAATTTACTATTTTTAGCAGTTTTTAACTTCTGGGGCCATTTTGAGGGCCTAAATAAAGGTTTTTCGGGATAAAGATTCTCAATGACATCCGAAGGCATGATTGATCCCCCAAAATGAATCTCCTTGATGATACCTTCCAACGGGCTATCATGCACCTAAAACAGAG